>CM056059.1:270930539-271462293 GCA_029574335.1 Rana kukunoris | reverse complement strand
GCACTTCCATTGGAAAAGTACATCTCTTTGTTTCCCTTCCCATATAGCAAAGTGCTTTTGTTCCATTGTTAGTTGCGTTGTGATTTGTATTTGTCAGATTTGTGTACTGTGTGATCTAGTGTTTGTTAGAAGATATTTGAAAGTGATTTTTGCTAAGTGTTTTTGAGACTTTTGTTTGATAGTTTTCTGTTTGTTTGTTTTCTTGCTTGATTGGTCGTGCTTGTTTTTGTGATTTTTGTTGACTGGGAGTGATTTTTGGTCAGAGTATGACAGAGAGGAAGAGGAAATTAAATTTTTCTTTGAGGGAGAAACAAATTCTTGCCCGGGCCATTTCCGACTATGGGCGTTTCCTCCACGGCCCGGACAGTGCCAACACCACCCCGGCCAGGAGGAGAGAGATTTTTGGACATGATCACTAACCAGGTGAATTCAGCGGGGGAGGGGGAGACACGGAACCGGTCTGGGATTGATAAAAAGATAAATGAGCTCCGGCGTCTGGTCAAAAAGAAGCTGGCCAAAATGCTTGCCCATGCCAGGGCCACAGGAGGGGGCCCACCATGCCGTGTTAGGCTGACAGCGGAGGAGCGTGCGGTGCCCCAGACCTTTTATCAGGAAGAAGTGGAGGGCCTGCCCGGCTAGGACACAAGTCATGAAGGCGTAATGCCAGGTAAGGTTTTTTTTTTTATCAGGTGTGTAGCATGTGTGGGGGAGGGGGTGAAAGGGAATATGTGGCAAGTGTGTGGATCCTCCAACCTGTGAATGTTTTGTGTCATCCACAGATGAGCAGGAGGGTGCTGGGCCATCTGGTCTGACCGCACCATCCCCAGAACAGCAGCCTAATGAGGCCCCCCCGACAAGGCCGGAGTCCGCGGAGGAGGGTTGAAGAGGAGGAGTTTGAGGAGGAGGAGCAGTCCATGTCAGGCACTGGACTATTGTTTTTGAAGGACTCTTCCCCTCTGGCTGGCAGCAGCCAGCCCTCCCTAAGGGGGAGCCCCCCCCTCCTCCCCCAACATGGCTCCCCTCCCAAGGGGCTCCCCTTCTCCCGGCCACAAGCATCAGCTGGAGGCAGGAAGGCGACCCAGAAGACCAGGGGGTGGCCGATCACCTGCCCGCCACTCTGAGAAGGGACCAGTTTCTTCAGACCCGCCATCTGGGACAGGTCAGCCAGACATTGGTGCGGATGGAGGAGAGCCTGCCCTCCATCAAGGATATGCTTGGGAACCTGGACTGCCACTCCCGGGCTTTCACAAACTGCCTTAACGACCTACAGACTACATCAGCAGGCGTTGGGCAGGATGTGAGGGCCCTCACCCAGGCTATCCAGGCCAACACGGCAACACTAGGTGCTGCCCTGGACAGAATAGCCGTGGCCTTGGACGGCAGGCCGCCAGGTGGGCAGAGACCAGGGGCTGCTCCTCCTTCCCGGTTTACCCCCCCCTCCCCATGAGTCTCCCCTGAGGAGCCGGGGCCGTGGCCGGGGGAGCCCCAGGCGTGGCTCACGTCAAGGGCACTAATTTGTTTTTCCCCTTTTTTTTTTGGGCCCTTTTTTTTTTCCTGGAAATTTTTTGATTTTGCTGGTAATTTTTTATTTTTTATTTTTTTTGGGGTTGTGAATGCTGTTTGAATGTGGGGGTGACATTCCTGCCGGAAAAGGGCTGTCACCCTCAATTTTGGTGGAGAAGGGTTCCCCAGGACCAGGGAGAAGTGATCCCCAGGTCCGTGTGAATGGTGTATGAATATACAGTGACATAATTGGAGCCTTGACATGGCGTTCTTGCTCACAAGTCCTGCATGGTGGACTGGTGCCAATCCAATTTGATGAGGATGTGGGGTGTGTGTGCTAGGGACCACAGTGGTGTGCATGCATGCATTCTCATTGTGCCATGATTAATGTGTGTGTTTAACGTGCAAAGATGCCCAATGTGAGCTGTCTCCTGGCTGCTCCTCCCTCAGAAGACGGGGTAACCTCGGTTAGGGGGGATTGTCTGGTTAAGGGGTCAGGTCATCACGTAGGTCAATCTGCAGGCCCTTTCTCACTGCGAAGTTGTGCAGCAGGCAACAGGCACCGATGATATGGCACACAAAGTTTGGGTAATACAACAGGGTACCCCCAGACTTATCCAGGCATCAGAAACGTGACTTCAGGAGGCCAAAGGTGCGCTCCACCACTGCACGTGTTTGGGCGTGGGCTTGATTGTATCTTTCTTCTCCTGGGGTTTGGGGGTTCCGGATAGGAGTCATGAGATGGGGTCCCAGTGGATATGCAGAGTCACCTGTAAGGGAAAAGACAGGAGGATGTTAGTCATGCATGTGCTTCTTGTGATGTGTGCATCATGGGGGGGGGTCAGTCATGCCTGCCACCCATGTCACTTACCAACCAGCCAGGTGTCCCCATACACGTTCTGATCGAATTCCATTCGGATGGGGCTTTGATTGTAGATGTAGCTGTCATGGCTGGACCCTGGGTGTTTGGCACGGACGTGCCATATGAGGCCTTGGGCATCGACTATCACCTGTACGTTGATGGAATGCCAATGCTTCCGATTGCGGTACATGTGCTCTGTCTCCTGGGGGGGGGCTGGAGTGCCACATGTGTGCAATCAATGGCCCCCACGGTGCGTGGGAATCTGTCAATTCTGTAGAAATCTGTCATTGCCTTCAGGCGCAGGTCCTCAGTGGTTGGTTTGATGATTTGGTTGGCCATGCGTCTGAGGATTGCAGGGACAACCTGGTGCACACATCTGCTCACGGAGGATTGTGACATCCCAGCCACCACTCCACTTGTACGCTGAAAAGAGCCACTAGCAAGGAAATGGAGTGTTGCCAGGACCTTGAACTGTGGCTGCACTGCATGTGAGCGTTGTGTTGGGCTGGTGATGTCATCCTGCAGGGTTGTGGTTAATTCCAGGATGGCATGAGGGCTGGATCTGAAGATGCGATACACCTCACAATCACTCATGCCAAACAGGTCTATGCCTGTGCGGTATATCCTCTCCCGTGCCATCCTCCGTGCCCTTATCTTTCTTTGCTCATCTAAAGTCAGTAGTATAGCTATGTGCGACGATGCCCCTGGCATGTTGGCATACAGATTGTTGTGCAACACATGTGACTGCTCTGCTCCTCACTAACAGTGTTGCTTTCTCTGACATGTAGACGATTTTTCTAATTTTAGATCAGCTTTTTATATGGTCTAATTTTAGACAGGACATTTTCCTGTTGCGCACACCGCATAGCCTGCGCTGCACCAACGTTCTTTTGTGGATCCCCGTAAGTCCCTCATTAGCATATTTGACTAGCAAATCAATGGTGTGTCTAGCGCAGTTTTGCGCGGACTGATGCGCCTATCTAACGAAATTACGCTGGACAAAAAAAAGTAGATTTCTTGCGTATCTCGTTTTGGGGATGCCGTGCATCGAAACGCACACGCACAATTAGACTTACGCCGCGCATCTCCTGTTACGCAGGCGTAATCGCTCTCTGAATCTGGCCCAAAGTTTTTTTCAACCAAATTATTGTTAAGCTGGCCTTGCCTACACACGATCGTGAAAAAAAAATGCTCTAGCAAAGCGTGGTGACGTACAACGGCACTATAAAGGGGAAGTATCGTTCGGATGGTGCCACCCTTGGGGCTGCTTTTTCTGATTTCGTGTTAGTAAAAGTTTGGTGAGAGACAATTTGCGCTTTTCAGTCTTCGTGCTTTTCAGTCTGTTACAGCGTGACGAATGTGCTATCTCCATTACGAACGCTAGTTTTACCAGAACGAGCGCTCCATCTCATAACTTGCTTCTGAGCATGCACATTTTTTTCACGTCGTTAAAGTCCACACACGACCATTTTTTATAACGTTAAAAACGACAACGTTAAAAACAACGTGAACATTTAGAGCATGTCCTTAATTTTAAATGGCCATTTTTTACGTTGTGGAAAATGCTCTGGAGCCCACACACAATGACATTTTTAATGACATTCTTTACATCCCGAAAAACGGTCATGTGTACTCGGCATAAGGGGTTGAAACGTGTCAATATTGTATTTGCACAGATGCATGTAACATGTCAAGTTGTATAACAATTTTGGTTTTGCACCATTCTGTATGGATTTTTATATTCTTCTTTTTACCAGAGTTTTATTATTAATTGTCAGGTTTCATACCACATGTTTACATCCAAAAAATTATTTTAAACATAAACATGCATATTATTTATAATTATTGAATTTTTTTCTTGCCTAAAAACCCCAACGGGGGAACTCTCCCATTTCGTAATACTTTTTACTGGCCCAACATGCATGGTGAAATCAAAGACTTTGTCAGTAATTGTCCCACCTGCAATGAATATGCCCAATTATAAAAAAAAAAAAAAAACATGATGTCACATGAGATACCTACACATCTGTGGGAGATTATCAGTTTGGACTTATTCAACTATGCAGGCAAGGAATACCTGCTATTAGTCGATCATTATTCAGACTTCTGGGAAATAGACCTTCTTCCCGACTTATCCACTGAGGCTACAATGAAGAGGTGCAAGGCTCAGTTTGCAAGTCATGGCCAATCAGATGCAGCGATATCCGACAATAGCCCTCAGTTTGCAAGCCTACAATTCTGAAAATTTGCCACTGAATGGGAGTTTGAGCATGTTACTTCCTCACCACGTCATCCACAGGCTAATGGCAAAGCTGAATCAGCTGTAAAGATTGGTAAAAATGTATGCAAGAAAGCACAATGTGATTGTAAAGACCCATGAAAGGCAATTTTACATTGGAGAAACACTCCGACTGAAGGTATGGATAGTAGCCGGCACAAAATCTGATGTCAAGGAGATTAAAGACCTCCTTACCAGTAGCAAATCGACTGCTTGAACCCTCTGTAATACAAGGTGTTACAGAAAAGTTAAGGATTAAGTGACGAGTGTCAAAGGGGCGATATGACACATCGGCCAGAGATTTGCCAGAATTGCATATTGGAGAACGAATCCGTATGAAACAATTACCTAGGGATCGAACAGGCCGTTGGAGAATAGGTACTTGTCTGCAAAAGGTTGCACCACGCTCCTATCTTGTGGACATTGAAGGAACTCTCTATTGGCGCAATCGGGTGGATTTGAGAGTGGCAGAGCAGCCTGAATCTCAGTGTCCAGTTGATAGATCAGACTCACCCCAGGTATCACAAGGACATACTCACCCATTGACAGTGAGGCATGTACAGAGGCAATGCCTCATACCAATGGCAATGACAGTTCTGGAACAGCAAGTATCCCCGACAGTGGTCAAGCACAGTGCATGCCAGTATGTGATAAGAGGAACCCAGTAACTTCAGAGAGGGCTAAAGGAATCCTTGCACAAGGATCAGTCTTCACCCGTAGTGGTAGATATTCAAAACCACCTATGAGACTTAACCTATAGAATGTGTTATTGCTGTGTCTCTTGAATTTCACAATGTTCATTTATTAACACTAAAAGGGGGGAGATGTTATGGATGATATGCTTCTTTAAATGCAACAATGGTGCATCTCTGTTGTACTTCTTTCTGTGTGGTGTTTAGGGATGAACCGAACACCCCCCTGCTCAGTTCGCACCAGAACCTGCGAACACACCAAATGTTCATGTGAACTTTAGAACCCTGTTAAAGTCTATGGGACGCGAACATTTGAAATCTAAAGTGATCATTTTAAAGGCTAATATGCAAGTTATTGTCCTAAAAAGTGTTTAGGGACCTGGGTCCTGCACCAGGGGACATGTATCCATGCAAATAAAAGTTTCGGGAGCAGTGAATTTAATAATGCTTAAAGTAAAACAATAAAAGTGAAATATTCCTTTAAATTTGTTGTACCTGGGGCGGGGTGTGTGTAAAGTAAGCATGTGCAATAGCGCATGTTTCCCGTATTTAGGAACTGTCTCTGTACAAAGTGTAATAATTAATTGTCAGGTCCCAGCAATTCAGAGATAATTCATTCATAAGGGGAACTCCACCCAATTTTTTTTTTTAAATGACGTGAAGTTCCCCCCAAAAATCCACACCAGACGCCTTATCCAAGCACGTAACCTGGCCGGCGACAGAAAAGAGGGCCTCATCCCCACAACCCTGGCCGGTGGTTGTGGTGGTCTGCAGGCGGGGGGCTTAACAAAGGGGACCCCCAGATCCTGGCCCCCCCATGTGAATTGGTAATGGGGTACATTGTACCCCTACCATTTCACGAAGGAAGTGTAAATAGTTGTAAAAAACACACACACCGTGGCGAAAAGTCCTTTATTAATAATTAAAAAAAATCCAGCAGTGGTAATCCACTCGGTCCCGGCTCCCCGCTCCAACGTTGTCTGATCCAGAGCGCAGCATCGCTGGCCGCCTCTCTTCACTGTAGACAGCCCAGCGAATGACGATGCTGAAGATGTGACATTTTCTTATATTGGTGAGGCGGGGCCACCTGTCACGTGACCCTGCCCACTCTGACACAGCCTGGACTTCCCCAGTGACGTAGCAGAGGGTGCATCAGGGGGGGGCGGGGTCACGTGACGGGTGGCCCCGCCTCACCAATATAAGAAATGTCACAGCTTCAGCAGCGTCATTCGCTGGGCTGTCTCCGGTGGAGAGAGGCGGCCAACCTTCTGTTGGAGTGATTGTACTGTAGACACCATGGAACTTTGCTTTAAAAATATACTTCTTTATGCAGCATACCTCGCGCTTGTATGCATTTTCCAGTGTAGAAACGTATTTCTCTAGGTCCGAACTGTATGTACATTTTCAGATCCCAATCTTTGACGTCATCATGGAGGGAGCAGAGACAGATTCAGCTGGAGGGAGCAGAGACAGATTGAGCATTAGAGAAGTGAGAAGAAAAATTTGGTTAGAAGGAAGGGTTTCTTCCCCATTAACAGTCTCTGCAGGCTCAGGGCAGAGACACACCATGTCTGAAGTCCCAGGAGATACAGGCGCAGGGGAGAGACATACCATGTCTGGAGTCCCAGGAGATGGTGTTTCAATGGTGGCAGCAGTTTGTGGAGAAGGAGCCAGCTCCATGTGCCCAGGCTGATGCACAAGGTTATTCATGGTTACAGGTGAGGAAGCTGCAGTATTCACAGTTCTAGAGTAGGATGCCAGATTGGGAGGGTGGTGTGGCGGAATTTCCCACTCGGGTGCCACCACTAGTGTTTAGAGACTTAGACTGGGTGCCTGGGGGTTCCACGGTCCTTTTCTTTCCCATGTTGCATGCTGACAGTGTGGGTAGAGGTCACCCTGATGGGGCTCAGATAGAGTAGCTGCATTCATGGAGCTGGAGAAATCACATCTTACTCCACCACAGGCAAGCCCCTGAGCAATACCTTTTTCATTTTTTTTTTCCTTTGGTACATGTCCCCAAGTCAGTGTTTGGCCCCTCGTGCTTCTTCTTTGCCAATCACTTGACTTTTCACTTAGAAAATCACTGAAAACAAACATGGCTCATATTTATTTCAATGGGGTTTAGAATCTGCATATGAATTTTGATACCATTCACCCAACTGATGAACACATAACCTATATGTTTTTTCTTTCTCCTATAGGTGGTGTCCATGCTAGTGATAAACTGGTGGAAACACTAGGTAAGTTTTTAAGCTTTTTTGCCCATACTTTTCCTGTGAGTCCCAGGAGTGCACATTTGCTCTCCTGTGATCCAGAGTGAGCTGATTATATTCCATTAGACAAGACACGCCCTCTGATGATGTCTCTGATGATATTTCCTGCCTATTACCTTACTATTTCTGGTAAGAGTTTATACAGAGGGGGATTTGAGTACTCCCCTTTCTTTGCATGTGTTGCGGAGTTGGTGAAAGTGTAGTAGAAATTCTGGCTGTTTGCAGAGCAGACGGACAGATATCTTTTCTCTAATAGTAACACATTTCATCTTAGTGAAGCAAGCCATCTTTAAAGCTAATAGGTTCACTCACCATTCATACAAAAAGACACCATCACCCATCAGCTTGTTATCAAGTCACCATCATCGCCATCATTGCCAGCCTCATGGCTTAGCACGGCTCATTTATTCACACAAACGGGAAGTGATCACTCCACCAGTTAATCAAGCACCATATAAAGACTTATAACCCTCTGACAGGAAGTCCTAAAGAATACATGAATAGAATAGAATACAATACAATGAATAGAGTACGTACAATTATACAATACAATGAATAGGATACATACAATGCTGGCTAAAGTCTTATGGGCGTGTCTGGGAAAAGAATGCATGTGCTTCCCCTGACCCAAAACGGATCACAAGCTCTCATATTAAACGCTAATAGAATCCTTAATCAGCGCCATTCCATAGAATAACGCATATCCAGATTATACCCTTATTAAAGGTGGAATGGAGGCTATCACAGGCGTACGCTACGAATACCGAACCATGCTGATCAGACATGACCCAGATAAGAAAGCACATCTGTCCATAACCACTAGTGTGTTTGCGAAGCGAACGCATCCCCGCAACAATCGACGGTGCTAAATGCACAGAGGGCCCCTCGCTGGCAGACATACGCCCACGCTGCAACCATCACACTCCAACCTCAAGACATTTTCTACTACCAGATGAGATTCAACCAGCCTCAGTACCAAGACTGGGTGCCAATATGGCAATACATATTAAATACATCTTTAAATGTCCACAACAGTCCTCCCTTTTTGTCATATTGCTCCCACGTGTCCTTCGAATCTTGATAGTCTTCTTTTACCTAGAAACTAATCAGTCCTTACTGTCCATAAAGGTCGCGTACACACGAGGAGATATATCCGATGAAAACGGTCCGACGGACCGTTTTCATCGGACGTGTCTCCTGGGATGTTTTGGTTTGATCTGTGTACACGTGATCAAACCAAAATCCCCACAGACAGACAGCGCGGTGACGTGGTGGCGGTGACGTTGACGCCACCACGTCACCGAACCAGGAAGTAAAATACTTCCACGCATGCGTCGAATCCATTCGACGCATGCGGGAGATTTCGGTCCGCTGGTTAGGCGTACTAACCAGCGGTCATATCCGACAGCCGGCTTTCCAGCAGACAAGTTTAAAAGCATGCTTTAAAACTTTTGTCTGCTGGAAACTGTCTGCTAGCCCATACAGCGGACCAGTTTCAGCAGATATGTTTTATCGTGTGTACGCTGCCAAAAAGGAAAACACGGCTTTACATGTAGACTCTGTTCTTCAGGAGACATGACTTATAAAGAGGACACAACTTGGTGAGCTGTAGTAATCGCAGATTGGGCTGGGGTCCTCTGTGTCTTGTACTTGGGTCCGGCTTCGGGGCGTCTCATCAAGGAAGATGTGGTCATCTGGTCGGGCTCTGGTCACGCATCCAATCAGGCAACAGGAGAGCTCATCATGACATAGAAAGAAGAGAAATAAAAACTACATGGGTATATACATTCCCATTTCCATCAACCACGATCCGCTGTAAAATAACAATTAAATCCCCTCAGATTCCCAGACCCTTCAAAGGACTCCCAACCTTTACTTGGCTATAGCTCTGGCTTTGCCTTGCAGGGACCCAAACCTTATCCATATGGGCCTGAACTCCAATTCCCAGTATCCCTGATCCAGGTATAACAATTTTTACTTGTAAATTACCAGAAACCCCCCTTGGACCGTGAGAACTTCCTTGTAGCTTCAACAGTTACATGAAACATTCCATCCTCAATAGGTGTGAATTGTTCAATCGTATCATAAGCTCAAGCCCCCCACCTTGTACATGCAGGAAACCGTGCCATCAGATCCCTGCGATCGCCCATGACATAGGATGCTGGGACAGCTTCACCACCACGCATGAACCTCTTGCATTGGGGGAATTACGTTATAAGCTGTAGATACCCAACGACAAGAGGCAGAGCCATAAAAACGATAACCAATTTTACCTTCTAAAAAAAATTATTAAATTCCATTGACAAGTGTCTGTTTGACACTTTGGACCTTTGTAAAGAAAAAGTAATTGCGCAAAGTGCAAAAGACCCACATATGTTGGATATACTGTAGGTTTGCAGAGTGATGCAAGTGACATATAGATCAATAGTGCATAATACTATAAAGCAGGGCTCAAAATTTCAAGCCCTGAGCTACTAGCCAGGCCTCAAGAGTTACTCGCCACCAGTTGCCCCACCTAACAGCCCATTCATACACTGCCCTGCGCCTAATTGCACCCCTAAACACGCCCTTGTAGATTATCTCATGGAATGACACTTAAATGTTTAATGCAGAATCAAGTTACACAATTAAATATTACCAACAACTTTAACAAAATGGGACAGGGCACTGGGGGCAGACCAAGAGGGGCAGGGCACTGGGCGCAGACCAGAGGGACAGGGCACTGGGGGCAGACCAGAGGGACAGAGCACTGGGGGCAGACCAGAGGGACAGGGCACTGGGGGCAGACCAGAGGGACAGGGCACTAGAACCGGGTCTCTTCCCCATTCTCTTGCAACTCCCATCCATCCAGTCTCCTCTGCAACTCCCATCCATCCTCTCTCTCTCTCTCACCCTCTCCTATTCATCTCATCATCAAGAGCTTGTGTGTGCGGCTCCATGCTTGCATGTCCCCACTTCCCCCTTTTATTCAGGCTGGCAGTGAGGAAAGGAGCTGCAGCACAGCGGGAGGGAGTACAATCCAGCGCCGAGATCCACATAACTGCACAGCCATTGACACCATAGCACAGCGCACACTGACACCACACAGCACACATTGAGACCAGTCTGCTCGCAGTGCTCAGGCTGAACTGCTGGACACTTACTTGCACAAACTGGAAGGCTGACGCTCTCATGTTAGGGCAACTTTCAGTGAGTGCTGCACTGCCTACCTGGGACACTCGGAGTAGTCATTTTCGCAATCCTCCACCTCACTCATTACTTCCTGCTCCCTGCTCCCTGCTCTCCTCAGCTACATTGGTCGGGGGAGGGGGGCAGGCTCAGAGAGGTGATACTGTTAGGTCCCATGGCTTAATGAGAATTGTAAGGAGAGTACCTGTGTACTGCTCTGCCTGTGCGTGGCTCACCAGACAACTTTTCCCGAGCATGCACCTTTCCTCTTCGGCCGCCAATCGCATCGGGGCTCTAAGTGTAGGTACAGATTGGAGGGAGATTGGTCATGTAGCCCTGTCATCACTCGCCCCCAGCTGAAATCCACTCGCCAAATGCTAGCAGGCGAGTGGAAATTTTGAGGGCTGCTATAAAGTGCAAACAGAGTCCATGATGTTAAGAGGTGTTCCAGGATACCCTCTAGTTCCGTGAAACTTCACCACACACACACTCTGGTCTCCCAGAACTCTCACCTCTAAATGGCTAAAAAGAGACCTCAATGTGCAGATCTACTGCTGGTTATCTCCCTGGTGTTCCTGGTGTCCACAACATGGATAGTATGATCTGGGTCTCAGAGGTGGGATAAAAACAGGAAAGAGGACCTCCAATAGTGCATTATCATTGATACAGAGGAGTTTAATAAATAAAATTTGCACTTACAAACATAGAAGTAAAACGAGCATATAACACAGCGGCACCGCGCTGGTATCACAGCAATCCCGGTGTACGTCTCCCTTCACCCTACGCGTTATGACATACGTGTCTTCAACCCCAGTGTTTTAGGGCGACCTTGTAATTTTAGCGCAGAAGCCCCCCCCTTTTTCATTCATTACTTTGGACCTTTACTCCAGCATTCCACACCACCTGGGCTTACAAGCAGTCTCTCACTTCCTAAAAGAATCTGGCAGATTCTCATTGGTTCTACAGGAGTTCATAATACTGGCATTGGAATATCTCCTCACCCATAACTTCTTCATGTTCGACAGGGCCTATGACCTGCAGAAATGCGGGGCCTCTATGGGCGCCACGGTTTCACCATCTCTAGCCAATCTTTATATGGGATGGTGGGAGAGGTCCCGCATTTTTGGATGTGATAGCCCCCGCCGAGATGACATGGTTTTTTATTGTCGCTATATCGACGATCTGCTCTTCATCAGTTCTGATGAGTTTGCTGATCTCGATACTTGGTTATACTATTTGAATGACAATAATTAAAATTTACGTTTTACCGGCAATTTACAACCTATTGACTTTTTGGACGTTAAGCTTACGGGTGCTGATGGACACGTAACTACAGGACTTCACAGGAAGAGTACAGCCGGCAATGTTTTTTTGCGAGCTGACTCATTACATTCACCGCACACTATCAGAGGCATTCCTTTTGGTCAGTTCCTCAGACTCAAACACCTGTGTAGCACACCGGAAGATTTCTCCAACTAAGCTATTGAGATGGCTTTAAGATTTAAAGCCAGAGGCTATCCTGCTAAGATCATTAACAGAGCCCTCCTTATGGTAGATCGCATTCCTAGACCTTAACTATTAAGGGAAAATAATTTGAACAGCAAGCGCACCTGCTCCTCCTTTATGACTCCACTCCAATTTTTTCAACTCCTTAGGCCGCGTACACATGACCGAGGAACTCGTTGGGTGAAACACATCGTTTTTCTCGTCGAGTTCCTTGTTAGGCTTGTTGAGGAACTTGACAAGCTTGCTTTGCGTACACACTGTCAAGACCAAATCTCCTCATTCTCAAACGCGGTGACTTCAACACATACTACAGCAGGCACAGGAAGTTCGATTCCACTGGCACAACCCTTGGGGCTGATTTTGCTAATCTCATGTTACTGCTTGCTAGGAAAAAGTTTGGTAAGAGACATTTGCACTTTTCAGTGTGTTACAGCGTGACAAATGTGCTCTTTCCATTACAAATACTACGTTTACCAAAGGTGCACGGGTTTCTTAGCATACACACGCTCGAGTTTCTCGTCGGAAACCAGCTCGACGAGAAACTCGACAAGCAAAAATCCACTCCCGTCGAGAAAAAAGAGAACATGCTCTCTTTTTGGCTTGTCGAGTTCCTCGACAGTTTCCTTGATGAAAAACGTACACACGACCGGTTTCCTCTGCAAAACATGGCTCCCAACAAGTTTCTTGCTGGATTCTGCCAAGGAAACCGGTCATGTGTACGTGGCCTCACAGTACAGAGTTCTACAAAATAAGACAGATAGTCACTAAATACCTTCCAGTATTATACAATGACATAACCTATCAATCCATTTTGTCTAAGGGCATTAAAACCATCAGCCGCAGAGCTCCCACACTAGGAGGCACTCTGTCACCCAGTCTGTTCCAAACGAAGCCAAATCAAGAAAATTGGCTATACTTTAAGGGAACTTACAAATGCGGCATCAGGGGATGCAGATACTGTTGCCTAATTAAAACAGGACAGCATGTACACTCATGCTCTAGCAGGAAAAACTTTGATATAAAGCAGTTTGTCAATTGCAACACAAAGTTTCTGATATTTGTTATTACCTGCGATGCATGTAATGTACAATACGTAGGTAGGACCATTAGGAGGCTAAGAGATAGACTTAGCGATCACCTATATGACATAGACAGGGATCACAACACTAATAAAGCCAGACACTGGAATATTGTACATTGTAATGCCGCGTACACACGATCACTTTTTGTGATGAAAAAAATGACGTTTTATGTGACGAAACAAAACAAAGTTTTTCAAACTTCATTTTAAAAAACAACGTTTTTCAAACTTCATTTTCAAAAACAACGTTTTTCAAACTTCATTTTCCAAAACGACGTTGCATACACACCATTGTTTTTCCGAAATGCTCTAGCAAAGCGTGGTGACGTACACCACGTTCGACGACACTCTGTTCCATTGAAGCTCCGTCTCATAACTTGCTTCAGAGCATGCGCGGGTTTAAAAACGTTGTTTTCAATGTCGTTTTGCCCACACACCATCACTTTTTATGACACAAAAAGTGACGTTTTGAAAAACGACACAAAAAATTCAAGCATGTTCGACGTTTTGCCCACACCCGATCAATTTAAATGACGTTTTTGAAAACGTTGTTTTTTTTTTCATCACAAAAAGTGATTGTGTGTACGTGGCATTAGGACATTTCAAGTTTATCTATACGGGGAATGGAGAAAATTGTGTGTCCGGTTAGAGGAGGAGACAAGTATGTAAGCGTGAGGTCTTTTGGATTTTTCATTTAAATTCCAGAATACCCAGAGGACTCAACTTTGAGTGGAATGTGTCCCACTACTATGATTAGTATTTATCCGTAGTTCCTTCCACACTTATACTGTCTCCTCCTCTTTCCTTTCCTTCTTCTTTTTATTCTTCTTTCTCCTTTTTTTTTCCCTTCTCTCTTTTTCTTGTTTTCTTTCTCCCCTTTTTTCCATTTTCTTCTTTCATCTGGGCGACTTTCCAGTTAGGTCCACTTGTCACTGTCTACCTGATTACATTCCACTAGACACGGACATCTCCTTGCTGTTTATCAATTGTCAGTATCCCATTTAACTTGTTTTTCTATACAGATTTATTCAGAACAATCACAACATTGGGGCTCTGTTTTTCTCCTTGTCTCTTGGAATCTACATGATACATACAGTTTTTTTGTTCTATCCATTTTATATTTTGGATTCTCCAATCTCCAACGCTAATTAGGCTTGCGTTGCTATTGCAATGAAGGAAATTATTTAGGAATATGGCATATATCGTGTTCCATGGAGGTTCTGCTATTTGGAGTCAATTTGCTTCAAATACGTGTTTTTATGTGGACGACTTTCACGTGTATGGTTACATGTTGGTTCTTTGTTGATACCAGCATGTTCATCAGAGGGTAGCCGCTCATGTTATCAGCAGTCTCTGTGTGTGTGTTCTTACACACACAGAGTTTTCCACCCCTCTGCTAAAAACATTACCACAACCTTTTACATACACACCTGAATTTACTCCATAATTGTATGTTTTTAAATCTTTATTTTTCTTATTTTATTCTTAGGCATGAGGCATACCTATCCATACAATCCTTAGGGATTTTATTGGGTTAATCGGGTTCTCAGTGTATTTTATGCATTATGTCACATTATTAGTGTCTTTTTCTTTTCTTTTTTAGTGTCTTTTTCCTAGACACATTGGCCCAGATTCACAGAGCGATTACGCCTGCGCAACAGGAGATGCGCGTGCGTAAGTCGAAATGTGCGCGTGCGTTTCGTTGCGCGGCATCCACAGAACGAGATAAACGCAAAAAATCGTTTTTGTCCCGCGTAATTTCGTTAGACTGGCGCATCCGTCCGCGCAAAAGTGCGCTAGACACACCATTGATTTGCTAGTCAAATATGCTAATGAGGGACTTACGGGGATCCACAAAACAACGTTGGGGCAGCGCAGGCGACGCAGTGTGCGCAACAGCAAAATGTCCTGTCTAAAATTAGAGCATATAAAAGCTGGTCTAAAAAGAGAAAAAAAGTCTACTTGTTAGATAAAGCAACACTGTTAGTGAGCAGCTCAGCAGTCACACGTGTTGCACAACAATATGTATGCCAACATGCCAGGGGCATCGTCGCACATAGCTATACTACTGACTTTAGATGAACAAAGAAGGATGAGGGCACGGAGGATGGCACGGGAGAGGATATACCGCACCCGCATAGACCTGTTTGGCATGAGTGATTCTGAGGTGTTTCGCATCTTCAGATTCACCCCTCACGCCATCCTGGAATTAACCACAACCCTGCAGGAGGACATCACCAGCCCAACACACCGCTCACATGCAGTGCAGCCACTGGTCAAGGTCATGGCAACACTCCATTTCCTTGCCAGTGGCTCTTTTCAGCGTACAAGTGGAGTGGTGGCTGGGATGTCACAATCCTCCATGAGCAGATGTGTGCACCAGGTTGTCCCTGCAATCCTCAGACGCATGGCCAACCAAATCATCAAACCCAACACTGAGGAGCTGCAGCTGAAGGCAATGACAGATTTCTACAGAATTGCCAGATTCCGACGCACTGTGGGGGCCATTGATTGCACACACATGTAGCACTACAGCCCCCCCAGGAGACAGAGCACATGTACCGCAATCGGAAGCATTGGCATTCCATCAATGTACAGGTGATAGTCGATGCCCAAGGCCTCATATGGCACGTCCGTGCCAAACACCCAGGGTCCAGCCATGACAGCTACATATACAATCAATGCCACATCCGAATGGAATTCGATCAGAATGTGTATGGGGACACCTAGCTGGTTGGTGAGTGACATGGGTGGCAGGCATGACTATCCCCTCCCATGATGCACATCACAAGGGGCACATGCATGACTAACATCCTCCTGTCTTTTCCCTTACAGGTGACTCTGCATATCCACTGGGACCCCATCTCTTTCCCCAAAAAATGGGGAAAAACAAATTATTGCCCTCTGCGTGAGCCACGCCTGGGGCCCCCGCCCCCGGCCACGGCCCCGGCTTCTCAGGGGAGACTCATGGGGAAGGGGTAAAACCGGGGAAGGAGGAGCAGCCCCTGATCTCTGCCCACCTGGCGGCCTGCCCTCCAAGGCCACGGCTATTCTGTCCAGGGCAGCACCAAGTGTTGCCGTGTTGGCCTGGATAGCCAGGGTAAGGGCCCTCACATCCTGTCCAACGCCTGCTGATGTCGTCTGCAGTTCATTTAGGCAGGTTGTGAAAGCCCGGGAGTGGGAGTCCAGGTTCCCCAGCGTATCCTTGATGGAGGACAGGCTCTCCTCCATCCGCACCAATGTCTGGCTGACCTGTCCCAGATGGCGGGTCTGGAGGAACTGGTCCCTTCTCAGAGTGGCGGGCAGGAGATCGGCCACCCCCCTGGTGGTCTGGGATGACATCCTGCCTCCAGCTGATGCTTGTGGCCGGGGAGAAGGGAAGGCCCTTGTGAGGGGAGCCATGTTGGGGGAGGAGGGGGGGGGCTCCCCCTTAGGGAGGCCTGCCTGCTGCCAGCCAGAGGGGAAGAGTCCTCAAAACCCAAACGTCCAGTGCCTGACATGGACTCCTCCTCCTCATGATTCTCCTCCTCCTCATGATTCTCCTGCTCCTCTTGAACCTCCTCCGCGGACTCCGGCCTTGTTGGTGGGGCCTCATTAGGCTGCTGTCCTGGGGTTGGTGCGGTCAGGCCAGATGGCCCTGCACCCTCCTGCACATCTGTGGATGACACAAAACATTCACAGGTTGGAGGATCCACACACTTGCCACATATTCCCTTTCACCCCCTCCCCCACACATGCTACACACCTGATATTAAAAAAAAAAAAAAAAACTTACCTGGCACCACGGGCTCCGGACTTGAGTCAAAGCCAGGCAGGCCCGCAACTTCATGCCGTTGAAAGGTCAGGGCCACCGCACGCTCCTCCGCTGTCAGGCTAATATGGCATGGTGGGCCCCCTCCTGTGCCCCTGGCATGGGCATGCATTCTGGCCAGCTTCTTTTTGACCAGACGCCGGAGGTCATTGATTTTTTTGTCAATCCCAGACCTGGTCCGTGTCTCCCCCTGCCCCGCTGAATTCACCTGGTCAGTGATCCTATCCAAAATCTCCCTCCTCCTGGCCGGGGTGGTGTTGGCACTCTGTGGGCCGTGGAGGTAACGCCCATACTCGCTAATGGCCCGGGCAAGAATCTGTTTTTCCACAACTGTAAAATTCAGCTTTCGTTTTCTCTCAGTCATCCTTCCAAAAAAAATCAGTCCCAGTCAACAAAATTCACGCACACAAACAAGCACAACCAATCAAAAAAAAACACACACACAGAGAGAAAACGACTCAGCAAGAAACAGTCACCAAAAAACAAAACAAAAATACAGCAGGAAAAGAAACAAACACAAATATATCAATCAAACAAACAGTCTCTCAAACACTTATCAAAAACCACTTTCAAAAATCTACTAACAAACACTTGATCACACAGAACACTAATCTGACAACTACAAAACACACCGCAACGAACAACAGGACAAAAGCACTTGGTTAAATGGGAAGGGACAAAGGGATGTACTTTTGCAAAGGAAGTGCGTTTGTGTGTGTCTATTTATGCTGTCTGCGTAGTTCACAACGTTGCCCTAGTCCATTTCCAATTTCACTGATTGCGCCGCTCCCGAGTTGTGAGCATGCGCACAGCGGAGCTGACATGGTCTCCTTCAAGCGCGCATGCGCGAGCCGGCCGGCCCTTCATTTGCATGGGGTCACGGCTCATTTCAATGTAACACGCCCACGTCCTTCCCAATTTGTATTACTCCTCCTTACGCCTCTGAAAAAACGTTACGCATGCACAATTTTCTGCGCAAAAGCTACGAGAATAGGGTGATTACGCGACAAAATTGCGCAAGTCTAACGTAAAGGCGGTGCGCTACGCCGGTCCAATAATGCGCAGATGTACCTGAATCTGGGCCATTAACTATATATGGGGAACACATCGACATCGTGTTATACAGTGTCTACGGACGGGAGCACACACATCTCCGTCAAACTTGGGTCTAGATCTGGAGTATTCCATATGAACTGTACACATGTAGAGCACATTAATCATCTCTATTTAACTTTTACAGTTCATGATCTGTTTATATATATTTGTTTTTACTAGATTTACATCAAAGATACCTCTATTCCTTTGACTCTATCTGGCTTTTCAGATCATTGCATTAATTTTGTCTGATCGTTGAGTTCCGGCAGAGGGCAACCAATCCATCATGTATCTATTTATATATTAAGACTTATGTATATCTATTAAATGAAATCTGGCATGCTCCAATATTTCCATTCGAATATATTTTTGTATATGATTGTCTTTTTTTTTTTTTCATGATGCATGTTGATAATCAATTGCAATACAAGACATTTTTATATGTATACAATACATTTATTTATACCAGAGGATAATATACATACTCCCCTTTGCTTTCATTTACAATGTCCTTTCACATATGTCCATATTTACATGTATACCCATTTACGTATTCTATTGTAATTTTATGTCTCTATACATACGTGATTGTGCATACGCACATACCCGTCCTTTTACATCCACCATGCCCATATTTCATAATCCAAAGTCTGACATCATATACTATCACCACATATGAGATCCTTACATATAAGTCAGACACATATATTATTAGTTTATTTATAATTGTATCTACATTAATTATTTTGCACTCTCTGCTTTCTGGTTATTTAACCATATACTTATACATACTGTATATTATCTATGCCCCTTTATTCACTTTCCTGGCACTCACTGATATAGACATTTTTTGCATTCTCTTTTCTACTTTTGGTCCTTCTCCTTTTTTGGGTACATTACAACAATAGAAACTATATTCTAGGTATGACATTGTAATGTCTCAGCTGTGTGTTGCTGTTTAGAGACACAGCTTAACACATCAAGTATAAACCGAATCCCAATGAAAGACGCGCTTGTTACTGAACTGATGCAGTCTTTACTGAGATATAATGCACAGGAATGTGTACAATAGTGTGATATGTGTGGTAAAACTGTAAAACAAACATAAAAAGACAAATGTAAGCATGGCTATTCAAGCAACATACATTATACATAGCTAATACAAAAGATAGGGCCTAACATGTGCTTGCTTACTACAGACTGAACAACACATTATCTTTCTGCAATGTCTAGCATCCCTCTACACAAGCTGAACTAGCAAAACCCCTTTACTCACAGGCTTTGTGGTTGTCAGATTTGCAATCTGTAATAGCTTTTAAGATGTCCTGAGGATCTGCTCACTTCAGTAGCTAGAGCTGGAATGAACAGGATATGTCCCAGCAAGCTCTAGATAGTACAGGGAAGACTCGTCTCTAGGCTTCAAGAACATGGAGGGTCTTAAAGAAACAGACACTGCCGAGTGTCTGCCGAGTGTGTAATATACATTGCGAAGGCAGCACAGACATATTACATGTACGGTCATTACTACTATTTTGACCATATATTTTTCATCTAATATATATGTTTCTCACATTACTACATACCTATATATACATATGTGTCTATACTCATTTTATTTTATCTTTTTCTACTACCATCATCGGAATGATCTTGTGTTCACGTTTACTCACTGATTTATATATACGTATTAGGTAGAATATAGTACACATGTTTCCTATATATATATATTTTTTAACATAAATATTAGTCACATACACATATGCTTACACATGTTTCATATAGTTTCGTTTTTTTCACGTGAATCCATGCATCATGTTAGTTTGTAGAAATTTCATTTATATCAAAGTGCATTAAATTGCAATATTGCAAATTTAAGTGAATGCGTATGTGTATATGTACATTCATACGTTTATTACTTTTTTATCTTCCATTTTTTATCTTTAACTTTTTACATAAAAGAAAAGTTTGAAAGTGCATATATCATTATTATTATTTTTATGTAAGCAATTTCTCTCTTTTTTTTATATATATATCGGTATATGTTTGCCTTTGGATTTCTCTGTGTACACATGTGATCTCTGTTACCAATTTAGGATTGGGTGTGTATTTCACTAATTGGCCCCCACACATCATTGGTTAAAGGTGATCACATGTTTAGTAGAGGTATCATATAAATTTTATTGTGTTTTAATTACACATCAGCCATGACTAAGCACTGATATAGTGTGAATCGCGTCGGCTGTCCTTTCCTGTGGCTGTGTTTTATTCTGCATGCCCAATTTTTACCAATAAAGACAACTTAATTGAAGTTTCCTTGGAGTGCGCTATCCATCCCTTTCCCATTTTCTACATTTGCCTCATGCATTGCCAGCACCTTGGTTTCCTGAAAGGTTCCTTAATTGCCTACAAGACCCACCTGGAGCGGTGACTCCCTTTGTCTGTTTCGAGTCTTCCCTAGTTTGTCAATAATCCTCATACCAATAACATCGTAAATAGCATGTACCACTTTTATCGCTGGGGACTAAAGCTCGGTGGAGACTCAGAAGAGACCCCGCAAATCGGTCCCGTTCGTTTTATTAATTAGTCATAGAATATACTTTAAATAATAACTTGGGATGTTTTCCATCATTACCCTTGCTAAAATTTACTAAACAAACAAATACAAAATAAACAAAGATACTACTCAATTCTTTGATGTGGTTGAGCCGATTCTTGAAGTGGCTGGCGTGGTCTCATCCATCAAGCTTCTTTACAAACGACCCAGTCACCTGGTTGGAAAGAATGAAAACTAATTACTGTGTCAGAGACTCCTGAACCCTGTGAAGTTCATGTTACAGTGATCGCACCCACCCCATCACCCGAGAATGAGAGTGACAGCCGATGAGGGAAGTGCGACCCTGGTTTTGGATGACCTCCAAACAAACCTTATTACAATAACCCAGACATTGGGACTGTGTTCACTGCACAATCTGTGCGTAGCTTACCATCGCCTGTGATCGCTTACCACCGCCTGTAATACCCGGAACCATTGAGGCGGCGTACACACGATCGGATATATCCGATGAAAACGGTCCGCGGACCATTTCCATCGGATATGTCCGATCGGGAGTTTGATCCGATGGCGTGTACACACCATCGGATCAAATTCCCCGCCGCCGGACGGCGCGGTGACGTAGTGGTGACGCGGCGGTGACGTTGACGCCGCCGCGTCACCGCCACGTCACCGCACCAGGAAGTAAAACACTTCCGTGCATGCGCTGAATCCATTCGGCAGCGGCGCGGCGGCGGTGGGGGGCGACATGTCTGCTGGTAAGTGTACTAACCAGCAGACATGTCGGGCGGACAGATTCCCACCGGATAGATTTCAAAGCATGCTTTGAAATCTGTCGGGTGGAGAAATCTGTCCGCTACCCCATACACACGAGCGGAGATGTCTGCTGAAACGGTCCATCGGACCGTTTTCAGCGGACATATCCCCTCGTGTGTACGCGGCCTGACATGTTCTTAGCATCTAAGATGGGAACCTACTTCACCAGACTGCTGCTTGCCGATTCAAATTCTATCACAGAAAGACAGTTTTGGCACAAACTTGATTAGAATTAGAAATATTAGTGTTATTAGTTTGAAAAACTGTCACTTTTAAATGTATTTATCCCACCCTTTTCTTCCTCATTACAGACTGGAGGAAGAAAGTGCAGGAAAAAATAAACAATGAAATAGCCTATGATACTTTCACCTCCTTAGACTCGTATTTATCCATGTGTACAGCTGTCTACATACACCTGCTCTCTATGTACTAGAAATGTGCGTTCCCGTTCGTAACAAATGGATTTTCATACAAATTTGTTAGTATTCGTACATTCGTATCAATTCGAACATCCGAATAGCTGAAAGACCCAAAATACAAAAATTACGGAATTACGAATAAGCAAAATAACGAACAAACGAAAATACGAATGTACGAATGGACAATCTTACTAAAATACGAAACACCGAAAAAGCAAAAGAACGAAAATTACATCTATAACGAACGATTTGCATTCCGCATTTTAAATCCTTTGGCCCAGATTCATAGAGCAATTACGCCTGTCTAACTGGTGTTAGACAGGAGTAATTTCAAATTTCGCGTGCCGTATCACTAGTTTGAATCCTCAAACCATGATACGGCGGCTTCGGGCTTCGATCCGAGAGGCTTACGTCTTCGTAAGCCTTCAGATCTATGCTGCGATATTTTTGCGGCCGCTGGGAGGAGTTTTGATGTGTCGGGATATGCAAATGAGTTTTTACGGCGATCCACGAAGATACGAGCGGTCTTCGCAATCGCTTACGTCTATTTTTTTTTACGTACTGTTAGACCAGCTTTTTGCGTAAGTCGTTCGGGAATAGAAATGTCCGTAAACGACGCTACTCAAACAACGAATGACGTAACAACGTGATTTCGCGCAATGCACGGCGGGAAATTTGCGAACGGAGCATGCGCAGTTCGATCGCCGCGGGAACACGCCTATTTTAAATGCTTCACGCCCCCTACTCGCGTAGATGGATTGCGACGGGAGAAATACACTACGCCGCCGTCGTTTACTGGACAAAATCTACCTGGATTCCACGTAGAGCCAGGTAAAAAACGGCGGCGTAGTGTATTTCTGATACGCTACGATACCGATAATCTAATTCTCTCTGAATCTGGGCCTTTGTCTGTTAGTATTTTCATTTGTATGTTCGTATTTTCATTTGTGTGTTTTGTAAATCTGTTTCTTTGTCTGTTCGTAAATTTGTGTACTTGTAAGTTGTAACGTTCTTTCGAATGGGCAGTGTAGTTAGTAAGTGATGTATCTTACTAAATATCTTAGCCAATCAGCTTATCTCTTTTGTGCTGAGTCACGTTGTTGGCAAAAAGTCCGACCGTGTATACGGGGCTTAAGAGAAAGCATATCTTAATATGGATTAGCTGTGTGTTGCTATGTATTTACGAAAGTACAAAATTACGAATCCATTAAACGAAAATTATTATCTAACAAAATTACGAATTTCGAATCAACGAACATAAAGTAGACAGAATTACGAATCATTCAGTATAAACGGAAATAAAACTGTTACGAAAATACGAACGGATCCGAATAGGAAAACTTGCGTCTTACAAAATACGAATGGGTCCGAATAGGAAAACTTGAATCTTACGAAATTACGAATCTTTACGAATCTACGGAACGAGACAAAACGGAACAAAAAAATACGAAAATGTTTGTTGTGCACATGTCTTTTATGTAAAAACACTTCCAGAAACTCCTTGGACCTGAAAAATACTTATAAGCAGAAATCATTACTCCATCCTTCATATTTATCCTGCAGAGAATGGCAAAAAAAAATAACATTCCTGTAAATTGTCAATGACATTCTTTCAAAACCGATTCAAACAAAACCCTCTGTAACCCTTATTTTTCCCGTTCCTACAAAAATACAACAGCCGCAACATGTCGGCGGTTCGCCGCAGTAAAGTTTAAACATATTCATGTTACTACATACAAACATTCAGATACAAATGTGGGGGAGATATTCATAGTTTTCAAAATAAAAATGAAAAAACAAAAACCAGCTGGAAATCTGCCTTCACTTTTTCCGCAATAGAAGAAGATACAATGGAAAAATATGAGAATAGCTTGAGAGCCTTGCATAGACCAGCTATACAAAGTTCTCCTCTGAGGATCACCAAAGCATGTACCACACCTCCATCCACACTCATCATTACAGATTTCTGAAGCCACATCTGAACTACATCCAAGGTATATTTATTCTGAGGTCTCGTACCTCCAGCCAGAGTACCTTCCAAAGGAGTACACCTTACTGTACCCTCTGACCATCTATGTCATTCTTTAAGGGGTCTCATGTCCGGAGCCCCAAACCCAGACCTCATGTGCGGTGCAGCTGTTTGACTGGTGCACTGCATGGGCGGCAGATTTGCCCATGACGATTCAAATCGCTTTTTTTTTGTGATCTCTGCGTCCAGAGTACCATGCGCTTTATTTTCGGAGCGGTTATGGCTTATCACCATAACCGACCCCGGAACCCGATTTATTGTACACGGCCTGACCGGGGCAGTTAGCGTACTACTCCTCACATTTATGCTAATACAATCATGCACAGGAATTCCGATTATCCTACGCGGCCCGACCTGTCTCACGATATAAAGCCTCCTAAATGTGTTCATCAGACAACCTACAACGCACAATGAAATCCTCCACTTTTCAAAACAATATTATGGCTTCTACCTGCATCTAGACGTTACAACAATAATGGTAAAGCCCCCCGTCTACTCTCACATACCCTAAACTGTATTTACAGTATAAAACTTCACAAAAACAACTGAAATTAAACTTTAAAACACTCTTTCAAATGCCAAAATATTTTCCATTGTCCCTTCAGGACACAAATCTCATTGTTCATCTTTCAGAAAACTCCAAAACTCCTCCCACCAACTTCCTGCTTATATATAAATGCTGAAAAAGAACTTCCTGTTGTATGCTCAGCTCTTAAACCCCAACAACTGGTTTATTTACATAATGACAGGAAGGGGGGGGGGCTATCTTCATTGCCTTGTCTCAACACATCAAAAAACTCCATTGACTATCCCCTGGAAGTATTATACAGTAGTAAACAAAGCCAAAACTGAATCTCCTGCGTTTTTTTCTGTTAAAAAGGGAAAAAAGGGAAAGGGAAAACAAGTTAATCCACCCTGACCCAACCATATTCAAAAACAATGAATTGCCCCCACCCCTCGGAAACTCCTAAACATTCAAACGCAAAAACAACGCACATCAGTCCAAGCCAGTCCCACAATCAATCAAAATTCAGTGCATGCAAAGCAGAAATTCTACACAAAAGTCTCCACTCCTACACTGCAAAGTCAGCCGGTAGGTTAGTCAGATCCTGTATATAAATTAGCCCTAGCATGTGTCCGCAAGTGCTGCTCAAAAGATAGTGCTTAAACTGCATCTCAAAATGGCCGACAACAAGCCAAGCAACAATGGCGCCATTTACACTCACAGAAAAAAAAATTAAAACTGTGCCTCCAAATCACCTTGTTACCACAGGACAGACTGTACTACACACACACAAAGGAAAACAAAAATGTTGTCTACCAGATCCCAACACAGAAAAGACTACGCTACTCAATTCGCACTAACCATCGAAATCTGCCCCAAAGGCTGCGAAATTCCACCAGCAAAATAGCCAACAAATACCACACCCAAAGGGAAGGTGGCTGCACCTCCCCTAGGATGACCCACAGGCCAAACAAATTGTTCCCGCCAAAACGTCCCTACTCTTTCTCCACAAAGACAGAAAAACATGGAACATCAAAAATTGACACTTAAAAAACATTTTTAAAATTTACTAATCTTCACGCATTTTAGGCTGCTTCAAATCTGACCTTTTGCCAACTAAAACAGCACATTCAAAAAATGATGGTTATATGAAACACAACATAAAACAAAAACACTCTTTTCTCAAAGTTCATGTACACCCCGTGGCATCACCTTTCCTAACAAGCCATTTGAGAAATATGCACATCATTTAAAACCTTCCAACTTAAAAAGCCTGTATTCTATTGTTTACAGTAGACATGTGCACAGAAAAAAAAATCTTTTTTTTTTCGTTCCGTTTCGTATGGTCGCGTCTGTTCGTTTCCATTCGTTTTTCGTAAGACGCCCGTTTTCCCGTTCGTTTGTCGTACGACGCCATTTTTTCATATTCCGATCGTTTCGTATTTCCGTTACCGTTTTATTTTCGTACATGCGGGATGGTTCGTTATTCTGTTTAATTCATGTTTGTTTCTTGTTAGACAATAATTATCGTGAATTTTCGTCAATTTGCATTCTGTGTATCTTGAATGCTTTTCTTTTGTTAGTGTCAGTTGTATGTTCATTGTTCAATGACATCTATAACAAAAGAATTTCATTATGTATATTGAATGAATTCCTTTTTCTGTTTGTATTGTGTATTCAAAATACTGAAGGCAAATCTTTTGTATGGGGCTTAACAATAGTATTGTTAAGCCCCATACACTTGGTCAGACTGTTTTAACAACAAACATAAAAACGATAGTTTTCCGATCGTTCTCAGAAAATTTGTTTGTTTTTAAACTGCATCAGAAAACCATTTTTGGGTTCAAAAGTCTGGCCAACTGATCTCCCTTCAGATAAAAATCCACAGAAAAGTTTATTTGGCTTTATTGTACAAGTGTACTCACTACTCAGCACAAAAGAGAAGCTGCTTTCAGTCACTGAGGCTGGCCATACACGTTCAATTTTCTTGTACAATTTTCTTTTAGATTTACCAAAAACCATATAATATGAGGTCAAACTAAACAACACTTTCAATTGTATGCAATCAGGCAGGCCCTTGCACTACATGGTTGAAGGTAAATCTAAAGAAAATTGTACAGAAAATTGCACAGAAAATTGTATCATGTATGGCCAGCCTAACTCTCTGGCCATTCAAAAAAAACGATAAACAAAAGATTTGCATTTGAACCCGTTTCTTTTGTTATTTTCGTATGTTGATATGACATCTATAACAAAATTCTTTTGTTATAGATGTCATTGAACAATGAACATACAACTAAAAACGAACACAAAACGGATTCAAACAAAATACACAATGTAATACATGTGAATTGAGTTTGGTGGTCTCAGCCCGGCTCCCGGTGGGTGTGCTATGCAAGGTACGCCTGTGCTTAGTATGCCCCCCCCCCCAAAACTACCACACTTGCACGCACACAAAATTGGTTTACCACGCACGCACATTGGCCATGCGGTCTCCTAAAAATGAGAGGCGAAGGACCTACGGGGCTGGCTGGGTGGGCTAGACCCCCTCACTCCCTCATAGGGGGAGTCCCTCTGCCCCTGTTGGGGTCCCATTGGGCCCCAGTCAGGCTCCCAAGTGGAGCAGGTTGGGTGGGGTGAGTGGGAGGCCCCCCCTCACACCGCCATTGCCACCGGGGCATGGAGAAGGATGGCGATTGCCTCCGGGGGGAGGGTCTGCCTACTGCCAACTCCTTCAGTCCGGCTCCTCTCTCTCGAGTTCACGCACAAAATACACTTTAGAAAAAAAAAGTGAACCTAAACTGCAGGCACATTATATGATTGATTTTTATCTATTTTTAATCATTTTAAAAGGAATCAGTTAACTTCTATGTCTCTATACCCTATATTTTCCTTTAGTGACCCTTTAAGTGGTTAAGGTGAGTAGATTATTGTGTAACCAGGTGGAGATTTTGGTACCATAGACGACAAGCACCAAATTGTTCACTTGAGATTGGAATATAAAACAAGGGGGGGTGGTGTCTGCGCTGTGAGAAGTGGGTGAAATCTAAAGGAGACACGGGAATAAATCCCTAGGCTAGTGACCGTGGGTGGAACAGGGGGGGGGGGGGGGGCAAGTTCAAAACAGAGTGATAACATACATGAATATTGTGTCAATACGTAAGACATCTATGTAGCAATGTGGGATATTAGAAAATGGCAAGTGACAAACAAGAAGTACAAAAAAAATAATATATATATATATATATATATATATATATATATATATGTACACAATGTGCTAGTACATATAATGTGATAGTACATATATTGTGAAATCAGGGAAAGCTTCCCACTAAGGGCGCCCCTGGGTGTATCGCACAGTGAGCAATGCAGAAAATAACACATATGAATCAAGGTCACAACAATATGTGTGTCATCATTAATCTAGCAGCCACTAAGAACCGAGAGAGGATGTCTGAAATCAAGAGTCTTACCAACGAATTAAATAAACTTTACCACGAGTTAAAACAATCCCCCACACGCGATGTTACTGATCAGATACAAACTAAACGTCGGGCCCTAGACCTCATATTATCATCCAACTCTGAGAAATCCCTTAGGTTTTCCAAAGCCAAATTTCTTCTACATGGTAATTCTTCCTCAAGTATGTTTGCCAGGAAATTGAATCAGTATACTAAACCCACACATGTCTATAAACTTAGAGATAATAATGGAAACCTAACCACACACCCACAAGAAGTCTTAAAGACCTTCACCTCCTTTTACAAAGAGCTTTTGTCTCCTCCCCCTAATTAACCCAACGCTTCCTCTAGATCATGGCTAGACGCTCTGCAACTCCCTACCCTGAACCAAGAACAAATTGATTCCCTAAACAAGCCATGCACAGATGAGGAAATATCCCGAATTATCACTTCCCTGAAGTCTTCCACAGCCCCCGGCCCAGATGGCTTTACATCCTCCTATTACAAAAAATGTGCCCCTCTTTTGACACCTAACCTAAAGACTCTGTTTAATCATGTTTTAGAAGGTAACCATTTTCCAGAGGAAATGTTGTTAGCGAACCTCTCACTGATCCCTAAACCCAATAAGGACCATACGCTCCCCCAAAATTACCGCCCTATCTCAGTACTAAACAATGACCTAAAAATCTTCGGTAGAGTTCTTGCAGATAGACTAGCGAATGTTATCTCCCCTTTGATACAGGCTGACCAGACTGGCTTTATTCCGGGCAGGCAAATAAGCGACAACATTAGGTTAGTCACCAACATCGTTCAAGACGCCAACTTACACGCGAGACGGCCTGTCTTCTTCTAAGACTAGACATACATAAGGCATTTGACAGTGTTAGTTGGTCGTATATGAACTATCTGCTCCCCAAATATGGAATTTCGGGTAACTTTCTCCAAGGTTTTAACGCGCTTTATCACTCCCCCCAGACCCGTATCAAAATCCCTGGCAGTAATTCAGAATTTTTCCACTGGGTCGCGGAACAAGGCAGGGTTGTCCTCTATCCCCACTATTGTTCGCCCTGGCTATTGAGCCCCTAGCTCAAGCCATAAGATCCAACCCAGACATCAGGGGTTACACTAAGGGTCAACACAACTTTAAGATCAGCTTATACGCTGAAGACGCCCTCGTCTTTCTCACCGATCCCCTCCTGTCCATTCCTGTCCTTCTGACCATACTCAACACTTTCCAGGATATCTCAGACCTTAAAGTTAACCCCAATAAATGTTCTGCCCTCCCCTTAAACCTCGACCATAACTTACAACTCCTTCTACAGGCTAATTTTCCATTTGTGTGGTGCCCCCTATCTTTTAAATATCTAGATGTTAATATTACCTCCTCACATAAACTCCTATTTAAATCTAATTACCCTCCCCTAATAGCTCACATCAGCTCCCTCTTAGATACTTGGTCATCATACCATATCTCCTTTTTAGGTAGATTATGTGCCATTAAAATGAACATCATACCTAAACTACTTTACTATTTCCACACCCCCTTCCCATCAATTTATCCAAATCTAAACTGGACCACCTGCAAAGGATAATCAATAAATTTATATGGGCAAACAAAAAACCCAGATATAGCTATGCCCTGATGCATAGGCCACAATCCAAAGGTGGCCTGGGTCTTCCCAACCTATGGCACTACTTTCTTGCTGCGAGACTCTCGCAACTATCCCAGTGGTTCTCCTCCTCCCCAAAACATACCATGGAAGAACTTTGAATCTACATCAGTACAACCATTTCACCTTCAAGGTATTCCATGGTCCAATTACGTTCTCTATCGCCACCTTTTAAAACACAACATCATAGTGGCCCATTTATACCAACTATGGCTCAAAATTAAGGACACACACTCCCTTTGCTCCCCAGTCTCCCCTCTGACATCCTTCCTGGAAGACCCTAGGTTTAATTTAGCTTATACAAATAGATCATTATTCTCGCCCTGGATTGACAAAGCCTAACCACACTACGATCCCTATACAAACTAAATGGGTCTTTAGATCCTTTGATTCACTACAAAAAGAAAACATAATCTTCCCAATGCGGAAATAGAACACTATCAAATGATCAAATCTTACTTTTGATACATATTTCTCACTATCCACACCCTCTACGAACACACACCCTTCGAGAGGATCTGCCTAGCATCATCCAGAGACAGAGGTATGATCTCCAGACTATACCATTTTATTAACAACTTTAACTATTCAAGATAAATCTAACCCGATGTTACAATGGAAAAGAGAACTGGGTTGTGAGGTCCCTTCCGAAACATGGTACTGCATGGCAGAAAATCTACGTAAATGCCACAGAGCTATCTCATTCAGAGAAACCCCTTTAATGATCTTTTCCAGATGGTATCTCACCCCCTCCAAGCTAAATATTTTTTACCCCTCGAGATTCCCCCCAACTGTTTCAGAGGCTGCCAAGCTGAGGGCACTCTACTGCATACATTCTGGAGCTGTCCTATGCTGGGGCGGATTTGGGATGCAGCTGTCTCCAGATTTGAGAGTTCATCAGGCCAGAGGATCGCCATCTCACCCCAAATCTGCGTCCTCTATGCCAAGGTCCCTGATATCCCCGCCCCATGCTCTAGGCTATTCCACTCCCTCTGTAGCTCCATCCTGTGGATGATAGCTTTCAATTGGAAAACACACAATCTACCCTGGTCTCAAGTCCTAGACAGAATGGAGATGCTCAAGCTTTCGGAAAGAATATACCATACACTGAATGATACTATCCATATCTATAACACTAAATGGTCTTACTGGTATGTAGCCCAACAGGCAGGCATAATATCACTCCATCCTTCTTTCCCTCCCCCCTTACAGAAATGTTTTATGAATCCTTTTCTTTCTGTATACAGTTTGTATACCCATTTAATGTTACCTCACCTTCACAAATCATATTTGTGTATTTACTCATGTTACTATGCTTGACCTGTTTTCTTACAATATTTTGACTTTTGAACTATATTTATGTACGCATTAACTCTGTATTCCTATATTCTTTTAATAAACTTTTGTAAACAAAAAAAAAATAATGTTTTGCGAGGAGAAGGATGATTTGATGGGTATTTACAGGATTTTGAGAGACTGTGTGATTTACATGACTTGGAACGGACGGTATGGGTCCCATTGCTAGCAGGCAAGCTGGCAGGTCGGGCAGCAGAAGCATATCGCGCTGTACCCAGTGAGGACAGCAATTATTATGATAAAGTGAAGCGAGCGATATTGGAGAGATACGCCATTACTCCAGAGGCATACCGGCGCAAGTTTAGAAACCTGTGCAAACCAGAGAAGGATTCACATGCTGAATGGGCACACAAGCTGGACCAGCTTCCCAAGGGTGGATACAAGCCAGCCAAGCCACTACTATGGAGGAATTGAGACAATTAATGCTGTTGGAGCAATTCTTCAACGGTTGTCCCCAGAGGCACAAGAACGGGTGCGAGACAGGAAACCTCTCACCCTAACCAAAGCGGCTTGATTAGCAGATCAGCATTTTGATGCGAGGAGACATCATGGGCCCCAAACCAAGAGTTATCCTCGACACACGGGGCCACCCAGTACTCTACCACCCCCCCCGCTCTCACAGCCTCCCCTTTTCGTCAATCCCAAGGGACTTTACCACCACCCTCCAGATATAACGGACGTGCCAACATCCAATGCCACACCTGCAAACAGTGGGGACATATGGCACGCGAGTGCACCCAAAACCGGGGCAGACCTGCCTGGAACCAAGGCCGACCGAACCCGGCACCAAGGGCTGCTGCCCATCATTATCAATGGGAGCCGGCCACTCAAGAGTTTTGAGCATTCCAGCAGAAGAACCCCTGGAATCTTGCATGAGGTGATGACAGTCCGAGCCACGGATAACCGGCAAGCATCATCGACAGCCAGTGACCTTGGAGGGGAAAGAAGTTCAGGGGCTTCGGGATTCAGGAGCTACTTTAACCTTGATAGCACCCCATTTAGTCCCTGACTCGGCACACACCTGGCGGATCCGTGGCAGTACGAGCAGTGTACCGACTACCCACTGCCAAAGTACATTTGGATTGGGGTGTGGGAGGGGGGACGGTAAAAGTGGGCCTCATGAAAAATTTACCAGCAGATGTTGTGCTGGGAAATGACTTGGGCCAGATGACCTCTGCTTTTGTACACCTGGCCCCATACCAGGAAGCCCATCCAGTGACCACACGGCAACAGGCTCGCACCACGGTTCCACCGACACACTCTGAGGCTCCGGTAAGAGACCATGACCCCCACACGACACGTATGTCCTGGGATACCCCGACTAAGTTTGAGGCCGAGGTGAGGTCAGACCCCACGCTACAGGTATACAGGGACAGGGTACACGCTGACCAGGCTGGGCTAGAGGGGGAGCTGCACACCTGGGAGAAAGGGCTACTTTACCGCATTGCTGAAAGAGGAGTGGGAGGGTCGACCACAGTAACGACTAAACAGTTAGTGGTTCCCGGAAGTATAGGCAAGAACTGCTTTAGATTGCCCACGACATTCCCCTGTCTGGGCATCTGGGGATGACACGTACCCATACAGGTTGACCTACGCTTTCTTCTGGCCAGGGATCTCCAAGGATGTGAGGCAATACTGCATCTCCTGTGACATTTGCCAGCGAGTAGGCAAGCGAGGTGACCGCCACAAAACCAAGTTATGTCCTCTTCCCATTATTGAAGAACCCTTCAGTAGGGTGGCCGTAGATATAGTGGGGCCCTTACCAAAACCCAGTCCCTCCGGGAAAAGATATATTTTAACTGTAGTGGACTATGCCACCCGGTACCCCGAGGCTATAGCCCTCACCAACATTCATGCCGAAACTGTGGCCTTAATGAAAATATTTTCCAGGGTGGGGTTTCCCCAAGAAATCATATACGATAGAGGCACCCAGTTCACCGCCGAGGTAACCCAACAACTATGGAAGATATGTGGCATTAAGCCAATAGTTAATTCGGCGTACCACCCCCAGTCCAATGGTCTATGCGAAAGGTTTAATGGTACGCTGAAGCAGATGCTCCGTACATTTGGAGAGGCTCATAAAGACTGGGAGCTCTTTCTACCCCATCTGCTCTTCGCTTATAGAGAGGTACCCCAAGAGTCAACAGGGTTTTCCCCTTTTGAATTACTGTTTGGGAGAAGGGGGCGAGGGCCACTAGACCTAATTAGAGAGCATTGGGAGGCGCTAACCCAGGCTGTGCGCACCAACCTCCGGGCGGCCCAACGACGTCAGCACCGCTGGTACGATAGGGGAGCCAGAGACCGCAGCTTTCAGGTGGGACAAAAGGTTTTGATTTTAAAACCGGTCCGCACAGACAAGCTGCAGGCCATCTGGCAAGGCCCATACCAGGTGGTGGAACAGAGATGTGACACCACCTATGTGATTGGCCCCTGCTCAGGGGTAGGGGAGAGACGCATGCTCCATGTGAATATGCTCAAACCATACCATACACCTACAACACATAGGGGCCATTCTAGATCGTATTGGAGACGCAGGGTTAACACTGAAACCCAGCAAGTGTCATATAGGGATGGCCGAAGTGCAGTACTTGGGTCACCGGGTGGGGAGCGGGCGACAGAAACCCGAACTAGCCAAAGTTGAAGCCGTAGCTAAATGGCCCACCCCCAGGACGAAAACTCAAGTTGTAGCGTTTCTAGGTACCGCGGGGTACTATAGAAAATTTGTACCCAATTATAGTGCCCTGGCCAAACCCTTAACTGACTTGACACGCACGAACCTGCCCCGACAGGTTGTCTGGGCCCCAGAGTGTGATCAGGCATTCCAACAACTAAAGACTGCTCTAACTAATGCCCCTGTACTTGCTGCTCCTGATCCAACTAAATTATTTCTTGTCCAAACGGACGATTCAATGTTTGGATTGGGAGCAGTGCTGAGCCAAGTGGGTGCCGATGGCGGAGAACACCCCGTAGCTTACCTGAGCCGAAAGTTATTGCCACGAGAAGTAAGCTACGCCGCCATTGAGAAGGAATGCCTGGCCGTGGTGTGGGCCCTCAAAAAGTTGCAGCCATATTTGTATGGACAACCTTTTTCGCTACTCTCAGATCACAACCCGTTGGTGTGGCTAAACCGTGTGGCGGGAGACAATGCCCGGCTGCTGCGCTGGAGTTTGACGCTGCAGCCGTTTGACTTTACAATCCACTACCGACCAGGGAAGCAAAACGGTAACGCCGACGGGTTATCTAGACAAACTGAACTTGAAAAGTGATCTGTGAGTACTTCCCCGGACATCCCCAAGCCGATCCGTTGGGATCAGACTGTGTATGCCGGCTTGGTTCTGGGGGAGCATTGTGGCAAACCTAGCCACTTCAGGAGCACTTGACATTACATGTCAAAAGGTTGTCTATTATATGCTATGTATTCTGCTGGGTCTTATGTGGGCATAGTAATTTGTATGCTGGCAGCCGTAAACCACTAGCATTCAAGTACTTCGTTTTATGTTGCCCAATCGGTGTTCGGCAGTTTTAAACCGAACTCCCACAACACATAACCCCAGACCCCAGCTATCAACCGACTTTTCCCTCGTGCAGCACTGCCTGATGGGAGAATTATCCAAAATGTTAAGTTCCCCATCTGGTCCTTCCTGTATTACCCCTGTTAAATCTATTTGGCTGTTTGGAAACCCCTTGCATGGGGAATTCTATAGATATGGAAGCCTGTGAATAAAAAGTCAGTTGACTCTCAGAGCTGTGTTTCACCCGGTTACTGGCGGGGATTTGGGACATTGTCTTACTTTTCAACGCGGACTGTGGATTTACTCTGGTTACCAGCGGAGATTGTGGAGTTTAATATTGTACTCCGCTACAGCATGTATCTGGTAAAAAAGTATATTTATTACAAATAAAACAATACAAAGATAAAACAATGGGACATGCCCCACAATTCGGACACAATATCAGGTATTTGTATTATCAGGTATTTGTTAAAACAAAACCATATAGGTCAGATGCGTGGAGCCGATCTGCGACCTCGACCTGTTTCGCGGTGTTGTACTGCTTCTTCAGGAGGATCTATATAAATATGCATTATTTGTAGAAAAGAACAAGCATGATTTAAACAATTGTAAATAAAACATTTAGAAAAAACAGCAAGCGTGATGCTAACCTGGAGGCAAAGACACACTCACCTATGGCGGCAGATGGTCAGGGATGAACCACTATCGGTCGCGCCCGAATTGTGGGGCCTGTCCCATTGTTTTATCTTTGTATTGTTTTATTTGTAATAAATATACTTTTTTACCTGATACATGCCTTCTTATCAGTACTTTGAAAATCCCAATCAATTAACATTTTGATCGATATAATTTAGACACATAGTGTCAAGCAGCTTGTTGTCTCTAATTATATGGTCCCCCTTCTTCCAATCATTCCGGGATGCTGGTACATTATAATTATTTCTTTCATTTAAGTAATTGAGGCCATACTCTCCCTTTTTCACCAGCGTTTGTTATTTTTTTTTGTTCAATATATTTTTATTAAAGAAGAATAAGCAGTTGACAAACGAAAATCAAGGAGGTCAGCATGACCACATGTTGCACGCCATAGAATACTTAGACAAAAACAGTTATAATTATAATTATAGTAATTCTAGTAATTCTAGTAATTCTACCGCTCAGAAGACGTATAAACAGGCTGTTAGCAGTATCGGGTCCGAGAACCTCAAGAGCCCATGACTCGCAACTCGGCAAAGAACTGAGCGGAGTGGGTGGCTGATCCTTAAAGCACGCCTCACAATTATATGAAAACAAACACGCTCATGGGGGGCGTTAGTACTCATAATAAAGAAAATAAAATAAAATAAAAAATTAACGAAAAGTACTAGAGGAGAGGGGGAGAGAGAGAGAAACAGGAAATAAGAGAGGGAGGGTGGGGGGGGGGGGGGGGGGACCTTCCGCCTCTGTCTGCCAACCTGTATCGGAGAAACAAAATAAAAACAGCATACAGACCCACAAGTTACTTATCTACATGGCATATCAAATGAGCTGCAATATAGGTTGTCTGATGTGAGACGTAACGTGAAACCTCAGGTGAAAAACACTCTCTTTACCCCTTGCGAGACATCAGATCAGCATACTCTGAGGTGTATTTAAACGCAAACCAACTGGACCATATTTTCAGGAACAAGTCTGACTTGTTCCTCATTGAGTAGGTGAGATCCTCCATATGGTAGATTCTGTCCACTTCCACCAGCCATAGGCGCAGCGTGGGCACTGCAGTCTGTTTCCAAAAGCGTGGGATTAGAGACTTTGCCGCATTCAATAAATGAGGCGTCATAGAATTTTTATATGCGCCAGGATGTTCCCGCGTGCAGTGCAATAAGATTACCCAGGGATCCCCAATAGTTTCGTAACCTTGGATCACCTCCATCCAGTGCAAAACCGCTGACCAAAACGGGCGGACGTATGTACATTGCCACCAGATATGGGCGTGAGTCGCATTGTCCCCGTTTCTTCAGTTCCTCTCTCTTCTGGGTCAAGGTTTGAAGAATCGAGGGCTGAAGGCCAACCTTATGCTGGCGTTCCAAGGCCTCAATGTCTTTTAGCAATTTTAGTTGCAATCGGGTGCGTTGTTTTTTTTTCCGGGAGCCCAACTCAATAAACTGGCCCCTGACAAAAGCCTTGTGAGCTTCCCAGAGCATACCAGGTGAGATCTCAGGGGTAGCATTCTCGTCAAAATACTGAGTCAGAGCGTCTGTAATCATCTTTTTGTCTATATCCTCCACTAGTAAATTATCGTTAAGTTTCCAGTTGACTTGACGGACAGGCCCTGAGGGGACCTGCAGGGAGAGTGTAATTGGGGCATGGTCCGATAAGGGAGAGGTCGCAATTGCCGCACCCTTAACCATGGAAAGATGATGATGGCTTATCAGGAAATAATCGATCCTAGAATAAGAAGAGTGGACCTGTGAAAAAATGAGTGTAATCTTTTACCCGTGGGTGTGCAATCCTCCAAATGTCCATCAATTGGGACTCGTGTAAGCGTCTGCGAATGTACGCCAGCCGCCTCAACGGAATGCTGGAACCCCCCGACGTATCGATGGACGGGTCCAGCGGGACATTAAAATCTCCTGCGAGAAGAACACACCCACGTGCAAAGTCCATCAACCTCCTAAGGGTACAAGATATAAAAGTAGCCTGATCCCGGTTAGGCGCATATAGGGTCGCTATCGTACAGGGCATAGTGCCCAGGGTGCCTCTAAGGAACAAGAAACGGCCCAAGGGATCGCTAAGCATCTCTTCTAACACAAATGTGGTGTCCCTGCGAAATCCTATAGCCACTCCCTTTGCCTTGTGCACATCAGACAGGCCATAGTACCATACAGGGTATTGTGGGGAGAAGAGTTTCACTGATGTTGTGTGTGTAAGATGGGTCTCCTGAAGGAGAACAATGTCCCCCCTCAGTCGAGCCAATTCTCTATACAACTGATGCCTCTTACCTGGGGCGTGCAAGCCTCGCACGTTAAAAGAGACCAGATTTACCGTAGCCATGGGGGTCCAGAGGAGGGAGTCCAGGTGGCAGTCCAGAGGCGGAATGGGGCACAGAGGGCAGGTAGAGCAAGGAGACAGAAACAGAAGGAAGCAGAGAAAAGAAGTGAGAAAGAGGAAAAAAAAAACATAGGATTAATACAAAGAAAAAAAACAGCAGAGACCATCACATTACCCCTTGCAGGGTCAAAACAAGTACTTGCACGCAGATACCTGCAGTGCTGGGAAGGGGCACACGTGTGAGCCCGCGCCCCCACGCAAACCACCTCCGGAGAGGTGGCAGCGTAGAGACGCAAGCCCCCACGGCGCCCCAGAGGGTGGGGACGCCATCTCGCAGGCATCAGGCAGCGGGTGTCGTGGGAAGACCGAGACCACTGCCCCTCTGCCGCGGCGCCGACACAGTGCGCATATCTTAAAACAGCAGAAAAAATAAATAAAAAAATAAATAAAATTAGAACAGAACTGTCAAACTAACACGTGCTTCGTAAAGGGGACAAGGCAGAGAAACCCTGTGACTAAAACACTAAGGAAACACAGTAGAGCAAAACGGCTAGCATTCAAACAGTAACTATGGGAGATCATACGTGGCAGTCTCTATCTCCATGGCGCGCCATTTTAGGCCCAGAGTCTCACATAGGGCACACAGGACAACCGAAGCGGCCTCATATTGCAGTGGAAACACAGAGTACGGGAGTAGAGCAGACCCCACGGGACCCCCGCTGACACAAAAACAACAACCAGTGATGACACACTAGGCCTCCTGCGACGAATCAGTCCATCGGGGGAGAGGATCCAGGGGAGGCAGTGCGCTGCTTGCGGCCTACTTTCTGCCAATGATGATCTGATGGGCCTGGAAGGTCGGGAACAGCGTCTTGCCACTCGGGGAGGTCCGGGGGAGGGATGTTAACGACAGCACAGAACTTGTCCAGGTCCTTGGGAAAGCGCAGAACAGCAGACTTGCCATCCTTGTTGGCGATTAGGGCAGCAGGGAAGCCCCATCTGTACGGAATGGACATCTCCCGTAGCTTAGTCGTCAGCGGTCGCAGGGCCCTGCGACGATCCAGAGTCTCCTTAGCAAGGTCAGGGAAAAGGGAAAGACGCCCCATCAAAATCTATAGTGCGCTGATCTCGGGCCTTGTGCATGATACGCTCCTTTTCTTCATAATAGTGCACACGGCAAATAACGTCTCTCGGTGTATCAGAAGGCAGAGCTTGGGGACGCAAGGCCCTGTGGACCCGATCAATCTTAAGCGGGTTATCCGCCGCCAGTCCCAAGAGGCCATTAAACACCCCACGAACGGAGGGCAGGAGGTCGTCATCTCCAGTCGCTTCTGGGAGGCCCCTTATGCGAATGTTGTTCCTCCGGTTACAATTCTCCTGGTCCTCGATCTTATATAGGGCCATCCTGTGGGCAAAGGTACGTTTACGGGTGGTGGCCTGCAGGTTCCTGATGGCGACCGCGTGGCGGTCCAATCGAAGTTCAGTCTCCTCCACACGGCCCAACACCTGGGAGAGGTCTGCCCGCACCGCAGACAACTCCTTCTTTATGGATCTCTCCAGACCCTGGAACAGGGAGGTCAGCTCCGCTTTGGTGGGTAAGTCATCCACACGTAACTCCGATCGGCGAGATGGGCTACTCGCTCCGGCTGAACAGACCGACGAGGCCGGTGAGTGCCGTCTCTCCGTCCTGCGACGGGAGGCGGAGCCAGCGCCAACTCCAACGCCATGGGGAGAGCGGCCTAGGCCATCCAGATCCTCGTTTTCCTCCGGTTCCACGGCCAGGTAGCGTTTAATGGAGCCCGAGTGCGCTCCCGCCTTGGGAAGAGACTTCCCTGTTTTCTTCCTCATGGACATCAAGGGGAATTTCCGCTGGAGCAATCAATTACAAGCTAATAGCTATGTCGGCGCCGGAGCTCGAGGCAAACACGTCCTCACAGCAGCATGTCCAGACCACGCCCCACCAGCGTTTGTTATAAACCACCCAATGTTAACGAGGACAGATGGAAAGGGCCGGGACGGCGATAATAATTGGGGATTTTAACTACCCAGAAATTGACTGGAACAATGGCACTGCTGGGACAGTTAAGGGGCAGTTAAAGGGCAACAATTTACAAACCTATTACAGGACAATTTTATGGTCCAGTTTATGGAGGCCCCAACTAGGAATGATTCTCTGTTGGACCTTGTAATCTCAAACCATACAGAGCTTATTACTAATGTTCAGATAAAGGAACACCTGGGTAGCAGTGACCATAAAATTTCATTTGATGTTAGCTGTAGGCAAGAAATACATACGGGAAAGATAAAAACACTTTACTTCAAGAGAGCAAATTTTCCAAGAATGAGGGCTGCTCTCCAAGACCTAGACTGGGAGGGAATATTGGCATCGAGAAACACAGAACAGAAATTGGAATTCTTCAAAAAGACTGTTTGGGACCTCACTGCAAAGTATATTCCCATGGGCTAAAAATAAAACCTACGTGGCTCATGGTCAAAGTTAAAAAAGCTATAAACAATAAGAAAAGAGCTTTTAAAAATATAAAAATTAACCACTTGCTTACTGGGCACAAATACCCTGTAACGGCATGAACCGTTACAATCAGAGACTTTGGAAGGATGAGAGATACTTCTGTGCCAGGGACCCTAATAACTCCTGGGTCGAAGTTCACCCTGTGCCCTTGAAGGCGTAGGGTGGCTAATAGTATCATACTTCATGTATTACATGAGATGGGACATTAATAATACTTCATATGGCAGGATACTGAGATATTAAGGTGTTCCTACTTGACATCTGTTACACAGAAGAGGGACGTTACAAGCTTATTCAATGCAAAGACATCTGCTTTTAAAATGCTAAGTGACCCGGCTTGTGAAAGACTTTTTATTCTGTTGAAAGGTGTTAATTGCATCTACTCCTAGACAATACATTGTCTATGGTACAAAGGTGTCAGAGACAGTACGTCTGTCTAGATATGTGGTTTGAGGTCAAGGCATTGTGTAAATGCCTTTTAGAATGTGATTGAGGTTCCTTATATGGGTGTGAAGATTATCTGAGATTGTGTATTGTACTACAAAGTAGCAGCCTCTATTCAGGTGTATTGAATTAGCATGTCAATTATGTTTAGGAATATATTGATGCTCAGGTGTGATAGTATTTGGTTTTGATGTCATTATCTCAAGGAATGTATCTCGTCAGTATCGGTGCCGACATGTCTAGCTACTGATTAGATAATTAGCCTCAGTGAGTGAATAGGAGGGTGGAGATGGCATTGTCCCTTTGATTACTGTCACATGCTTGTAACTGTATAAAAAGCTGAGAAGAAAACATAAAGTGTTCATTCATATCTTTGAAACCAGTACCAGAGCTTGTGTCTCGGTTATTATGGGGAATGGAATGGATCGTGTATGCAGGATTGTCGCAGTGTGTCAGATAAGCTTGTCGTGGGTGGATGGAAGGTCGTAAACGGTGGTGACCGTTACATACCCCCCTCCTGCCCAGGTTAAACTTCAGCTTCAGGCACTGCGTCGCTTTAACTGACAATTGCGCGGTCGTGCGACGTGGCTCCCAAACAAAATTGACGTCCTTTTTTCCCCACAAGTAGAGCTTTCTTTTGGTGGTATTTGATCGCCTGTGCGGTTTTCATTTTTTGCGCTATAAACAAAAAAGTGCGACAATTTTGAAAAAAAAAATACAATATTTTTTACTTGTTGCTATAATAAATATCCCAATGTAAAAAAAAAAAAAAAACTCAATTTTTTCTCAGTTTAGGGCGATGTGTATTCTTCTACATATTTTTGGTAAAAAAACGCAAAAGTTATAGGGCCAAATTCAGAAAGAACTTACCCCGACGTATCTCGATATGCGCCGCGTAAGTGTCACTATGCGCTGTTGTATCTATGCGCCGTACCCAGAAAACGAGATACGACCAAAAATCTGCTTATTTCGACCGATGTGACTGTTTTGCGTCGGTGTTTCGTAGTCGCATATTTACGCGGGAACAGCGTGCGCACCCATTGATTTTTGTATTCAAATATGCAAATGAGGGAGATACGGCGATTCAGAAACGTATGTTTGTAGTGCATGTGCGGTGCGCTTAAGCTGTACGTCTTGCCTGAAGTTACCCCTCATAAAGCAGGGGTAATTTTGCAGCAGACATGCACAAGTCAGCTGGAGAGCAGCTACAGCAGCACCGTATCGGACGAGCTGAACAAGCACACTTGCAGGACAACACATCTGTCTGCCAACATGCCAGGGGCAGCCGTGGTCATAGCACTACTGCGTCTACGGGCACGTAGGAGGAGGGCACGGGAGAGGATATTCCGAACGCGCATCAACGTGTTTGGCATGGGTGAATCGGAGGTGTATTGCATCTTCAGATTCAGCCCTGATGCCATCCTTGAAATAGCCACAACCCTGCAGGATGACATCAGCAGCTAGACCCACCGCGTACAAGCAGTGCAGCCACTGGTGAAGGTCCTGGCAACACTGCATTTCATTGCCAGTGGATCTTTTCAGCGTACAAGTGGAGTGGTGGCTGGGATGTCACAATCTTCCATGAGCAGATGTGTGCACCAGGTTGTCCCCGCAATCCTCACACGCATGTCCCACCACATCATCAGACCCATTCAGGAGCACCTGCGGCTGAAGGCAATGCAGGATTTCTACAGACTAGCAGGATTCCCACGCACCATCAGGACCATTGATTGCACACATGTGGCACTACAGCCCCCCCCCGTGCCACAGAGCACCTATACCGCAATCGTAAGCATTGGCATTCCATAAACGTACAGGTGCCGATGCCCAACGCCGTATATGGCACGTCCATGCCAAACACCCCGGATCCAGCTACATATACTGTCAAAGCACCATCCCAGCAGAATTCGAACAGAACCTGTACAAGGACAGCTGGTTGGTTGGTGAGTGACATGGGAGTCAGGCATGACTGTCCCCCCCCCCATGATGCAGACATCACGAGGGGCACATGCACTACTAACATCCTCCTGTCTTTTCCCTTCCAGGTGACTCTGCATATGCACTTGGACCCCATCTCATGACTCCATTCCGGGATCCCCAAACCAGAGGTAAGAGAAGATACAATGCTGCCCACATACCTACCCGTGCAGTGGTTGAACAAACCTTTGGCCTCCTGAAGTCCCGTTTCCGATGCCTGGATAAGTCCGGGGGGACCCTGTTGTATTCCCCAAACTTTGTGTGCCAGATCATCGGTGCATGTTGCATTATGCACAACTTTGCCATGAGAAAGGGCCTGCAGATTGACATACGTGATGACCTGACCCCCGAACTACACAGTCCCCCCCTGCCCGAGGCTACCCATTCTGCTGAAGGAACAGCAGTCAGGAGTTGCCTTGTGGAACGTATCTTTGCACGTTAAAAAAAACAAATTCATCATTGCACACGGACAATGCACGCATGCACACCACTGTGGTCCCTAGATCACACACACCACATCCACATCACATTGGATTTGCCCAAGTCCACCATGCAGGACTTGGGAGCAGCAACGCCACGCCAAGGCCCCAATGATGTTGCTGTCCATTCACACTTCATTCACACACCAGTCACACACCAGTCACACACCAGTCACACACCAGACACACTGTAGCCTACTCTCCTCACCGTGTGCAGATACTACAAATGAAAAAATAATCTCATAGCCTGAGTATTTCAAAACCAAAAAAATAATCTCATAACCTGAGTATTTGCAATGAACAACTTAAATCATAACATGATAGTACAAAACTCCAATAAAAGGGAACGTGAGCACCAAAAAAAGGGAAAACAGGCACTCATTTGCCCTGGCCCTCAGTTGCCTGGGGGAGCCTCAGGTGGGGGGGGGTGGGGCATCTGGTGGAGGAACATCCCCCGGTCTCTCCATGGCTGCCTGCCTGCCCTCCAATGCCATGGCAATGCAGTGGAGGTAGTTATTTGTCTCCACCTGCATCCGCAGCTGGCGGGTGGTGCGCTGGTGGTGCCTTGTCTGCCTCCCCTCCTCCTGTATGGCCGCTGCCAGGCTCCTCCCCTCCCATGCATGGCAGCTGTATTAGCCTCAAGAGCCACTGTAAGGCTCCGGACCTCAGACATAAGGCCTGATGCTGTGGCCTGCAGCTCACACAGACAGGTCACTATTCCAGTACAGTTCGTACTGATATCCTGTAGGCTGTCAGCTATGGAGGTAGACTGATCAGCCTGCTGGGTGAGTGCCTGCTGGACAGCCAAGGTGCAGGCAGCCTGGGTCTGGGCCGAGGAGGCCAGGCTCTCTGCCACACGGTGCAGGTCACCCACTAATGCACCCATATGACGGGTCTGCCTGGACTGGTCCCTCGCCAGGTTCTCCTCTAACGCGTCCGGATCACCCCTGGTCTTCCAGGTAGCCTTCCTGGGGGCAGGAGAGGCTTGTGGTCGGGAGTATGGTGAGGCCCTTGTGAGGCTATCCCTGATTGGGGAGGATATCCCTGAGGGGAAATCCCTGATTGGGGAGGATATCCCTGAGGGGAAATCCCTGATTGGGGAGGATATCCCTGAGGGGAAATCCCTGATTGGGGGAGGATATCCCTGAGGGGAAATCCCTGATGGGGGAGGATATCCCTGAGGGGAAATCCCTGATGGGGGAGGATATCCTTGAAGGGAAATCCCTGATGGGGGAGGATATCCCTGAAGGGAAATCCCTGATGGGGGAGGATATCCCTGAGGGGAAATCCCTGATGGGGGAGGATATCCCTGAGGGGAAATCCCTGATGGGGGAGGAGGTTAGGGAGGGTTCTGGGATGCTGGTCTCCTCCAAGATGTAGTAGCCCTCCTCTATAGTAATGTGCTCCTCCTCTAATTCCTCTAGAGGAGAGGTGTGGGCACTCTCCTCTGGGGGTGGCGTGGGTCGCCCAGCAGACGACGATGGCCCCGCTCCCTCCTGCACATCTGTGGATGACACAAAACATTCACATGTTGGTGGACCCACACACTTGTCACATGTTCCCTTCTACCCCCTCACATTCTACACCCCGTATAGGAAATAAAACATACTTACCTGTCCTCAAGGCCTGATCCACTGATTCATAGCCCGGCAGGCCCTCCACCTGCTCCCTCTCCAGGCACCTGGCAACAACCTGCTCATCTGGAGTGAGGGAGATTTTGCGGGCAGGTCCACCTCCAGTGCCTGTGGCATGCCTCCTCATGGTGGCAAGCTTATCTTTCACTAGGCGCCGAACATCATTGATCTTTTTAGCAATGTCCTTGGTGCTTCGGACCTCATGGGCAAGGGAATTCACCTGGGCAGTAATTTGCTCCAGGATCTCTTCCTTCTTGACCTTGCTGGTCTGCCCACTCTGTGCCCCATGGAGGCATGCCCCATACTTTGAGAGGCCCTCGATGATGATTGCCCTCTCCTCCGGACTGAAGTTCTTCTTCCTACACTCCTTAGTAGGCACCGGTGCAGACATGTTCAAAAGCAAACACTACTTTACCCCACACGATTGTCTGCTGTAATTTTTCGCACGACGGGCACATGTCTGGCCGCTTTTATGCACTGGACGTCAGCAGTTCGTAGTTGTGAGCATGCGCAGAGGAGCGCGGGACCTGCGTTCACGTCACGGCGCATGCGCCGTTCCTTCGGGCCTTCATTTGCATGGGGTCACGCTTCATTAGCATGGATCATGCCCACTTCCTTCCTACTTTGAATTACGCCTGCTTACGCTTCAGGTTTTACGTTACGCCGGTGCATCGTTGCCTGCATTTGACTTCTGAATACCATCTTGCGTCTTTGCGCTGCACCGGCGTAGTGTAAAAAATATACGCTACGCATGCATAAATATGCGCAAATTTATCTGAATTTGGCCCATAGTGCCTACAAAATAGGGGACAGAATTATTATTTTTTATTTATTTTTTACTAGAAATGGCGGCGATCTGTGATTTTTATTGGGACTGCGACGTTATGGCGGTCACATCGGACATTTTTGAAACATTTTTGGCGCCATTCACATTTATACTGCGATCAGTGCTATAAATATGCACTAATTACTGTATAAATGTGACTGGCATTGAAGGGGTTAACACTAGGGGGTGAGGAAGGGGTTAAATGTATTCCCTACATAGTGTTCTAACTGTGGGGGGGAGGGGGGGTGACTGGACTGGGGGGGGTGACCGATCTGTGTCCCTATGTACAAGGGACACAGATCGGTCTCCTCTCCAGAGACAGGACGCTGTCTGTGTAAAACGGCAATGAGAGATGATCTCATATGTTCACATATGAGATCATCTCTCATTCGCCGCACAGATCGCATCGCAAACAGCCACTCTGATTGGCCGTTCGCGGCGATCTGTGAGTGGCTGTGTCCAAGGGACACGACCAACACAGAATTTCCCCGCTGCGCGCTCTGGATCGTGCGCGGGGAACGTGCTAGTGACAGGCCGTCGATTGACGGCTTGTTGGCAGTTCAGATCCGCGCTAAAGCCGTCATTCGGCTATAGCGCGGATCTCAACAGGTTAAGGAACACTAGTATTGTTTAACTGTTACAAAGAATTTAACAGAATATGTAAAAAGAAAATCAAGGATGCAAAAATTCAAAACAAACGACAGGTTGCAAAAGATACTAGGACATACCCCAAAAAATTCTTCAAATATATTAATATTAAAAAGGTCAGGTCTGAGCATGTAGGCCCTTAGCAAAATAATCTAGATTGAGTTACTGGGGATCAAGGAGAAGGCTAATTTATTAAATACTTTGTTTAGCTCTGTATACACAAAGGAGCATGGGGGAGTTCATGTCCATAATGGGGGTGGTATTGACACAGTCCCAACTAATCCACAATGGCTCAAAAGTGATATGGTCCAGAAGTATTTAGACAGAATAAAGGTGGATAAAGCACCTGGACCCGATGGAATCCACCCACGGATCCTAAAAGTATTGATCTTTTAATGATGGGAATAGTACCACTGGATTGGCGCAGGGCGAATGTAGTGCCTATATTTAAAAAGGGAACAAAAACTGTTTGAGAGTGCGAGAATGGTGGAGTAAGCAAGCGAGTGTGTCTTCTCCGCTCTCCCCCTCCCTCCTGTAAACACAGACCGAATATGGATGCCCTGGAAGCCCGGGAAGTGTGAATCTCCCCCACGCCAACAGCAGTCCAACAGCATTTCCCGATAAGCCGCTACATACACTGGCCGGTTGGAGAACTTGTGTTGTAATCCCGCAGCCCCCCCCCCCCCCGCACACCCCCCACGCTTTATTCCTGAGCAATACATTGTTTGTGCAGGCGGGTGGATCCTGGACTTGTGCTGCGTACGCTGGGACCGCGGGGAGACGAGGTGCGGCCGCGGTCTTTGGACTCCCTCTTTTCCTCTGTGTTGGATCACTCGGACGAGGCAAATCGGGGAACGGAGGACCATAGCCCTACAGCAGACAGAGTAGCCCGCAAATCTCGCAAGATCTCGGGAACCGCGAGATCTCGCTGCCTCACTGAGTGTCAGCGTGAAGAGGTACTGTGCGGTGCCCTGATTTGATTCTGAATAGGACCTTGCATACTTGCACACTAGCTCCACCAGTGCTTCGACTTGCGCCCATAAGGACGGTCCTGCATCCTGCATCCTAGCTTCATTGATATCTCCAGTGCAATGCTAATGGGACTAGAGCTGGTTAACTAATCCCTAGGGGGATCCCTGATAGGGAGGACGGCTTGGCTCTTCTTTTTTTTTTTCTTCTCTCCCTCCCCAGCTGTTCACTTATAGGTCCTGAGTTGCTGTCATGACTGTGATTGTTATGATTGCAGGGTGAACTGCAAGTGGGGCCAGTGCGCAAAGTGATTAGAGAATGGCATAGCATAGCATACAGGGCTGCTATAGGCTGGATATCGGACATAGCCTTACAGAGCCCTACAGAGACTGCACAGAGATTGTCTAATAGGGGGGGTATTCCGATAGCAGATTCGTACTATCCTACTATTTACTAGCTCTGAACCCTGAACCTTGGAGGGGCACTTGAGCTGCAGTCGAGCTGCTTTGTGACTAATTTGCAAAAACTGCAAACTGTAAGACTCCCGGAGACATAACATGTCTAATGTAGCTAAACAACCCCAGGAAGGCATGTCAATTACCAGATCGGCTAAATGCAATCAGGCAGCAGTAGCTGCTAAATTGGTGCGATTCGCACATACCACGTCCAACTCACCAGCTAAAGGACATCCCTCTTCAGCCGCACCACAAGTCAAGCCGCAGATGGGTTCCTCATCGGATAGAAAGAGCCAGGGCCAAGCTGCTACAAAATCAACTGGTGTATCTAATGCAACAAACGCCAAAAATGTGAGTACCAAAGGGTCGTGGGGAGAAGCACCTAGAACTGTAAATATATTGGGGGTCTCCGCAGTATCTGCTGTGCTTGATCCCCCCGCAGATGCCTCGGCATTAGAGAGGGAATTTACATTAAGAGAAGTACTGTGCGCGGTAAATTCGTGTAAGGATCATATGGTCAATTTCGAAACACAGCTAATGAGTCTAAAGGAAAACTTGCTATCTATGAATCAGGAGCTACATAGAACAGTGGTAAGGACGAATGCCCTGGAGGAGAGACTAAGTGCAGTTGAAGATGCCTTGTTCCCACTACAGGCCTCCAAGTGGCTAAGTTAGACGCAATGGAAAATAGCCTCCGTTGAAATAATGTGAGAGTGGTAGGCCTCTCAGAGCGCTGTGAAGGCCCAAACCCCATTGCTTTTATGGAGGACTGGTGTAGGAATTTTTTTGGCTCCAATAGTTTTTCTCCATTTTTTTCCATAGAGAGGGCCCACAGGGTCCCCTTTAAAGTGCCCCAGCAAGGGAGGTACCCCAGACCTATGTTGATGAAGCTCCTCAACTATACTGATAAGATGACCATGCTTCAAAAAGCTAGAGAGCTGGGGGATATTACATACAATGGAGCAAGAATTTCAATATACCCTGATTTTTCACCAGACCTCCAGAAACATAGAGCTGAGTTTATATCAATTAAAAGGACTTTACAGAAACACAAAATAACATACGCTCTTTTGTTCTCGGCTCGCCTCAGAGTATCAGCCCTGGGCAGGACCTATTTTTTCAATGATCCGAGGGAAGTATCCAACTTGTTGGAAGAGAACAAAACAGAATTAAAGCTCTCCAGGGACAGTACCCCCCCCCCCATTATAGAGGAGGGAGAGGGGAATGCAAGATAAAAGATAAAGGACATTCCTTTTTTTGGGGGGGAGGGGGGGTAAAAGAAATTATATTGGAGGCTCCCCCTCCTAATTAAAATATTTTTTTTTCTCTGGGGGGGAATGTGTGTGTATGCACACGTGCATATCTTAAACTACCCCGCCACTTTAGCACTTTAGACTTTATTAACATTTATGTTACACTCAAACACCATTTGACTAAGGTCAACAACATTGATATGAGTCCCAGTGATATTATCCAATATGGTTCACGCATGTTTACGAGTGAGTGTGTCAGTTGATGTATGTTGAAGGGAGAAGGGAGGTCATTGGAAAAGCCCCATGGGAGAGTCCAGTAGGGCAGGGAAAGGTAGGGTTGGGGGGGGAAGGGGAGGGGGGAGGGGAGGTGTAGGGTAGGGACCAGGGAACGTCCATTTTGCTTGTTAATGATTTTGTTGCTGCATGAGGAGGGGAAGGGATAGGTGAGAGGAGGAAGGGCATATATTGATCTAGGTGACTATCCACCGAGGAGTGAGACGAACATAGACCCCTATTTGAGGATTAGACCCGAGCACCCTATTATTGCACCAACATTTTTAGATGCAGGATAAGGCACTGGCTATTTCCTCTTGGAATGTGCGAGGTATGGGGGACCCAATTGAGATGATATCAGTTATGTCACTCTTGGATGAGGGTAAGCCAGGAATTTTGTGCCTACAAGAGACACACCTGACTAGGGACACAGTTGCCCAGTTAAATAACCAGAAGTTTCAGTCCCAGTACCACCTATTCAAGTGGGATGAGCGTACTGGTGGGGCGGGGAGTGATGTTCTCCTGCACAGAGTCCTGTATAGATGACCAGGGACGGTATATATTCCTCTTTTGCTTAATTGCGAATAGACCATGTGTCCTGGCTTACATCTACATTCCATCGCAAAGACTGTCCCACTTGTTCTTGTTGTACAGAGTATACTATACTCCCCAAAAGATGTTCAAACTAGGATGGAGGCAAAATATGAATGCCCAAGATGCAAAGCCAAGGGTGATCTCATCCACATGGTTTGGAAGTGCCTCTATAGCTACTGGACCGAGATAATTGTGAGGATTAATAAGGCTTTCGGATCCTCTCTCGAACCAGTAGCTCTGACTTGCCTACTAGGCTGCATGGAGGACACTCGAGTCCTACCATGCAGCCGGGAAGCAGTATTGAGATGCCTATTCCAGGCTCGCAAGATAATTGCCCAAAAATGGCAGGCCCACTCACCCCCGTCCGTAGAAAACTGGCGAAAGAGTGTGCCTCACTAGACAGGGGAACTATTGTAAATTTGCGAAACTGTGGGGACCATGGCTAAGAGCAGTGGGAGACCCCCTGGAGGGAGAACTAACAATGAAACCCATCCTGGTTCATCAGAAACCCAATCCCACTGGCAAATACGGCCAGAGACTACCTGCTTGGCTACCCCCTACTACAGACCTACAGGCAGGGTCTGAATCCATTTTTCGCTCTACCGGAAGACTCCCTTAGTCAACAACTCAAGTCTGAATTGAATACACCAGCGCAATCCAGAATTTCCCTAGACAAGGTAACACAAGAAGAGTATGTTTCCGGGAGATAGGAGAGCGAGGGAGAAGGGTGTCACAAGGGGGAAGATACAAGGGGATACAAGAGGAAACAGGTATTTTTCGCTGCCTTAAAATAATAGCATATCGGCAGTGTTGTTTCTTACCTACCTTAGTTTGTTACCTGCAAATTTTGTAACTATGATATTGTACTTGTCAAATGTTGTATCTAAAAAAACAAATAAAAATAAATATAATAAAAAAAAAAAAAAGGGAACAAAGTCTTTACCAAGTAACTATAGACCTGTTAGTTTAACTAACTTCTATATTTTGGAAGATACTGGAGCGTTTAATAAAAGACCACATAGACGAGTTCTTGCTGAAAAAAAAAAACTATTTAAGCAACAGACAGCATGGATTCATGAAAGATAGAAGTTGTCAGACAAACCTGATTTCTTTTTATGAAGAGGTAAGTAAAAACTTGGACAGAGGGGTGGCAGTGGACGTGGTATACTTTGATACAGTTCCGCACACACGGCTCATGTGTAAGGTAAAGTCTACAGGCTTTCAGAGAGTATTGGTTAATGATTCTTACTCTAAATGGTCTAAGGTTATCAGCGGTGTACCCCAAGTTTCAGTGTTGGGACCCTTACTTTTTATTATCTTTATAAATTATATTGGGTCTGGGATCAAAAGTAACATTTCTGTCTTTGCAGATGACACCAAGCTATGCAGTGGAATAATGTCCTTACAGGATGTCTCCAATTTACAAGCCGACCTCAATTCTCTGTCTAATTGGGCAACTATGTGGCAGATGAGGTTTATTGTTGATAAATGTAAAGTTATGCATTTGGGGGCTAAGAATATGCTGGCATCATACATACTAGGGAGAGTACAACTGGGGTAATCTGTAGTGGAGAAGGATCTGGGGGTTTTGGTAGATTATAAGCTCAATAATAGCATGCAATGCCAAGCTGGGGTTTCCAAAGCGAGCAAAGTCCTTTCTGTATTAAGAGAGGTATAGACTCCAGAGAGAGAGAGATATATTTTTTTCTCCTGTGCAAATCATTAGTAAGACCTCATCTGGAATATGCAGTTCAGTTTTGGGCACCAGTTCTCAAAAAAGATAGCGGGAAACTGGAGCAAGTGCAGAGAAGGGCAACCAAACTGATAAGAGGCATGGAGGAGCTCAGCTATGATTAAAGATTAGAGGAACTGAATTTATTCACTCTTGAGAAGAGGAGAATAAGGGGGGATATGATTGTGACAGATTCACCTGGGACATCCCTGAACCATCTTATGTCTAAAATCATCCTATGTCCACTAGGGGCTGTAAGGGGTTAGCACGGTAGCGGGGCTGTGTGACCCCCTGGATGTGTTCACTACACACTGAACTATACAGAGAGACAGCCGAAGACGGTTGAAAACAAACAGTTTGGTTTATTCTTCCATATTGCTGGAAAAGTGCAAGCATCCAAACCGCATAAACAAAACAAAACATAAACCCTGGCCACTTGGGGCGTCTACCTTCACCACACAGGAACCTATCTATGGAGTCTGGCACAGCCTACTGCTGGGCAGACACTGCTGGTCATACAGCAGAGAAACAATAGTCTTTTTGATTTTTATCACACAGAAAAAATCAACAACCCCCTGACCTCTTTAGAAGTCTTTCTCACTGCTCTCCTTAACTCAAAAAGCCTCAGGATGCAGCAATCAGTAGTCATCCTTTGGATAACTTATAGAGGCCTTAATTGTCTCATTCTGAACAGCTGAAGTTTTCCAACGCCCTAAACCTTTCTGGCTACCTCTGTAGCTGACACCTGGTAGTAATTGGTGTATTGTATAAACAAGGCAGAAATGTATCTCCCGTCTGGGACAACACCCACAGATTTACCTGACTTCCTGTCACAGGGCATAGGATGACTTAGAAATGATATCTTGTACCACCTGAGATGTGACTATTTAACTATTATGCACAATATATTCCAGGATATCTGTAAGAACTATTTACAGGTTGTTGATTCTGAACTTAACGGGTTAATTGTAAAAGTGATTCATTCATCATGTTGGAACACATACTGTTGGATGCTAATTGACCCTGCTATTGTGGAGGTGTCCTGTGTTTATACTTATGATAACGTGTATTGTATAGCAGGTGAGAGGAGTCGAGATGTCTACCTTGAAAGGTCATATCTCAGAGTCACCTTGTCTGGGTAACTGATTAGTTAGCTCATGTTAATTTATGTTCTGGTTACCTCCTCTAACTGTATATAAGGCTGTATTCTTGTTTCTATTAAACACTCCATGTTTAGCACACAACAAGTCTCGTCTCGTTGTGTGTTGAGGGCAGCTGGAATATCTGATATCTATATCCTGACTGATAGGAAGCGGTATATGACGGAAGCACTTAATCGGAGTGTGGGACGTTCCGTTAAATTGGTGGATAGCAGCGGGACGCTTCCTGCAGTCGGGGACATCCAACCTCCACCTGGATCCAAGGTTCAGATAGCAGGAGAGGAGAGGTAGAGATACCAGCCACCATGAAAGAGGAATTGTGAAAGGATCAGTATCAGAGCAGGTCCTACTGGAATGATCGGATTCTGTACGCTGCGAACTCTGGAAGGAAGTGCTAGCCCGTGAGCAGCGACACCAGGGAAAAGTTCTCCCCTCCAACCGGGAAAGGTACTGGTCACAGTATGGATTGCGGGTGCTGTTGTTGGTAGAAAAACCGCACAAGGAACAGACAGGTGAGTTAAGCAGGCTGGTCTGGGCAGAGATGCGGCTGGATGAGAGCTACAGAGCCCTTCGGTGGCATGTATCCCAAGCATATCCCTGGATAGCGGATGACAGCCCAACGGAAGGCTTAAGCTACGGCAGCCTGGGACTGTTGTATGTGAAGCTGACAGGGGACTCTAACTTTGGGAGTGATTTGGAGTGGCGGTTGGATAAAATCATGGATTTCAGAGAAGTGCTACTGAACGTCTCGGAAGTGCACTGGGCACTGGAAAATTTGGAGTTTCTGGCCGTTCAGGAATGTAGCTGGAGATTGCCTACAGACGGCTGCTAGACTCTGCTCAGCGCCAGGGCTGGGCTCCCTTTGCCTGGGACTATCAGGAAACACCAGTGGACAACGCTAAAATCCTGGCTGAAGAATCGGCAATGTGGCATAGTAACAGTGTGCTTTGCCAACCTACCCCCGCAGCTATGGACGCAGAGGTCTTATGGCGGATGCAGCAAGTGCTGACTGAGTTTAATGATTCTGTTTCTGAATTGGATGAACTTGGATGGAGGAATGTGCCTGTCCAGCAGTATGCCAGAGAATCGGCAGTGGAAAACCTGGATATTGCCATCCCCAAAGATGAAGTGCTGACAGCAGGGCAGAGTACTGCTAACCTCTGCCCATCACCGATAGCATCTTCTGGGTTCCACGGACAGGAGATGGTGAACCTCTACCTCCAGACACCAGTTGCAGAGACAGTGGATTTGATAGACTTTTCTGCTGAGGAAGAACAACCTGAGAAGCCTCCAGCAGAAGAGCTGGTATCAGGGCCACACTTCACTATGCTCTGTCCATCACCAACAGCAGTATCTGTGGAGTTGCAAGGAACTTCCCCAGCTAAAGCGCTGGTCACCGTACAGAGGGTTCAAGACCTCTGCCCCACCCCTGTGGCAGTTCCAGAGGCTCAGGGTGAGAAGGTGGCAATCACTTCCCAGCAGCAGATAGAGGTGGAGGAGGGAGAGGAGGTGTGCATCGTCCCTCCCCAACAGTTGGCCAGGATGGAGAACGTGGTCTTTCCTCCCCAGCAAAGATCCGTGCATCTGGGAGACAGTACCACAGACAGTACCCAGCAGCCAGATGAGGGAATGGAAAAGGAAGCAGCCAGCTCACCTGCCTAATGGCAGCTACACAGTTCAGTTTAGGTGTGGAGGAAATCCGCCTCCTTCCCCAACGGTTAGCTGGAGCGGATAATGTGGAGTCCCCAGCAGAAGTGCTGGCAAAAGGGCAGAGCGCCACTGGCCCCTGCCTAGCACATACAGTGTCTGTACAGCTTCAGGAAGCTGGGGTGGTAGGCCCCTCTGCCCAGCAGCAGACCAAGCCCCGGAATGTTAAAAACCACCCAACTGAAGCACTGGCAGCCGAACAGAGAGTCAATGACCTCTGCCCCACAGAAGCCCCATATTGGTTGGCGCTTTGCTTTGACGTCGGCATAGCTGTTTTCTGTCCACCAATCAGTGGAATGAACCGTGTGACGCCAGTAGCTCCACACTAACCGTACCGCTCCACTTTTCTTTGGACCCTCATCTGAAGCAGGACCCTTGCTGGCGCGGTACGGTTCGCTTTTATGGCGCGCTTTCATAATGGAAACGCCCAAAATAGCGAACCGTACCGAACCGATACGCTCAGTGGAAACGAGGCAATAGTGAACTTGGTGTTGAGTTATTCACTTTACGTTCAACACAGAGGACACGGGGGCACTCTTTTTTTTTTAATCCACAAAGATTTTATTAAGAAATAAATGGTGACAACAGAACAAGTCAAAAAATTCCGTCAACATGTAATACAAGAGTACATATGAGGATCTATATCTTAATGTGTACTATAGGGAAATAGGCAGAGATCAAACAGGTACAGCCTAAAGCAAACAACAATCTCACATTTAATGGCAATACAAAATAAAATAAAAAATATTGCGGGGGCAATTCCCAATACAGATGTACATTAAAGGTGTCTACTTGTGCCCCACTAGTATAGGAGACGTAAGAGGTTAGTACATAGACCTATTAGCCCAGATCTCTTGTCAGCCTAACCCCAACCTATGCCTATTGCATGGATCCTCCCATATAGGAGGGGATGAGTGAGGGAGTGGGCTCAAGACCACCCCGTCCTCTCATCCCTCCATCAATGAATGGAGAGAGGCCATAAAGAAAGAGGCCACAAGGAAAGAGATAGAGAAGAGGAGGAAGAGGAGGAGAGAGAAAAAAAAAAAGGGGGGGGGGGATGAGGAGAGGGTATCAAATCATACCCTAATGGGGGGTTGAACGGGAAGGCCCGCCACCCCCACCGTCTACAATTCATTGAAACATGTACAGGTCCATGGAATTAAAGATACGCGGACACCAGACAGGTGTATTCTCCGCATACTGGTCCAGTTTAACTCTGTGTAAGGGCATGGTAATCAGCTGAGTTCCTGAATTCACACCACTCCCTCCAGACTTCAGTGAATTTTGGAATGTCATCTTGAGCAATGCATATCAGCTCCTCCATCGCTGCAATCTGGTTCACACGCGCCACCCATTCCTTTATAGTCGGTGGCCTCTTAGCTCTCCAGTGAACAGGAACACATAATCTGGCGGCATTAACCATATGTATCGCTACAGAATTGCGGTACCGTTTTTTCGAAATGTTTGAAAGATGAAGCAGATATTGTGCTGATGAAAACTCCAGGGGTAGGGTAGAAACCGCCGTCGTCACTTCATGTACTTTCTGCCAATATGGTTGAATTAGTGGACACTCCCACCAAACATGAAGGAATGTGCCTAGTGCTCGTCCACACCTCCAGCATCGATCCGATACTGCCGGGCAGAATTTGTGCACCAAGTCCGGTGTCTTATACCACCGTGTCCTGAGCTTGTACCCATTTTCCTGTATGCCCACATTCAGCGAGCCCTTGAAGATAAACCAGTTAACTCTTTCCCACTCCTTCGCCTGAATCGGTCTAGCCAGCCGGGTTTCCCAAGAGGCCTGTTCCGCCTGTATAGGAGCAAAGGGAGCTCTAAACATGGATGCATACAGGGTTGAAATCACACGTCTCTGAGGAGAGTTACTTAAGCATAGCGATTCAAGTGTCGTGGGCGATTTCGTAAACGACCTTCTGACCTTCGGATCATTCAGAAAATGTCGCACTTGGAAGTAAGCAAACAGGGGAAACTTCTTAGTTAGAGACATCTTCTCAAGCTCTTTCATGGATAGGAATCTATCTCCAGAGAAGAAGTGCTTGGCCAGAATCTCATCGTATGGCCACTCGTTTATCAAGTACCTCCCATCTTGTCCTGGAATGAAGTCCGGATTACCTCTCAGAGGGGTCAATCCACAATCCGTTGTGGATATCGTAAGTTTGTCACAGGCCTTCGTGAATGCCGACAAAGTAGCTCCTATCAGTGGATGAGCCAGGGCAGTAGGCCTCCAGTGTTTCCTGGAGATCCATGGAACTTTCCCCAGGTCTTCTCCCACCATCTGATTCTCTAAGTGAACCCAGCCTTTACAGCGGGAGTGGACTCGCCAGTCCACTATCCGCGTTAGATGTGTCGCCCAATAGTATCTTTGCAGGTCCGGGAGGCCAATACCTCCCCCTAATTTAGGCAAAACTAGTTTTGCCCAGCTAATTCTAGGTGCTCTAGATCCCCACAGGAACTTCCTACATATCCTCTTGTAAGTTGCAAAGAAAGAGGGTGGCAGGGTTATCGGAATCGTCTGCAGCTTATATAGCATTCGAGGGAGAACCGTCATTTTCAGAATGGCTGCCCTTCCAAACCATGAAATAGTGGGAGAATCCCATTTCAGCAAGTCTTGTTGTATGGCCTTCAGCTCAGATAAGAAATTTTTCTCGTAAAGGTCTGGCAGTTTACCTGGTATTTTGATCCCCAAATAAGTGATATCATCGGTCTTCCACCGAAAGGGGAAGACCTTCTGGCAGTGGAGAACTACCGATGAAGGCAGGGATATGTTCAGGGCATACGATTTGGAAAAGTTAATCTTTAGATGCGAGATATATCGGAACTGTTCAAACACTTGTAAAAGGTTAGGCAGGGACGTCAGGGGGGAAGAGAGGAAAAGCAAGATGTCATCGGCAAAGGCCGCAAGCTTGTATTCCTTATGAGACAACCTAAGCCCTGTTATATCCGGATGGGCCCGAATGCAGCGTAGAAGGGGTTCTAGGGTGAGGATATACAGTAAGGGCGAGAGAGGGCATTCCTGCCTTGTGCCATTGTGAATGGAGAAGGCCTCTGATAGGTGGCCATTTACTCGGACCCTAGCACGCGGGGTCGAATAAAGTGCCCCTATCATTGCTCTCAATTTTGTTCCTAGGCCAAGTGCCTCTAGGACCGAGTGCATGAAATCCCAGGCCACCCGGTCAAAGGCCTTCTCCGCGTCCAATGAAAGAAAGAACCCTTCAGTCTTCGTAGAGGAAAGCCAGTGATGCAAGTTAAGGGCTTTGAGGGTGTTGTCCCTGGCCTCCCTGCCAGGGACAAAGCCTACTTGATCAAGACCGACCAGAGCCGGAATGTGGAAGGCTAGTCGCTTCGCCAGTATTTTTGAGAAAATCTTGACATCTGCGTTGAGGAGCGAGATCGGCCTGTAATTTGCTACGTCTGAGGGATCTTTGCCCTCCTTAGGTATTACTGAGATGTAAGCTTCCAGTAAGGTGTTAGAATTGCAAGATGTGCTCGCTAAAGAGTTAAAGGCTTTGAGGAAACCTGGTGCTAAAAGTTCGGGAAAGCATTTGTAGTATTGGGCCGTCAGGCCATCTGGTCCCGGGCTCTTGCCTGGTTTGGTGGCTTTCAGGGCTTCCACCCACTCCTCGGACGTCAACGGGGCCTCTAAGGCTTGCTGGTCCTCTACAGATAGCGCCCGGGGGCTGTATTTGCGTAAGAAATCGTTAATCAGGAATTTCCTGTTGGCCGGTGAGCCCACCCCTTCTTCCTTCGCCCTAATGTTATATAGTGTGCTATAGTATTCCCGGAATTGGTTAGCGATATCCTCTTTCTTAGTATGAATCCCACCCTGTTTATCTTTTACATGATGAATGGTTGAAGCCAGGACCCGGTTCTGCGTGAACCTGGCCAGCAATCTCCCCGGCTTATTTCCGTGTTCAAAGAATAATTTCTGAGATAATATCATGCGCTTTCGAGCTTTTTTGTAGAGTTCTTCACGCAGAAGCGTCCTAGCCTCTGCTAGTTCTGCCGCTACCTCTAGTGCTAATGAACCTTTGTGTTTTGTTTCTAACTTAGAGATTTTGTCAGTTAGTTCCTGAATCAGGGCCAGGTGTTCCCTTTTCCGCCTGGCCGCTATGGAAAGTAGGTGACCCCTCACGACACATTTATGTGCTTCCCATTGAACCATAGGCGTTACATCTGGTGTATCGTTGTGCAGGAAGTAGTCCCCAATGACTTGCTTGAGGGTACTAACATCTGCAGGGTCCGTAAGTAGGGAGGCGTCTAGTCTCCAGACCTTTGTGAGGTGTTCCCGTTGCGGAAACCGTAGAGTAAGGGTCACTGGGTGGTGGTCAGACAGTACTAGATTTTCAATCGTCGCATCATGTAGATACGAGAGATCGCTTTGTGACAGGAAGATATAATCAAGCCTCGAGTACCGTTGGTGAGGAGACGAGAAGAACGTGAAGTCCTTCCCTCTGGGGTTCAGGGTGCGCCACGTGTCGTGCAAGGCCAACGACGCAAGGTCTAGTTTCGCGCGCCGTAGGGCCGAGAAAGGGAGGGAAGAGGTGCCTGTAGACGTATCGAGAGTCGGGTCAAGGGCCATGTTAAAATCCCCTCCGAGGATTAGGAGGCCAGCTTTGAAGGTAGTAAGTTTCGCAAGAGTATCTCTCAGGAAAGAGACCTGTTTGGAATTAGGGCAGTACACGGTAGCGAGTGTTATCGGCCTATCCTTCCAGAACCCCTTGAGGAAGAGAAATCTACCTCCCGGATCTACCATCTGGTCCGTAAGGCGGAATACCATCGATTTCGCCAGGAGGATCGCTACCCCCTTTGTTTTGGAATCAGCACAAGTCGCATGGAAAACCTCAGGGTACCATTTGTTGGTTAGACGTTGAATGCCATCAGATTTGAAATGAGTTTCTTGAAAAAAGACGACGTGCGCCTTTTGTCTACGTGCTTCTGACAGAAAACTGGAGCGTTTCTCAGGAATATTAAGGCCCTTGGCGTTGACCGATAGAACCTTGAGCGATAGAGGAGCTGCAGATTGCGATGTCGAAGCCATGGGCGCTCAGGAGGAGCGTCTAGACCTATGAAGTGTTTTAGTAGACGGAGGGGGCAGGGGGCAGGGAGTGGGAAAGAGAGGAGAGAAGAAATAAATGAAAAAATAAATCAGGAGGATGGGCAGTACTCGTCAGCAGTATGGGACACAGTCCTGCCTGTCTTCAATGGGCAATATGGTAAGCACAAGAAGACCAAGTGAACACCTTCACCTGAGAGAGGATAGAAGAAGAAGAGAAAAAAAATAAAATAAAAAAGAGACAAAAAAAAATAAAAAATAAAACACACAACTCCCCCTGACTAGGGGAACGAAAACCAAACCGGAGGTAGTCCACGCCCTGCTGGGCTACCTATGAGAAGTAAAGGATACCTCCAGAGTCAGGAGGTCCCATACCACACCGGAAGGAACAAGGGGTCCAGCCACTCTTGAGGTGGGGATGTAAACCTGTCTCCGAAGTAATCTACTCATCCCACTGTCCAGATCCCCCAGACCTAAGAAAACCGTGCTCACCTAGGAATCCCTCTCTCGTGAGGGAAGGCGTGGAGAGGGGTCGCACTACCTGTGATTCTACATCAAAAGAAGAGAAGTCCCTCGCATTCCCCCCTCCACATCCATCCCAGCCCCCCAGGCCCCACCTAAAGACAAAGAAAAAACATGAATATATGAATTTCTACAATACTGTGGGCCTAAGCATTGAATCCTCCGGGCGCATGGAGTAACATGCATCAATGCGTCCAGACCCGCCCCCGAGCATAACCCGGAGGCGGGTGAGTCCGCCCGACGCATGCGACTCCGTCATAACCCCGTCTCAAGGAGGGTATTGGCGTACTTAGACCTATATAAACCAAACGATGCAAAAACAAAGTAACAAAAACGAACAAAGCAGAGAACAGTTATTGACACTCCCGTTCCCAAGGGTACTAACTAGTAGCTTCCCCCGAGGCCACCTAATCCCACCCATGTGGCAGCCCCAGAGGCCACTGCCCGCACCCCCCTGAAACCTTAAAAGAACAGACTTGGCATAGAATAACAGTGACTGATCTCCAGCCCAAAACAGATCCAGTACCCCCCACCTCAATATAACATGAGCAAGGAAACTTTAATAACACGGCCAGCACCCGGTCCCCTAACGTAAAGCCAAGGAGTATGTAGAGGGTTGGGGGAAGGGATAAAGAAGAGGGAGGGGTAGGGCTGACAGGAAGTATAGGTGGGGTAGGGAAGAGGGCGGGGGGAGAGGACGTAGGGGAGCCCCCATGTTACTCAACAAAACCTGCAATGGGGTGCATTCTATATGTACCCCTTCCGGCTCAGCCAACCGTGCAAGAGATATGCCAGTGTTGTCAATAGCCCGTACGGAACTTCAGGGCGGCTGCATAGTGTAGTCTGGATACAAGTCAGTCACGTGGCTTTTTGCTATAGAGTTCACCGGTTATGTCCAGAGTTAGGAAAACAGTCACACTAAACAGGATCAAGTGTCCGGGAGGCGACAGCCTACCTCCCCGTTTTGGTATTCCACCCTCCGGGCCCCGAGGTATGGGGCGTAGTCTGTTTACTTCTTACTACGGTACCATATGCTAGAATGTATGCCTGCTTAAGTCCCTATAGGCTGGTGACAACAGGGGGGAAAATAGGGATCCGAGTATGAGGCAAGACTTGGGTGACCGAGTGTTCAAAAGATGGTAGTTGATGCCCCAGCGGGTGTAGAGGGAGAGGGGGGGGTACATATCAAACCGGCTGGATCAGCTTACCACAACCTGAGCAAGGGGTCTCAGTTCTCTGTTCGCCGCCGCACTGAGGATGGCGACTCGTGAGGGCTCAATTCTGTCTCCATATCTCCCGAAACCTGGGCGGGGAGACGTCGGACTGTCTGCGTCGTCTTTGCCTGTTCCTCTGCGATCTTGGGGTGTCATCCAGCTGGGTGGGGATCCAGGGTTCAGGTTGAAAAAACGTACCATACCAGTCAGGTACATTGGCAACAGGAATGCCCAGCGTGTCACAAAACTGTCGCAGGTCGTCAGGTGTCCTCAGTGAAGCCGTTCTGTTTCCCATTGTCGCTTGGAGGCAAAAAGGAAACTTCCACTTGTATATGATATGCCTATCACGTAAAACTTGCAACAAGGGACGCAGGTCTCGTCTGTGCTGCAGTGTAATAGCTGACAGATCCTGGTACAACTGAATGCGGGCCCCCTCAAACTCCAAGTTCACATGGTTACGAGCCAGGCGCAGAATGTCCTCTTTTTGCACAAAGTTCACCAGACAGCACACTATATCCCTGGGTGGGTCTGTATCTCTGCCCTTGGGCCGGAGAGCCCTATGACACCTCTCCATCTCCACCGGAGCATCCAATGGTCTCCCCAGCAGGGTATTAAAGATAGCCCATACCGCTTGTTGCACACGTTGGGGCCCCTCCACTGATTCTGGGACCCCCCGGACACGCAGGTTCCGCCTGCGTCCCCTATTATCCAAGTCCTCCAAATGTCTATGCATTTCTATGAGATGATGGGCTTGTGTGGTGGAGGCTCTCTGCACCTGCTGTATGGCTGCCCCGTGTGTCATGGCGGCTGACTCCACGTGCTCCACCCGGGATGCAATCGCTCTGATCTCCCCCTTTAGGTCAGCTATTGCTGTAAACAGAGCAGTTTTTATGTCCAGGGCCACTTGCTGCAAGTCCGCCATGCACAGCGGGCGTGTGTTTTGTGAAGGAGCCATACCTGGAGACAGTCCAGCGGAGACGGGGGAAGACTGCAGCGGCAGCTCCATACTCGAGTCCGAGGCTTGAAACGCGGCCTGCGTGTCCGACGGACCGGCGCGGAACATCGCCGGAATTGTCCTGTTTAGCTGTGTGGAGGGGTCCAGCTGAGAGCGGGCGGTCTGCTGGTTCTTGCCCGCCATCGTGGAGCCTGGGAAGCGAGGGAAACAGCTTATTGAAGGCAAGTCTGAGGGTCTGGACAGCGGAGCTCTCTAACTATGCTGCCATCACGTTCCGGTGCCAGGCCACGCCCCGGGGCACTCTTTATGTCTAGAGGAAAAGAGATTTCATCTCCAAATACTGAATGGTTTATTTGCAGTAAGAGCTGTGAAAATGTGGCATAGACTCCCTCAAGAGGTGGTTCTGGCCAGCTCAGTAGATTGCTTTAAGAAAGGTCTGGATACTTTTCTAGATGTACATAATATAACTGGGTACTAACATTTATAGGTAAAGTTGATCCAGGGAAAATCCGATTGCCTCTCGGTGGATCAGGAAGGAATTGTTTCCCCTGCTGTAGCAAATTGGGGCATGCTCTGCTGTGTTTTTTTTGCTTTCCTCTGGATCAACTGTAGGTATAGAATTGGGTATATGGGATTGTATATTATTATTATTATGGTTGAACTAGATGGACTTTTTAAATCCTAACTATGTAACTATGTTGGCTCCCCTGGGCGAATCGCTGTAGCTGTACGGCGAATGCTTTAAGGCAGTGGTTCTCAACCTTTCTAGTGCCGTGTCTCAAGTTGTGGGTTCCCCTAACAGTAGAATTTTTGTAGCGTGGGTTTTCAGCACCTAGGACCAGACAAGTAATTTGCGCCCCTAGCCCAAGGACATTTAGGGATCCCTAATGCCGCGTACACACGGTCGTTTTTTGCGATGAAAAAAACGACGTTTTTTGTGAAGTAAAAAACGACGTTTTTGAAACGTCACTTTCAAAGACGATGTTGCATACACACCATCGTTTTTTTCACAAAAAACGAGGTTACGTTCACCATTCTTTTCCATTGAAGCTCGCTTCATAACTAGCTTCTGGGCATGCGCGGGTTGAAAAACGTCGTTTTAAACAACGTTTTTGCTACACACGGTGACTTTTTGTGAAACAAAAAACGACGTTTTGAAAAACGACACAAAAAATTCAAGCATGTTGGAATTTTTTTTTGGTCGTTTTTTTGAAGACAAAAAACAACGTTTTGCCCACACACGATCAATTTAAATGACGTTTTAAAAAACGTCGTTTTTTTTCATCGCAAAAAACGACCGTGTGTACGCGGCATTAGTCCCTTACAGTATTCGCTTCTGGTACATTTTAGGATGTACCGTCCTCTCTATGTTCTCCTTTATTTCTCTTTTATCTCTATCTTAATTTCTTGTCCCGCACCATCCCTTTCTCTAGTCATCTTTCCTGTTCTTTCTCTTATTCTTTCTCTCTCTTTTTTCTTTGTTCCACCCCCTCTTTTCCTCTCCCTTCCATGTATTCTCTATTTTTATTCCTTCTCTTACTCCTTGGGGGGGGTTCTGATCAGCCAGCTTAGATGCTCTTGATCAAGATCATCTGCTGATCTAAGAGCTGTAGTGGGGACTTTAAATGGCAAATTTAATCACAGGTAGTGTTACTCAATGGGGCTGATTTACTATTGTCACTGCGCTGCGCCGGTTCATGGCTTAATTAGTGCGCTGGATGAATCCCTAATTAGGCGCATGAACCGAACCACAATGCAATTAATAAGTAAAGCCTCCCTGGAGAAGTCTACGGGGGAAATCTAAAGTGTTGATTTTAAATAATATGCAAGTTTTGTCCTAAAAAGTGTTTGGGGACTTGAGTCCTGCCCCAGGGGACATGTATCAATGCTTTTTTTTTTTTTTTTTTTAAACTGCAGTTTTTTTGGGAGCAGTGAATTTAATAATGCTACAGGTGAAACAATAAAAGTGTAATATTACTTTAAATTTCGTACCTATGGGGGGTGTAAGATTAGCATGTGAAAAAAGCGCATGTTTCCCGTACATAGAACTGTCCCTGCACAAAGTGACATTCTGAAGGAAAAAAAGGCATTTAAAACTGACTCGCGGCTATAATGAATTGTTGGCTCCGGCAATTCTGAGAGAATTCATTCATAAAAAAAAAAAAAAAGCGTGGGGGTCCCCCCAAATTTCATTACAAGGCCCTTCAGGTCTGGTGTGGATTTTAAGGGGAACTCCACCCCAAATAAAAAAAAATGGCGTGGAGTTCCCCCCAAAAATCCACACCAGACCCTTATCCAAGCACGTTAACCTCAATAAAAAATGGTGTAACTGTCGCCCTTCCTTCAATGTGACACCGCTCAGCGCTTAGGTACAACAACTCAAGGAATTTTGGAATAGCTTCTCTGATATGCATAAAACTTAGCTGCTGCTGAATAAAATCAAACAATGTATACAACACAGTACAATAGAACAGTGGAACCTAAACAAGTCAAAACTAAAAAGTCAAGACCTCAAAAGAGTCCATAAGTTACATATAATACTGTAGCAGCGCTTAGTCTCAGAACCAAATCTGAGATTCTTCTAGGGGTCCAAAAGACCTTCTAGGGATAGGATGATAGTGCAGATGGTATAGACACAAAAAGCAGTCCTTAATTAAGTGCTCCTTTCACCAAAAGAGGGGGTGTTCACCACATGGGGGGATAATTAGTCCCCAGTTGGGGATGCACTCACCACAAGACTGAATCAAAAGGGCCTGGATTTGTATATCTGTGTGTATCCTGGAAGATGCACTCTCCACCGTCAGGAATGTTTATGATCAAACCGCATACATATAAGGTAAAAAAACTCATATAGTGTGATAACGTTTAAAATTATTTATTAAGCCCAAAACATCCCAAATCATATATTGTGCGTACCACAATGTAAAATCATCAAGCAAAAAACGGAAATCTGTACTGTGCCTGTCAGCTTCTCCCTGTGAGTCTGTAGAGATGTAGGTTATTGCTACAAAAACTCTCCTGTTCCTGCTCTGGAGGCTGCACAGCGTCTCTGGTCAGTGATAAGCGTCACGCCATGACGCGTTTCGTCATTGGTTAGACTTCAACAGAGGGCGTGACAATGCTTCTCACTGACCTATATAAATACAGCAAAACCGAGCGAATCGCGATCGCCTATTGGTCAGATCCGATCACATGTGCGCCCACTTCCGCTCATGCGCCCGGCGGACCGTGTGGCATAGTTAGGGCATGGGCGGAAGTGATCTTCAATTAGACATACGATCGTATCCTACGTTTTGTTTCATTGAACGTCGGTTACGTTGCCGTCACGAACGTGTCAGTGACCCGCTATCTCATCGCCCATTCGATCACACTGGTCAAACAGTGCGTTCCACCTTGCACATGCGCACACGCGCGCTACCTGCCGAGCATGCGCACTCGGCCCAAAGAAACGAATAGGCGAATAACAGAGTAGCGGCATCTATATGATTCAATGAAAAAGGAGCCACTCAATGTATTGTTACACTCGTAATGGCTGCGGCTGTGCTGTATGTAGAAAAAACAATAGAAATTCTCACTAGTAGAATGAACAATGTCACATCAGAACATCATAATGGTCATACATATATCAGTATCGCTATTTCTGGAATACATAACTAATAATCTGCATATAATCTTACACTTCTCATAAGAGCAATATCAATACCATATATCTGACTCCTGGAAAAATATGTTTAGGTAGTATTCTGTTGTGATCACAGACACCTTTACTTATATTATTGGTTTCTCTATTTAAGCAGTTAAAAATACCATTATGATGACATATATTACAGAATACGCGATCCAGATAGAACAGAGCAGACCGTTCAGATGGGTGTAAAAATCTACCACATTCTCTTTAAAATATTTCAAAAATTAATAAAATTATTAAAAATTATTGAAAATTATCAAAAAAATTATCAAAGAGTATTGGGCATGCCAAAAATTAATAAAATATTAATATCCAACACCCACCAGCAGTAAGGTACCAACCATCTATACAATGCCAAAGATTCAAAAAGACTCAACTAATCCACCCGCTAGGCCTATAGTAAACAGCATCGATTCAGTCTCATCAAGACTAGGCCAATATCTGGACACCTTCTTACAAAAGAGTGTGAAGGCGACAAAATCGTATCTAAAAGACACAAAGGATCTCTTAATATGTCCTCAGAACATCTCCTTTAAGAATGATGAGAAAGTGTTACTAGTGACCGCTGATGTGTCATCACTGTATTCGATCATTCAACATGACGATGCCATGCTATCCCTGAATTGGGCACTAAGCCAAAGAGATGACTTGCCACACAGCCAAAAGGTGTTTTTGGGTCATGCACTTAATTTTTGCTTGGCACATAATTACTTTTGGTATAACAGCAAATTTTATTCTCAGGTAAGAGGTGTCGCTATGGGTGCCAAGTTCGCACCCAGCATAGCCAATTTGTTTATGGCCGAATGGGAAGACAAAACGATTTTTAAAAACAAAAGACCAGAGCTCCTTTTTTATAGACGTTACATTGATGACTTGTTTTTTATCTGGTCTGGCTCCACAGAATCCCTTCATGAATTTTTAATGTTTTTAAATGCAAACACGAATAATATAAAATTATCCTCAGAATCCAGTGAGACTGAGATTAATTTTTTAGATGTGTCCATATATCGTCAGGGTTCCAAATTACAAACAAAGGTATATTTTAAACCTACGGATAGGAATAGTTACCTTCCAACCACAAGTGGACACCATCCCCTCTGGATTCGCAATATCCCCAAAGGGCAATTAATGAGGGTAAAAAGAAACTGTTCAGAAAACTCAAATTTTCTCATCCAGTCAAAAATTCTCACAGATAGATTTGTGGCAAGAGGTTACAAACCAGAAGTAATGGAAAAACTGACAGAAGAAGTACATGCGATTCCCAGGGAACTCTGTTTTCAACCAAAAATTACTACAGAAGTTCCAATTACAAACAACAAAGAGTGGGGTTTCATTTCCCAATTCCATACACAGTACAAGGAAGTGGAATCAATATTCCAACAACACTGGCATGTCTTGTTGCTGGACAAGAAATTGGGCACTGTCCTTCCACCTGAGCCTCAATTCATTTATAGGAAGGCATCTAGTTATGGGGATAGGATAGTAAAAAAAGTTCTAGATCCCCCTAGGAGGCCAATGTCCTTTTGGGACCAGAAAGGTTTTTTCGCATGTAGAAAATGTAAAGCATGCCAATCCGTATCAAAGCCAATGAGGGGAGTTGATAATTTCATGGCCCCCTCGAACAATCAAGAATTCCAAATTGAGCAATTTTTAACATGTAACACGGACTATGTTGTATATGCTTTGAAATGTCCATGTAATTTGCTATATATAGGGCGAACAAAAAGGAAACTTAAGGTACGAATTTTGGAGCATATTAAGAACATAAGACTGGGTTACAAAGATCACAACGTGTCATGGCACTTTAAGTTGAAACACAATCAGGACCCTTCAGGCTTACAGTTCTGGGGTGTTGAACATCTCCAATTGAACTGGAGAGGTTCACATAGGGTAAGAGAACTTTCCAAATGCGAAACACGCTGGATCTTCCTAACAGATGTTTTAACCCCTAAGGGCCTCAATATAGAACTGGATATTAACTGTTTTATTAGTGACACCTAAGCTTGTTAGACTAGTGTGATTTTATGTTATTTTATTTTTTGGACGTAGCCCCATATAATCCTCCTTTAATCGAGTGGTTTCATGCCATTTGTAAGTCTAGTGGGTTATTGTAAGACGTATACAGTAATGGTGGTATTTTTATCTTTAATTTTTAATTCTTAATTTTTATTAGTTATATCTATTTTGATTTTTTCTAATATCTCTATCATAACATTTGGTGTATTTTATCATGTCTTAATATTTTATTAATTTTTGGCATGCCCAATACTCTTTGATAATTTTTTTGATAATTTTCAATAATTTTTAATAATTTTATTAATTTTTGAAATATTTTAAAGAGAATGTGGTAGATTTTTACACCCATCTGAACGGTCTGCTCTGTTCTATCTGGATCGCGTATTCTGTAATATATGTCATCATAATGGTATTTTTAACTGCTTAAATAGAGAAACCAATAATATAAGTAAAGGTGTCTGTGATCACAACAGAATACTACCTAAACATATTTTTCCAGGAGTCAGATATATGGTATTGATATTGCTCTTATGAGAAGTGTAAGATTATATGCAGATTATTAGTTATGTATTCCAGAAATAGCGATACTGATATATGTATGACCATTATGATGTTCTGATGTGACATTGTTCATTCTACTAGTGAGAATTTCTATTGTTTTTTCTACATACAGCACAGCCGCAGCCATTACGAGTGTAACAATACATTGAGTGGCTCCTTTTTCATTGAATCATATAGATGCCGCTACTCTGTTATTCGCCTATTCGTTTCTTTGGGCCGAGTGCGCATGCGCGGCAGGTAGCGCGCGTGTGCGCATGTGCAAGGTGGAACGCACTGTTTGACCAGTGTGATCGAATGGGCGATGAGATAGCGGGTCACTGACACGTTCGTGACGGCAACGTAACCGACGTTCAATGAAACAAAACGTAGGATACGATCGTATGTCTAATTGAAGATCACTTCCGCCCATGCCCTAACTATGCCACACGGTCCGCCGGGCGCATGAGCGGAAGTGGGCGCACATGTGATCGGATCTGACCAATAGGCGATCGCGATTCGCTCGGTTTTGCTGTATTTATATAGGTCAGTGAGAAGCATTGTCACGCCCTCTGTTGAAGTCTAACCAATGACGAAACGCGTCATGGCGTGACGCTTATCACTGACCAGAGACGCTGTGCAGCTTCCAGAGCAGGAACAGGAGAGTTTTTGTAGCAATAACCTACATCTCTACAGACTCACAGGGAGAAGCTGACAGGCACAGTACAGATTTCCGTTTTTTGCTTGATGATTTTACATTGTGGTACGCACAATATATGATTTGGGATGTTTTGGGCTTAATAAATAATTTTAAACGTTATCACACTATATGAGTTTTTTTACCTTATATGTATGCGGTTTGATCATAAACATTCCTGACGGTGGAGAGTGCATCTTCCAGGATACACACAGATATACAAATCCAGGCCCTTTTGATTCAGTCTTGTGGTGAGTGCATCCCCAACTGGGGACTAATTATCCCCCCACGTGGTGAACACCCCCTCTTTTGGTGAAAGGAGCACTTAATTAAGGACTGCTTTTTGTGTCTATACCATCTGCACTATCATCCTATCCCTAGAAGGTCTTTTGGACCCCTAGAAGAATCTCAGATTTGGTTCTGAGACTAAGCGCTGCTACAGTATTATATGTAACTTATGGACTCTTTTGAGGTCTTGACTTTTTAGTTTTGACTTGTTTAGGTTCCACTGTTCTATTGTACTGTGTTGTATACAAAGCACGTTAACCTGGCTGGCCGCAGAAAGAGGGGGGGACAGAGTGCGGCCCCCCTCTCCTGAACCACACCAGGCCACATGCCCTCAACATGGGGAGGGTGCTTTGTGGTCCCCCCAAAGCACCTTGTCCCCATGTTGATGGGGACAGGGGCCTCATCCCCACAACCCTGGCCGGTGGTTGTGGGGGTCTGCAGGCGGGGGGCTTATCGGAATCTGGAAGACCCCTTTAACAAAGGGGACCCCCAGATCCTGCCCCCCCATGTGAAATGGTAATGGGGTACATTGAACCTCTAACATTTCACCAAAAAAAATTGTGAAAAATTTAAAAAAAGACGAGACGGTTTTTGAGAAGTCCTTTATTAATATCTTCTTTCCGCGCTTCTTCTTCCATCTTCTTCTATCTTCTTCTTTTCTTCTTTCATTCGGGTTTCTTCCTCCATCTTTTTCCTCTGCTTCTTTCTTGGGTCTTCTCGTCCCGCATTTTGACCGGCGTCTTCTTCTCCTTTCCGATGGCCTTCTCGTCCGCATCTTCTGCTTCTTGTTTCTGGAGGCTGCGCTTCCAATTGAATTCCCCGCCGTGTAACGCTCCTGCGACCACGCTCCTGCGACCACGCCCCCCTCTGATGCCACAGGTAAACTCCTAAGAAACTCCCCGTGTGGTGCATGTGCGTTAGAGGGGGGCGGGATCTCAGTAGTGTCGCACGGCGGGGAATTCAATTGGAAGCGCAGCCTCCAGGAAATAATAATAATAAGATGCGGACGAGGCGGCCAGCGGAAGGAGAAGAAGATGGAAGAAGACACCGGTCAAGATGCCGGACGAGAAGACCCAAGAAAGAAGCAGAGGAAGAAACCCGAATGAAAGAAGAAAAGAAGATGGAAGAAGAAGCGCGGAAAGAAGATATTAATAAAGGACTTGTCAAAAACCGGCTCTTGTCTTTTTTTACACTTTTCACATTTTTTTTGGTGAAATGGTAGAGGTACAATGTACCCCATTAGCATTTCACAAGGGGGGGGGGGGATCTGGGGTCCCCTTTGTTAAAGGGGTCTTCCAGATTCCAATAAGCCCCCCGCCCGCAGACCCCCTACAACTACCGGCCAGGGTTGTGGGGATGAGGCCCTTGTCCCCATCAACATGGGGGACAAGGTGCTTTGGGGGGGACCCCAAAGCACCCTCCCATGTTGAGGGCATGTGGCCTGGTGCGGTTCAGGAGAGGGGGGGCCGCACTCTGTCCCCCCTCTTTTCTGCGGCTGGCCAGGTTAACGTGCTCGGATAAGGGTCTGGTGTGGATTTTTGGAGGGACTCCATGCCATTTTTAAAAAAAAATTGGGGAGGAATTCCCCTTAAAATCCACACCAGACCTGAAGGGCCTGGTATGGATATTTGGGGGAAACCCCACATCATTTTTTGTTTTTTTACGGCGGGGTTCCCCTTAATATCCATACCAGACCTAAAGGGCCTTGTAACGGAATTTGGGGGGACCCCCATGCTTTTTTAAATATTTTTTTAAGAATGAATTCTCTCAGAATTGCCAGAGCCGACAATTCATTATAGCCGCGAGTCAGTTTTAAATGCCTTTTTTTCCCTTCAGAATGTCATTTTGTGCAGGGACAGTTCTATGTACGGGAAACATGCGCTTTTTCACATGCTGACTTTACACCCCCCCCCCCCAGGTACTAAAATCTAAAGGAATATTTCACTTTTATTGTTTCACTTTAACCACTACTTTATTTAAAAATGATATTTTCTTCCTTGAAAATTATTAAGGACCCCCAAACATTATATATATTTTATTAGCAGAAACCCTAGGGAATAAAGTGGAGGTCATTATTTTTTTTTTATTTCCAAAGGTATTTGCGCAATAATTTTTCAAATGCCTTTTTTATTTTTGCCCAAAAAAAAAAAACGGTTTCATGAATTAAAAAATAACAAAGCAGTTAAGTTTACCCAATTTTTAGGGATAATGTGAAAGATGATGTTACGCCGAGTAAATTGATACTTAACTTGTCACGCTTTAATATTGCGCACACTCATGAAATGATGCCAAACTTCGGGACTTAAAAATCTCCATAGGAGACACTTGATTTTTTTTCTTCAGGTTACCAGTTTAGAGTTACAGAGGAGGTCTAGTGCTAAAATGATTGCTCTCGCTCGAACGCACGTGTCAATACCTCACATGTGTGGTTTGAACGGCGTTTACATATGTGGGCGGGACTTACATGCGTGTTCGCTTCTGATTGCGAGCTACTAGGGACAGGGACGTTTTAATTTTTAATTTTTTCACATATTATTATTCTTTTTGCACTTTTTTTTGTCCTTTTTTTTATCACTTTTATTCCTATTACAAGGAATGTAAACATCCCTTGTAATAGGACTAGTGTGTGACAGGCCCTCTTTATGGAGAGAGGCGGGGTCAATAAGACCCCACACCTGTCCTCCAGGCTGGAAAGCTTGAGATTGAAAAAAAAAGACACTGATCTCAAGCTTTCAGCCGCGTTCAGCACAGTGGTGTAGTGGATAGCACTTTCACCTAGCAGCGAAAAAGGGTCGCTGGATCGAATCCCGCCCGTGACACCATCTGCCTGGAGTTTACATGTTCTCCCTGTGCCTACGTGGGTTTCCTCCCACAATATAAAAACATGCTATAAATCGGATCCTGTCTAAATAAGCCCTAATATGCAGTAGTATATTTAGGTTTTGTGCTGCCCTAGACCTTACTAAATTTCTGCACCTCAAAATGACCTACCCTTCCTGTCAAGGCCACACCTTGTTTTTTTATGACCCGCCCAGGAATTTTCAGGGGACACACACACACACTAGTTCTTAGGGGGGGCACTGGATTCCCTTAATTTGCATAGTTTTTCTCTCACTTCCTGTTTGGCTATGGGGCAGAAAGTGAAGGCAAATCTCCCCAAGTGGACAGGGATAATACAAAATAACCCTCCCTCCCTCACTCTATCCAAAATTAAAGAAAGTGTTGATTATAGTTCAAGTTTAACCACTTAACGCCCGCCGCACGACTATGTACGTCCACAGAATGGCACGTACAGGCAGATGGGCGTATATATACGTCCCTGCCTTCTAGCGGGTCGGGGGTCCGATCGGGACTCCCTCTGCTGCGTGCGGCTTGCCTGCGGGAACGATCCGTCTTGAGGGGGCGGCTGTTCGTTTCTGTCCGCCCCCTTGTGATCGCTCCCAGCCAATCCCGTCAGCCTCCGCCGTGTCACTTCCTCTGCCTTTGTAATGTAAACACTGGCAGAGGAAGTGATGCAGCTCTCCTCTCGGCAGTATTTTAAATCCGCCAAGAGGAGAGAACACTCACAGTTGCACCAACACTACACTGACACAAGTACACATAGGCACATTTAACCCCTTGCGATCACCCCCCCAACCCCCTGTCAGTGTCACTGAATGCAGTGATCATATATTTACTGATCACTGCATTTAGTGTCAGTTAGTGTGACAGGCAGTTAGTGTTAGGTCCAGGGTAGCCCCGTACCCCCCCTAATAAAGTTTTAACCCCTTGATCACCGCCCTAGTTAACCCCTTTCACCCCCTATTACCAGCGTCACTAAGCGATCATTTTTCTGATCGCTGTATTAGTGTCGCTGTTGTTGCTAGGTAGCAAATTTTTTTTTTTATTGCGATTTTTTTTTTTTTTTACTAAAGACATGTGGCTGAATAAATTTCGGCCTAAATGTTTGACTAAAATTTAGTTTATTCGATTTTTCTTATAACAAAATGTAAACAATATTGTTTTTTTTTCAAAAATGTCGCTCTATTTTTGTTTATAGCGCAAAAAATAAAAATCGCAGAGGCAATCAAATACCATCAAAAGAAAGCTCTATTTGTGGGAAGAAAAGGACGCACATTTTGTTTGGGAGCCACATCGCACGACCGCGCAATTGTCTGTTAAAGCGACGCAGTGCCGAATTGTAAAAACGCCTCGGGGCATTTAGCAGCATATTGATCCGGGGCTTAAGTGGTTAAGCACAAATTTCTGATAATTTTATTGAGAGGCCTAAGAAAATATAGCCATGCCAATAGGCCAGGATACAGCATTGCGAATATGTATGAATGTGTGTTTCCAAACACCACCCAATGTTAAATGAACAATTTTCTTGATTTGCAAATAAGTTTTATCTGCTCATTTTTTGGGGATGCCTGCACCCCTGATAGGGTGAAGACTATGGATGAGCTTCACTTTCGAAACGAACGTATGTTCGACTCGAACATCGTCCGTTCGATCGTTCGTCGAATTTCAAACAAAAACGATTGTTCGCGGCAAATTCGAGTGAAACGAAACGACCGTTTTTAAAACGTTTTTTCCATTGATACTACTATCAATGGAAAAAAAAGTTTTAAAAACGGTTGTTTTTTCAGGAGTCCTGCTCCTAAAAAAACTTGAATATTGGTCTATAAAATTATCATTTTTAAATTTGAACGTTCGAGTCCCATAGACTTCAATGGGGTTTCTAAATGTTCGTGCGAACGATCGGAACTGTTCGACGCTTCTGGTGCGAACCGAACGCGGGGGTGTTCGGCTCATCCCTAGTGAAGACACCTCACAAATGTTGTCACTTTCTACTTCAAATTAATTTACTTCCTGTCACATAGCCAAACAGGAAGTGAGGGTAAAACCTTACTAATGTCTTTTGTAGGGGACACACAGATCAATCTAAATAGTTTCCCATTATGTAAATTGCACTCTAGCATTTTGCTGTGTACACCCCAAATTATTATGGATCTTGGACTTTGGGGTCGATTTACTAAAGGCAAATCCACTTTGCACTACAAGTGGACAAGCAAGGAAGAAAAAAAAAAAACTTGGCTTCTACAGGATTGGATGTTAAAACCATCAGTGCTTCCCTTCTGATTTTCAGCAACTACGCTTGTACTGCAGAGTGGCTTTGCCTTTACTAAACCCCAAGCTAACTAATCATTTAGGGTGTACACAGCAGTGCAATTTGCTTAATGGGGACACTATTTAGATTGACCTGTGTCCCCAAGAAAAGACATTGGTAGGGTTTTAACCTCACTTACTGTTCAGCTGTGTGACATGAAGTGAAGCCAATTTTAAGAAAAAGGGACACAAAGCCCAACCCAAAAAACACAAGCAGGGGTTCTAACACTCACTTGGCTTCCCTCAAACACCCACAATTGGAATAGGATTGTCTTGCGCTAGATTTAAGCACAGTGCTGTAAATCAGCACTTCAAGCCTGTCCACCAATACCCCCCCCCCCCCACAACAGGCCATGTTTGCAGGTTTTCCTTCATCTTGCACATGTACTTTAAAAGACAGTCTGGACAGCAATTCTTGATAAGATAAATCCACAAAACATGTCCTGTCGGGGGTATTTGAGGACTGAGCACCACCGCAGTAAAAATTAAACTATACTTACCACTCTGTCTTTCCTTTCCTGGTGGTAAAACATGGCAGCAAACATTTCATGCATACACACCAGGGAAGAAGCTTAGACAAAAATGACACCTGATTGTTTAGGCCAAAACTATTTCAGCTGCAGCTGTCAAAATCCGTAGCATGAAAAAGTAACAAAAAACAAACTTCAAAATTTGAAAGTAATTTTATTGGTCAACAAAATAAGGAAAGCAAAAAAAAAACACACACAAAAATAAAAATAAATGTAAAAAATAAAAATATACATAGGTTAATTTCAGACAGTAAACAGAATATGGTTTATGCTTTGGAAATAACAGGATAGACCCACAGACAGGATTGAAACAGTCACATCTTCAGAAATAGTTAAATACATCAAAGTGGACATCATTAAATAAAACACATTGCCAAAAAAAAAAACCTTGCTCAAAAAACCTCTCTGTTTAGCAACGACATTCTTGGCAGCCAGCCTGCTCCCTCTCAGGGCAGCTAACAAGTGCTCTAAACACACTTTTTATAACGTGTGCTAATGAAGCAATTGGAAACACATGTACAAAGTTTAGTCTCTAGTTTGGGTGAGCTTGTAACTGGTTACACCTGGTTATGATGTCCTTAAATTACTAGCCCAATGAGCATGCTCATCCACAAAAAGCAACCTCAAAAATTCTAAGTGGCTGGGCATGCTCAGTTCAGCAGACATGCAGAAATATAACCAAAGCTGCAATCGCGGCTGTAAGCATGAGATCTGTGTTTTTTTCCCTGAACTCATGCTTTCCAGACTGAAGGGGAGGTCTTATTGAATTATTACATAACAAAAATAAATAATAATAATTAAAACGCCCCTGTCCCTAGTAGCTCACACTCAGAAGTGAACACGCATGTAAGTCCCGCCCACATATGTAAACACCGTTCAAACCACACATGTGAGGTATTGACGCGTGCGTTACAGCGAGAGCAATACTTTTAGCACCAGACCTCCTCTGTAACTCTAAAGTGGTAACCTATAAAAAAAGCGTCGCCTATGGAGATTTTAAAGTACTGAAGTTTGGCGCCATTCCACGAGTGTGTGCAATATTAAAGCGTGACAAGTTAGGTTTCTATTTACTCGGTGTAACATCATCTTTCACATTATTGACAAAAATTGGGCTAACTTGGGCTAACTTTACTGTTTTGTTATTTTGTAACCACTTGAGCCCCGGACCATATTACTGGTCAATGATCGGGCCAGTTTTTGCGATTCGGCACTGCGTCGTTTTAACTGACAATTGCGCGGTCGTGCGACGTGGTGCCCAAACAAAATTGGCGATCTTTTTTCCACAATAGAGCTTTTTTTTGGTGGTATTTGATCACCTCTGCGTTTTTTTTCCCGCTATAAACAAAAATAGAGCGACATTTAAAAAAAATAAAATAATAATCTTTTTTACTTTTTGCTATAATATCCCCAAAAATATCTTAAAAAAAACTTTTTTTTACCTCAGTTTAGGCCGATACGTATTCTTCTACACATTTTTGGTTCCAATAAATCGCAATAAGCGTTTATTGATTGGTTTGCGCAAAAGTTATTGCGTCTACAAAATAGGGGTTAGTTTTATGGCATTTTTATAAAAAAAAATGTTACTAGTAATATCAGCGATTTTAATCGGTACTGCAACATTATGGCAGACGCATCGGACACATTTTTGGAACCATTGGCATTTTTATAGCGACCAATGCTATAAAAATGCATTGCTTACTATGAAAACGTCACTGGCAGGGAAGGGGTTAACACTAAGGGGTGGGGAAGGGGTTAATTATGTTCCCTGTAAGGGGGGGTGGGACTGACATGAGGAAATGACGGATCGCTGTTCATACATTGCATGAACAGACGATCAGGCATTTCTCCCCCTGACTGGACCGGGAGCTGACTATGAAGGGGAACTCCACACCAAATAAAAAGAAAATTAAAAACGGCGTGGGTTCCCCTCCAGGTGCATACCAGGCCCCTAGGTTTGGTCTGGAACGGGAAGGGGTTAAACCTACGCTGAAAAATCAGCATGGGGTTCCCCCCAGATCCAGACCAAACCCTTATCCAAGCATGCAGTCTGGCCGGACAGTAATGGGGGTGGGGATGAGCGAGCGCCCCCCCTCCTGAACCGTACCAGACCGCATTCCCTCAACATGGGTGAGTGGGTGAGTGTGTGCTTTGGGCGAGGGGGGCACTGCCCCCCCACCCCAAAGCACTCTTGCGCTTGCACACTACGCCTGAACATTGGGAGGTTCATTTGCATACTGAGCATGCATACATGGCAATTTCAGGGATTCACGCGCGCCAAGCGGCGTACCCGTAATTGTGCTGCGTGGAGTGACGGACGTGAATCCCCGACCTGTTTTCAGCTTGCGCTGACCATGAAGGGGAACTCCGCACCAAATTTCAAACCAAAAAAACGGCACAGGTTCCCCTCCAGGGGTACATTAGGCTCTTTGGCTTGGTCTGGAACGTGAGGGGTTAAACTCACGCCGAAAAAACAGCATGGGGTTCCCCCCCAGATCCAGACCAAACCCTTATCCCAGACACGCAGTCTGGCCGGACAGGAATGGGGGTGGGGACGAGCGCCCCCCCCCTACTGAGCCGTACCAGACCGCATGCCCTCGACATGGGGGAGTGTGTGCTTTGGAGGAGGGGGGCTCTGCCCCCCTCCCCCAAAGCACTCTTGTCCCCATGTCGATAGGGACAAGAACCTCTTCCTGACAACCCTGGCCGTTGGTTGTCGGGGTATGCGGGCGGGGGCTAATCGGAATCTGGGAGCCCCCTTTAATAAGGTGGCCCCCAGATTCCGGCCCCACCCTATGTGAATGAGTATGAGGTACATCGTACCCCTACCCATTCAGCTGGGGGAAAAATGTAAAGTAAAAAAGACACCACACACCTTTTTAAAATAATTTATTAGTCAGCTGGGGGTCTTCTGCCGGGGGCCCCCCACCCCATTAAGCTCTGTTACATTCGGGGGGTGCGGGCTTCAATGTTTTCTGCCGGGGGTGCTCCAGCCCCCCCAGGTTTTCTCCGCTGTCTTCCGGGGGGCGCCACCCTCCGGGCTTCTCCGGTGCCTTCTGCCGGGGCCCCCCACCCCATTAAGCTCTGTTACATTCGGGGGGGCCGCGGGCTTCGACGTTTTCTGGCGGGGGGTGCTCCAGCCCCCCGGTCTTCTCCGCTGTCTTCCACCTGGAGGCGCCACCCTCCTGGCTTCTCCGGTGCCTTCCGCTTCTGCCTGGCACCTCTGGGGGGGCCAGGGCTTCTCTCCGCTATCTTCTTCCTTTTTCTCTTCCAGCGATGTTGACAAGACAAGCTCCTCCGCTGTAATGCCATCTGGGTGATGAGCATCGACTTATATAGATATAGGGCATGTGACCTCAACCCTTGTAACATCACATTCCCATCATGCCCCGGGAATGTTATGTCACAAGGGTTGAGGTCACATGGTGGCATCACCCGGTGACCACGCCCTATGCCTATTTAAGTCAATGCCCACCGCTCAGATGGCATTACAGCGGAAGAGCTCGTCGTGTCAACATCGCTGGAAGAGAAGAAGAAGAAGAGAGAAGGCATCGAGAGAAGCCCGGGGCCCCAGCGGAAGGCACCGGAAAAGACCGGGGGGCTGGCGCACCCCCAGCAGAAAACATCGTAGCCTGCAGCCCCCCGAAAGTAATTGAGCTTAATGGGGTGGGGGGCCCCGGCGGAAGGCACCGGAGAAGACCGAGGTGGGTGGCGAAGCCCAGGGCCCCCCGGCGGAAGAGAGAAGACCGGGCCTACACCACCTTGTAAAAGAGCTTAAAGAAGAAAGGGGGGGCCCCGGCAGAAGACCCCCGGAGCTGACTAATAAATTATTTTAAAAATGTGTGTGGTGTGTTTTTTTACTTTACACTTTTCCCCCAGGTGAATGGGTAGGGGTACGATGTACCCCATACTTATTCACATAGGGTGGGGGGGCTGGAATCTGGGGGCCACCATATTAAAGGGGGCTCCCAGATTCCGATTAGCCCCGCCCGCATACCCCGACAACCAACGGCCAGGGTTGTCGGGAAGAGGCTCTTGTCCCTATCGACATGGGGACAAGAGTGCTTTGGGGGAGGGGGGCAAAGCACACACTCCCCCATGTCGAGGGCATGCAGTCTGGTACGGCTCAGCAGGGGGGGGGGGGCGATTGCTTGTCCCCACCCCCATTCCTGTCTGGCCAGACTGCGTGCCTGGGATAAGGGTTTGGTCTGGATCTGGGGGGGGAACCCCATGCTGTTTTTTTAGCATGGGTTTAACCCCCCACGTTCCAGACCAAGCCGAAGAGCCTAATGTACCCCTGGAGGGGAACCTGCGCCGTTTTTTTGTTTGAAATTTGGTGCGGAGTTCCCCTTTATGGTCAGCGCACGCGAATCCCTGAAATTGCCATGTACGCATGCTCAGTATGCAAATGAACCTCCCGATGTTCAGGCGTACTGTGCAAGCGTGTGGGGATCGGTTGCCTAAAATCACTTTCCCTTTCAATTCGGCCCGCAACACACAAACAAACACATGTCACTACACTTCCCCACATCACCCCAGCCCCCCCCTAATAAATTTCCGCCCAAATCCCCTCTATTTACATTTCAAAATGCGGTACGCCAGGTCTATACCGGCGCTCAATGCGCCCTCTCCTGGGCGCACTAGGCATTTTAGTAAATAAAGAAATGCACTGCACTTCCAGCGTATTTATTTAGTCAATGTCAAAACGGCTGATACTCCAGCCTGTGTGCCATATCATGGCGCACAGGCTTGGTAAATCAGCCCCAATGGGCCAGATTCAGGTAGAGTTACGCTGGAGTATCAGTGATTCGCCAGCATAACTCACACTTTGAGCCGGCTTATCTGTTTTCTGTAGTCAGAAAACAAGATACGCCGGGATTGAGTTCAGATACGAGCGGCGTAATTGAATTTTGCCGTCGTATCGGAACTGCAATTTGAAAATGGGCGCTCGGGGCGTTCCCGCTGATTTACGCCAAGAATATGTAAATCAGCGAGAGACGGAAATTCACGATCGTACGCTGGCCCGACGCAGTGACTTTCCGACGTTTCCGTAAGCGATACGCAGCGTAAAGAAAAACATGCCCCCTAGGTGGAGTATCCTATGTTAAGTATGGCCGTCGTCATTGCGTCAAATTTAAAAAGTTTAGCGTCGTTTGCGTAAAACGTACGTGAATGGGGATTGACGTCATTGACGTTCACTGACAGAATTTGGAGCATGCGCACTGAAAGTCGACGCATGCGCAGTATGTTCGCCGCGGGATCGCGCCTAGTTTAAATAATACACGCCCCCTACCCGCCCAATTTGAATTCCGCCGGCTCATTTTCGCTACACCGCCGCAAATTTAGGAGCAAGTGCTATGTGAATAACAGTACTTGCTCCTAAAATTTCGGCGGAGTAACATAAATGACAAAAGTTACTCCAACATAAAGATTCGCTCTCCTACCTGAATCTTGCCCAATGGGTCTCCAGCTCTGTGGTGTCTAGCAGCAGTGACACCTATGCCAAAATCAGGAGATAGGGTCTCCTCCAGCCTTTCCCACTTCACATTTCTCACCAGTCAGCTGACCTCTAGTATATAAATAGATATAATAAATTATAAACAAGCATGCAACCAAAATTTCAATAAAGTGTCATTATAGAAATCCCTATGTGAAATAGTCAAATCAGTAGTGATTGTGCATATAAAAATATACGCAAAAAAAACAGTGAATAACAACAAGAGGCAAATGTATTCAAAGTAAATTATGTGCTAAATGTTCATTGTGTGAAAAAAGAACAAAGTCCCAAAGCATAAAAATAGGACACTTCTAAGATTTAATCCAATAGAGCTACTGCAATATTCAATGGAGTATCTGGAAGGAGCCTTGGTCTTATTTTCAGCCAAAAGAGTGTAATATTACTGCCGCCTACCGGACTGAGAGGACCTCAGGTTATAGAGATCTCTAGAGTGTGTGCATCAGCCTGCCGGCCACGATAAACGACCACCTCAATCAAGGAGGGATGCTTCCGTCTTGTTGGATGAGGATATCACCTTCAGCTGTTCATCAGACCGGATCACACCCCACAGGAAGGATCACACAGGAAGGAAAAACAGGCAGAAGCCATTCGGCTTTACCAGGCACTTGATGTGGGAATAGTAGGCTCAGCAAAAAAGGGACAATAGAGTCTTCATGGTGAAGTATATCAAAAATTGGAGGTTTATTTAAAAAAACAGTCAAGTGTCACAACAACCAAAAAATAAAAATAAATAAAAATAAATTTCACAGCAGGTGTCCACAGCAAAATAATATAAAAGGCACAACGATAAAAAAAAGAGTTCCTTTGCACATCAATCAAGGATCAAACCTAAAGCTGAATAATATGAGCTTGATGGCGTTACGAAATGGTGCTCCTACTGACGCGTTTCCCCAAAAATGGCTTCAACTGGGAACGGAGGCCGACTATATGCCGTCTATCAGGAGAGGACTAGGCAGACTTTTTAAACAATGTAAATAGCAAAGCTGAACAGTACTGCCCAGGGCAGTCCCTCTGGCTATAATCCCTCACTCTGCATCTAGCAACTCAGTTTTTTTCTGCCTAGCATAGGAGAAGGACCTGGCTCCCAGTTGGAACCATTGGTCCTGTAGATTTTTTGCTTTTTTTTCCACTGATCCTGAGATCTACTATCAACTGCTGGCTGGCTGACCGGCTGGATAATATAGACAGATAATATAGATCCTTGTAGTCTCCCCAGCCTGGCCATCGAGTGTGTGCAGACTTTTAGCTACGCGCTGGGTCGGCCACGACATACACCGCTTGCTTCAGGGGTGGCCGATGAGCTATATGCTCCAGGGCACACATAGTGCTGTCCTAGTCACAGTGGGCCGTGGCCGACAGCCACTCCGTACTGCTCGGGTAATGAGTCTGTCCGGAATGCATCCAGCAGACCCCGCAGGTTGGTTAAGTAGGGTTCCACCTGTTTCGGCAGGATGGAACAGTGCAGAATTACTGGGGAGGTTGACTAGGGGGTCGCTCACTGTGAGGGCTTACCTAGAGTGGAATCCATTTGCAGACGACTTGTGAGCTACCTTTGCGACCTGATGCGATCCGCCCCCTGAGATTGGGACAGAGGGACGGACGCACCGGGAGGCACCGGTACCAGCGGGAAGACGATGGTCAGGTGCGTGGGGCAGGTACAGGCGGATCACCGACTGGAAGGCTGCAGCAGATGAACAGAAGACCGTCCAGGCACAAAAGTACTTCACTGGTCAGGGCAGGGCTGAAAACAGGTCCAGGAGACAAGCTGTGGTCAGGGGCTGGAGAAGACAGGGAAAGTCCAATAATACAGGCCGGGGTCAAAGGGCAGGTGAAGATCGGGTAACCAAAGTCCAAGCCAGGGTCAGGGGTTCAGGCAAGCAGAAGTCCAGAAACGAGCCAAGGGTCAAAAGCCGGGGATCAGTCTTGCAGCAGAAGATCAACATATAGGAACTGTTGGCACAGACAGAATGATCTGATCAGAATGAACCGACACCTCCCTCATAGTGAGGCAGGGCTTTATATGCAAGTTGATTAGGCAACCTGCCTCAGCTGGACAAGTGCAGATAGTAGGGAGATCAAGCAGTCAGCACCAGGCTTCAATGGACAGCTAAACTGGAAGGTGGCTCAGAGATAAGGAGTTGGAATAACAGAGCGGTCCTGGGTTCAATTCCCCGGTACTGACCCTGACACTCACTCTCCCTTTCTTCTTCCCCTGTCCCTTCCCTCCTCCCCATGCATCTGTGGTGGCTGGGCCTGCTGTGTTCCTGACCGGGGGTCGTCTGGGGGGGGACCTGGTCTGGGTCCTGGCTGGGGGCTGCGCTGGGTGTCTGGGTTCCGCTCTCTATTGTGGGGTATTGTCTGGTCTGCCATGTTGGGGGCTTCCGCTCGGAGACCCAGCGTGTTCGCAGTCTTTTTTTCTTTTCCCTCGGAAATGATCGGCGGCCATTTTGGTGCAGCCAGCGCCATTTTCTTGCAGCCGCACTGTTTTCCCTCCTTTTTTTACCCCGTTTCTTCCCAATGGGCGGGTCGCCACTTATGTAAGGGGCATGTCTTTTATTGCATGTTTGTGGTGATGATCATTGTTTTACATGTCACCGCTGTTTGTAATGCACTCGGTGGTCTGGTAGTGAGGCTTGGGAGGCACGAACATTTCCTGTGTCTGTTTGCGGACAAAACAAAGCCTCGAAACATTACAAGCACTCAGATGTGTTTTGGCATGCAAACAGCGGGTCATGTGACTTCCGGGTCCAAAAAACGTTCTATTAAACTTTTGATATGTAATATAGAGTGGCTGTTTTTTTCTTCTTTTATATGACACAACCCTTCTTCGTCATTTGGGATTCCCTGGACCATCATTTTCTATGAGACAACCCACTAGGAAGTCACCTTTCCCTATCCTGCTGGTGTTTTGTCACCTCTGGCACAGCATCTTGAAGTCCATAGGATCGTCCAAATTACATTTTGGTTTCACCACCCAAGCCTTTTTGACCCATTGAACGTAGGTCCTTTAGGGTCCATACATTCTGGTAAGCCTTTTACCTTGGGGTGGTTCCCTTCACTTCATCACTTCTTCACTTGCACAGATCTGCATGCTTTGAAGTCGTCACCATATTTTGAACTTTGTCAACACCGAAGTTTGATCACTCTAAGGACAGATAGGACCAGATTCACAGAGAGTGGGCACACATTTACGCCTTCGCAGCGCACACACAGTACGCTATGCCAGCGCAGCGCGGAGAGAAAAGCACTGCATTCAGCAAGCCATTGCTCACCAAGATGTGCCAGCGTAACGTATTTTCAAAGGCGAAGGCCAGCGTAAGTGTAAGTGGGCGTGATCCATGCAAGTTAGGCATGACCCCATGCAAATGATGGGCCGAGTGCCAGACAAGTATGTATAATGAACTGCGCATGCTCACAACCACGTCGGAAAAACTGCCTAAGATACGCCGGATCACTGTGTACGCCGTTAACCTAACCTATGCCCAGCCAGACACACGTCCAACGTAAAATACGCCGGCTTGTGTTCCCTGGTGCAGACCTGAGCATGTCTGTTGCTGAGTTACACCTCCTTTATGGGGAATAACTTTACGCCGGACGTACAATTTACACAAATATCGCATAGCATGCGTTGGGCGCACGTACGTTGGTGAATTGCCGTATTTCCCTCATTTGCATATTTGAATGCCTAATGAATGGAAGAAGCAACATGCGTCCAAACCATATTTGCGCCCACGCTACGCCGGTGTAACGCCATCAGCGTTACTAAGGATAGTCCGAGCGCAGCTGTACCTGTCTTAGACAGCCGCGCTCCATCCAACAGCACGTCCGCGTTACTTTTGGTGCGCACTTCCGGTTCAGGATGGAATAAATTCGCTCTGTGGTTGCTGCACTCTATTCGGGGGATTTTTTCCAAACTTTCCATGCAAGTAAGCGTCCTTGGTGTCCAAGGACGCTTACTTGCATGGAAAGTTTGGAAAACGTATTTCCTGGCAAAGGAAATCCGGTTTAGATTCCATCTCCACTCCCTGTACGTTGGACTTTTTGCAGAGGGGAGTAGAGAAAGGACTCTCTGTCAGCACCCTTAGGGTTCAGGTTACTGCCCTGTTATTTGCAGAAGGAGACTAGTGGAAGGTCCTTTAGTCAGGAGGTTCCTTTCAGCTAGATCTAGACATGCTTTCAAGATCGTCAAACATGTTCCTCCCTGGGATCTGACGTTAGTATTAAATGCTCTAACAAGGGCTCCTTTTGAGCCTTTGCATGAGGCTTCTCTGAAATGTGTTTCTTTGACGATTTCCTTCCTTTTGACTATTACGTCAGGGAAAAGGATTTCTGATTTACAGTCTCTTTCCTGTAAAGACCCCTTCCTGGGGATTCTAGAGGACAGGGTAGTGATTAGGTCTGATCCTTTCTATTTGCCCAAAGTATCTTTAAACTTTCATAGGTTTCAGGAGGTCAGGGCCATCAGGGGGGTACAGGCATTACACCTGTAAGGGGTCCGAAGGTCCTCAGGGGCCCGGAGGCCACAAGGGCCCCAGATGGCAAGCCCTTTTTTTTTATATATATTTATTTTTATTAAAGGGCCAATTTTTTTTCTTTTATTTTTTTTTAGAGGTCCGGAGGTCCCCAGGGGCCCGGAGGCCACCAGGGCCCCAGATGGCAAGCCCTTTTTTTTCTTAATAAAAAAAAAAAAATTTTTATAAAAAAAATTTTTTTTTTAATATATTTTTCTTTTATTTTTTATTAAAGGGCCAATTTTTTTCTTTTATTTTTTTTAGAGGTCCGGAGGTCCACAGGGGCCCGGAGGCCCCCATGGCACCGGATGGCAACCCCCCTTTTTTTTATTTATTTTCTATAAAAAAAATATATATTTTTTAATATATTTTTATTTTATTTTTTTATTAAAGGGCCATTTTTTAGGGGTCTAGGGGCCCGTAGGCCACCAGGGCCCCAGATGGCAACCCCCTCTTTTTTATTTATTTTTTTATAAAAAAATATATTTTTTTATAAAAAAATATTTTTTTTTTATAAAAAAATATATTTTTTTTATAAAAAAATATTTTTTTTTATAAAATTTTTTATTTTTTTTATAAAAAAATATATTTTTTTTATAAAAAAATATATTTTTTTTATAAAAAAATATTTTTTTTTATAAAAAAATATATTTTTTTTATAAAATTTTTTTTTTTTTTTATAAAAAAATATTTTTTTTTAATATATTTTTCTTTTATTTTTTATTAAAGGGCTAATTTTTTTTCTTTTATTTTTTATTAAAGGGCTAATTTTTTTTCTTTTATTTTTTTAGAGGTCCGGAGGTCCACAGGGACCTGGAGATCCCCAGGGCCTCAGATGACAACCCCCCTTTTTTATAAAAAAAATATATAATTTTTATATATTTTTTTATTTCTTTTATATATATATATATATATATATATATATATATATATATATATATATATATGTATATGTATGTGTGTATATATATATATATATATATATATATAATATTATTATTATTATTAAAGGGCCCAGAGGTCCCAAGGGCCCCCGGATGACAATCCTCCTTTTTTATAATTTTTCACTTTTTTATATTATTTTATTTCTTTTTTTTAATATATAGGGCCCCAGATGGCAAGCCCTTTTTTTTCTTAATAAAAAAAAAAAAATTTTTATAAAAATTTTTTTTTTTTAATATATTTTTCTTTTATTTTTTATTAAAGGGCCAATTTTTTATTTTTTTTATGGCACCCAACCCCCTTTTTTTTATTTATTTTCTATAAAAAAAATATATATTTTTTAATATATTTTTATTTTATTTTTTTATTAAAGGGCCATTTTTTAGGGGTCTAGGGGCCCGTAGGCCACCAGGGCCCCAGATGGCAACCCCCCTTTTTTATTTATTTTTTTATAAAAAAATATATTTTTTTATAAAAAAATATTTTTTTTTATAAAAAAATATATTTTTTTTATAAAAAAATATTTTTTTTTATAAAATTTTTTATTTTTTTTATAAAAAAATTTTTTTTTATAAAAAAATTATTTTTTTTATAAAAAAATATATTTTTTTTATAAAAAAATATATTTTTATAAAAAAATATATTTTTTTATTTTTTTTTTTTTTTATAAAAAAATATATTTTTTTTATATTTTTCTTTTATTTTTATTAAAGGGCTAATTTTTTTTTCTTTTATTTTTTTAGAGGTCCGGAGTCCACAGGGACCTGGAGATCCCCAGGGCCTCAGATGACAACCCCCCTTTTTTATAAAAAAAATATATAATTTTTATATATTTTTTTATTTCTTTTATATATATATATATATATATATATATATATATATATTATATATATATATATGTATATGTATGTGTGTATATATATATATATATATATATATAATTATTATTATTATTCCCAATTCCTCCTTTTTCACTTTTTTATATTATTTTAGGGCCCAGATGGCAAGTTTTTTTTCTTAATGGGCCAATTTTTTTCTTTTATTTTTTTTTAGAGGTCCGGAGGTCCACAGGGAGGCCCCCATGGCACCGATGGCAACCCCCCTCTATAAAAAAAAATATATATTTTTTAATATATTTTTATTTTATTTTTATTAAAGGGCCATTTTTTAGGGGTCTAGATGGCAACCCCCTCTTTTTATTTATTTTTTTATAAAAAAATATATTCCTAATTTTTTTTCCCGGAGGTCCACAGGGACCTTTCAGATTTTTTTATAAAAAAAATATATAATTTTTATATATTTTTTTATTTCTTTTATATATATATATATATATATATATATATATATATATATATATATATAATGTATATGTATGTGTGTATATATATATATATATATATAATATTATTATTATTATTAAAGGGCCCAGAGGTCCCAAGGGCCCCCGGATGACAATCCTCCTTTTTTATAATTTTTCACTTTTTTATATTATTTTATTTCTTTTTTTTAATATATAGATGTATTTTTATTAAAGGGCTCAGAGGTCCCCAGGGCCCCATGTGTCAAACCCCCTTTTTTTATAATTGTGTTTTTTATTTTTGTTTATATATTTTTTTTATAATTTTTTTTTTTATTAAAGGGCCCAGAGGTCCCCAGGGCCCTGGAAAGGCAACCCCCTTGTTTTTTTTTATATATATAAAAAAAAATAAGGTCCCCGGGGCCCCAGTTGGCAACCACCCTTTTAAAAAATAAAATCTCTCTTTTTTTCTTTTTATTAAAGGGCACAGAGGTCCCCAGGGCCCCGGATGGCTACCCCCCTTTTTCCCCCTTCTTCTCAATTCGTGGCAGCAGCCCCCCCCCCGCTTCTCAATTTCATGGCAGCACCCCCCCCCCCCGGGTGGTTCTCTGCTCCAGGGGGCCCATGCCTGAAGCTGTGTAAGGGGCCCCAAAATTCCTGATGGCGGACCTGCAGGAGGTAGTCCTTGCTAGTTTTTGTGCCTCTCCTTAGAATGCAGAGGAGTAAAGGTTTAGGGCCAGATTCAGCAAAGGTTAGGCGGATCGAGTGATCCGCCAGCCTAACTGTGGCTTTGAGCCAGCGTTTCTGTTTTCTGTAAGAAACGCCAGGTTGAAGTTCCGATGCGAGCAGCGTAACTGAGTTTCGCCATCGCATCGTTACTTCAACTTAAAAATGGCGCCGGGGGCGTTCCCGCCGATTTACGCTCAATCGGAAATCGGCAATTCACGATCGAAATCCGGCGCGACGCAATGACGATACGACGTTTCCGGACGATACGCGGCGCATAGATATACCTACCTGGAGTATCATGTTAGGTATAGGCGTCGTCATCGCGTCGGGAAAAAAAAAAAAAAACGTCGCTTGCGTAAAACGGTCATGAATGGGAATTCGTCATTGACGTTCATTCACAATTTTGGAGCATGCGCACGGGGATGTTTTGACACTCGACGCATGCGCAGTACATTGGCGGCGGGATCGCGCGTAGTTAGCATACTACACGCCCCGTACCCGCGATTTGAATTCCGCCGGCTCATTTGTGATGCGCTGCCGCAACTTTAGGATTCGTGAATGACAGCACTGCTCCTAAAATTTCGGCAGCGCAACGCAAATCAGAAGCGTTACTCCAGAGCAAAGATGCGCTGGAATACGTGAATCTGGCCCTTATCTTTTAGACGTGAAGAGATGTCTTCTGCATTATCTAGAAAAATCCAGTGGTTTTAGAAGTTTCTCCCAACTGTTGGTTTTGTTCAGACCCCAAGAAGGGGTCCAAAGCATTATTATCTAAAGTTCTATTGATAGGTGGATTAGGGGAGCTATTTGTGAAGCATACAAAGCATCAGGCCACACCCCTTCTTCTAGAATTAGGGCTTATTCAACAAGATCCATGGCCATGTCATGGGCAGAAGGAGCAGGGGGGAACATGAGATGAAATTTCTAAAGCTGCCGTCTGGTCTTCCTCTCATTCATTTGTCAAACATTATAGAGTTCAGATGCTCAAAGGACCTCTCCTTTGGTAGGAAAGTGCTTCAGGCTGTCGTTCTTCCCTAAGCTATACAATCTTGCTTATCCTCTTAAGTAGCTGTCCTGAAAGGTAAGAGGGGAAAACCCCCGTTAGACTTACCAGTACCATTATTTCCAGGAACCTTCCAGGACAGAGTCTATATTCCTACCCTCTGTATTTTCACTGGTCAACCTTGTTTACCAGGTGGTGGTGTTTTTATGTGTTTCTGTGTTTTTTTCCTCTGCTGAGTGCACTTTTGGTGGAGGTTTACTTGATCTTTTAACAACTAAGGGTTTAGAGGAAAGGGAGTGGCCTTTTAAATTGGATCTGATTTGTGTTTCCTGTAGAGAGTGGAGCCAGTCATCTCTCAAGTAGCTGTCTTGGAAGGTTCCTGGAAATAACGTTACTAGTAAGTGGAACATGGGTTTTCTCCCACTGGCACAGAATTTAATACTAGAGTCTAAGCGTTTATGGAACCTTTTACCTCTTCCCCTCAGGAGTTACTCCCAGCTGCTAAAACTTCTAGTTAACGATGACTAATCCATTATCACAAGTTTTCTCAGCAGGCACTTGATCTTTTTCTGTTGCTTACATAGTAAATTAGTCTCTGACCACTGTAAGTGTCAATTTTATACTTAAATTATGTCTTTGCTCTGTCTTTTCTTAGAAGTCCTCCAAACTGTGGATTATGTCTCCCCCACAGAGAGAATTGTTTTTCAGACTTGCGAAAGAGAGAAAGGTTGCGTTGTTTTTCAAATGGTAAGTCCTTTTTTATATCTGCATATTTCACGAACTACTGTTTGCTTTAAAGGTATTGTTTTTTTCTTTCTTGTAGTGTTTGTTTGCCTTACATGCTGTGCCACATGTGGTTGCAGTTTATAGTGTCATCACTGAATATTGACCAAAGGGACAAGGCAGCTTCCTGTTCTGGCTCAAACTGCATTCAATGCATGTTTTGCCATACACATTAATGTGGGAGTGCTAATGTAATGTAAAAAAATAAATACAATTATTGGATATGTAATAAAACATATCCAATAAAAAAGATTTATTCTGCTGCATGTCTTTGGTTAAAAAAATATGCTATACTGTAATGAGACTTTGACAGGGTGTCGTACAATCTGGCACTAACAGACACAGACTGGAAGGGTCACTAACTGACACTGACATTGCTAGTGACACTAATACAGTGATCAGTGATAATGCTGTACATTGACACTGAACTAATGATACTGGCTAGAAAGGCGTTAACATCTAGGGCAATTAGGGGTAAACTGTGTGCCTAGCAATGTGTAATGTGTGCTACTTTTATTTTCTGATCTGGCAATTTTTTTTCTCCCAGCTTTTCAGATCGCTGTTGCTGTGCACACAGTTCTGTGTGTTTGGAAACAATTAACTTTGTGTGTGATTTGGATACAGCCTATAGTCAGATTTCCACTGAAATGATTGGCTCAAACTAGCTGTCAAACTTGTGCTGTGCCCAACAAACCCAAAAGTAGGCCAGTCATGTACATGACTGTGCCTGCCGTCACCCCTTGCAATATATTTACTGTGAGTGATTGGCAGGTGGTTTAGGCCAACACCCGTATAATTATGAATTGGTTTTCTTTTGGTGATGGAAATTTAGCATCCTAGGCTGACAAGATGGTTATAATATATTTTATACAATGCTTTACATAGATCTATAGTTATCTGAAGAGTATAATCTAAATAAACTATGTGAAGTGCTCCAATGAAAAAATACAATCAGTAGTAAACAATGTGAATTGACTAAAAAGCCAATCTATACACCTGGGTGACAAGTGACCAATACTATATACTACTAAGTGCTAACAAACAATATAAATATATCTCCATACTGCACTCCCAAATACAAACTTCTATTAAAAAACATATATAGTACAATGCATGATAAATGGTGATTTAATTTAATACATTTTAGTATGTGTAATGTCTTTACACTACCACCACATGTCTCCAATCAAATGAAAGTTAAGTGATGTCTTCTTAATAATGTGAAAAACCAAAGTTCACCAGCCCCTAGGCAAACATCCTACTCACCGGATGTATATGACACCCATTACAGGTAGTCATAATAAGCGTGTATCCTCCAAGAAAACTGATTATAAGGGCCTCATGTACACTGCTGCTGCTAAACAGACGTTTAGGCTGCATTCACATCTATGCGGCAAGTAACGGCGCATACGCGGCTTTACTTGCCGCGCTTCGATTCATTTTTATTTTTTTTTACAAATCTCCCCATTGATGTCTATGGACGAACGCCAATGTCGCTTGAAAAAAAGGGTCCGGGACTTTTTTCAGGCGACAGGCGTTCGGCGTTTCAGAGATGTGAACCATCTCTATAGACATCAATTAGATTTTTCTCCTCCAGCGGCACGAGCGGCGCGCGACAGGCGTTTTGTCGCCTAGATGTGAATGGAGCCTTAGGAGCAGTTAGGCATTTTCAACTGCTCCTAAACTCTCCTTTGTTATCTTATCAGTACATGTACACAGGGACTTTTAGGTCCCATGCACACGAGACGCTGGTAAACGCGTGTTCAGAGGCAGTTGGACACTTTTTTTCAACTGCCCCTGAACACATTCAATGTTATCCTATGTGTCCATACACACAGTCTTGTTTATTGCCGTTTTTCGGCAGTTGCGTTTATCCTTGTTTTTTCAGAAGCAAACAAATGGGTTCAGACGCAAAAGTTTTTTCGCGTTTCAGACGCAAAATGCTGCTAAACGCGGCAAAACGCGGTACCCGCGTTTGGTCGAGATTTCGTTTATAGGCATTTTTAAAGGTGACCTATTTTTTTACATTAGAAATCTCAAAAATTATGGCAAATGAAGAAAAACCATAAAAAAACATAAATTGTAATTGCTTGCATTGCATTGTGGACAATCCACAACTTGTGGCCAGGTGACGTGGCCAGTGGACAATACACAACTTGTGGCAGATGACATGGCCAGGTGACGTGGCAAGTGGACAATCCACAACTTGTGGTAGGTGACATGGCCAGGTGACGTGGCAAGTGGACAATCCACAACTTGTGGTAGGTGACGTGCCCAGGTGACGTGGCAGGTGATGTGGCAAGTGGACAATCCACAACTTGTGGTAGATGATGTGGCCAGGTGATGTGGCTGGTAGACAATCCACAACTTGTGGCAGGTGACATGGCCAGGTGACGTGGCAGGTGACATGGCCAGGTCTTGTGGCAAGTGGACAATCCACAACTTGTGGCAGGTGATGTGGCCAGGTGACATGGCCTGGTGATGTGGCAAGTGGACAATCCACAACTTGTGGCAGGTGACGTGGCAAGTAGACAATCCACAACTTGTGGCCAGGTGACATGGCCTAGTGATGTGGCAAGTGGACAATCCACAACTTGTGGCAGGTGACGTAGCCAGGTGACATGGCCAGGTGATGTGGCAGGTGACGTAGCCAGGTGACATGGCCAGGTGATGTGGCACGTGGACAATCCACAACTTGTGGTAGGTGAAGTGGCAGGTTACGTGGCCATTGGACGATCCACAACTTGTGGCAGGCGATGTGGCCAGGTGACATGGCCTGGTGATGTGGCAAGTGGACAATCCACAACTTGTGGCAAGTAATGTGGCCAGGTGATGTGGCCAGTGGACATTCCACAACTTGTGGCCAGGTGATGTGGCCAGGTGATGTGGCAGGTGATTTGGCAAGTGGACAATCCACAACTTGTGTAGGGCAGTGCAATCCGCGCTAATCCCGCCCCTGTCACGTGTGTGTGATAGAGTGAAAAATATATATGAATAAACAAACAAATTTGATATAAACAAATGATAGTGCTGCACCTAAAAGGAAGAAACCAATATATGGGTTCCTGAAACAAGTGTATAACAGAAAGAAAGGTGCGCTACATATGAATAGCAACAAATGCAATGATGAAATGAACATTAAAAGCATTTGATTAAGTCCCAATTAAGGAAAAAAAAATCAGATGATGGTTCGGGTCTGGGCGGAGTGAGTATCGTTTTCGACGTCACCAAGCTCTCGGCTGATCGGGTCAGGAGTCTCACGATTCGATCCGACAGCGGAATACCTAGCACCTGTTTTTCATAAGTCTTTTTAGCAGTGCTGAGTTTGTTTTTAATACTGGCACCCTGTTATGGCAGGTGCACAATCCACAACTTGTGGCAAGTAACGTGGCCAGGTGATGTGGTCAGTGGACAATCCACAACTTGTGGCCAGGTGACGTGGCAGGTGACGTGGCCAGGTGATGTGGCAGGTGATTTGGCAAGTGGACAATCCACAACTTGTGGCAGGTGATGTGGCCTGGTGATGTGGCAAGTGGACAATCCACAACTTGTGGCAATTAACGTGGCCAGGTGATGTGGCAAGTGAACAATCCACAACTTTTGCCAGGTGACATGGCCAGTGGACAATCCACAACCTGTGGCCAGGTGACGTGCCAGGTGATGTGAACAGGTGACATGGCCAGGTGACATAGCAAGTGGACAATCCACAACTTGTGGCAAGTAACGTGGCCAGGTGATGTGGCAAGTGAACAATCCACAACTTGTGCCAGGTGACGTGGCCAGGTGACATGGCCAGTGGACAATCCACAACTTGTGGGCAGGTGACGTGCCAGGTGATGTGAACAGGTGACGTGGCCAGATGATATGGCAAGTGGACAATCCACAACTTGTGGCAGGTGACGTGGCTAGGTGACGTGGTGAGTGGACAATCCACAACTTGTGGCAGGTGACGTGGCTAGTTGATGTGCCAGGTGACGTGGCAAGTGGACAATTCACAACTTGTGGCAAGTAACGTGGCAAGGTGACGTGGCCAGTGGACAATCCACAACTTGTGCCAGGTGACGTGGCCAGGTGACGTGGCCAGTGGACAATCCACAACTTGTTGGCCAGGTGACGTGGCAAGTGGACAATCCGCAACTTGTGGCAGGTGACATGGCTAGGTGACGTGGTGAGTGGACAATCCACAACTTGTGGCAGGTGACGTGGCTAGTTGATATGCCAGGTGACGTGGCCAGTGGACAATCCACAACTTGTGGCAGTTAACGTGGCCAGGTGACATGTCAGGTGACGTGGCAAGTGGACAATTCACAACTTGTGGCAGGTGACGTGGCCAGTGGACAATCCATAACTTGTGGCCAGGTGACGTGGCCAGGTGACGTGGCCAGGTGACGTGGCCAGGTGACGTGGCAAGTGGACAATACACAACTTGTGGCAGGTGACGTGGTCAGATGATGTGGCCAGGTGATTTGGCAAGTGGACCGTCCACAATTTGTGGCAGGTGACGTGGCCAGTTGACATGACCAGGTGACGTGGCCAGTGGAAATCCACAACTTGTGGCGTGGCCAGGTGACGTGGCAAGTGGACAATTCACAACTTGTGGCAGGTGACGAGGCCAGGTGACGTTCTGCAGCTTGTGGCAGGTAATGTGGCAGGTGGCACGCTAAATAGAAGTACACTGCTGCTCTCTCAGCTGCTATTCACTCTGGTCTCACAAAATGGCTGAAATGGTTAAATAATACTGTTTTTTGAGCTTAGGGAGGGTCTTCAGATGTTTCTTAACTAAACGCTTATAAACGCAAACGCGGCAAAACGGAAACGCGAAATTCACGGCAAAACGGGCGTTTCTAAACACCGTTTTTTGCCTTTAAAAACGTGTGTTCAGCTGAGTTTGCACTGGCGTCCCGTGTGCATGGGAACTTATAGTCGTTTCTAGGCAGTTGAGTTTAGAGGCTTTTTTTGGAAAGCAAAAACAGTTCAGACGCTGAGTTTAGAGGCATTTCAAGCGCCAAACGCTTCAAAATGCGGCTAAACACGGTAGCTCGGGTTTAGGCATGTTTCGTTTACAGGCGTTTTTCATTTTTTGCTATTTTGTAAAAAAAAAATTGAATTTCAATGCAAAACGCGGCATTTAAACTTGGCAAAACTGACGTTTTAAAGGTGGTGTTATAGTGGGAGTCCCAGTCCCTATGAAATGGGAGGTAAAATGGACACAGGGTTTGCATGTCTGCGGACTGCAGAACTACAGAGCGTAGAGTTTAAATGGAGAAAACTGCTCTGTCAGTTTTCTCCAGGTTTTTCTAGTTTTGACTGGGGCTGTGTAGTTGGAGATCCTGCAGAGACTTGGGCGGCATGGGATCTCCAATCCTGTGTCCGGGTCTTGGTAATAACCAGCAGGTTGGGTTCCCAGCTGAAGGCTGCCAATATAATCAAGGACTGGTCAGAACAGAGAGGGAGATGGAAGGTGGGCAGCTGGCTGTTGCTGCAAGACAGACCTGTATGTGGGGATCTGTCTGTCTGTCTGCCCTGCAAAGCTACATCCCTGGTGTAAGGGGACTTCGTGCCGACGGACTGAGAGGCTAGTAGACTTGAGGTGGCTAGTGAGTCCTAGAGGGGCTGGAGGAAGTCTGGGAGACAGCAGATTGGAGAATCCTGTTGAGGCCAGGAGTGGGACAATGTTCAAAAAGGTACTGTAAGGCTAAAGTAAGCCTAGGAGCCAGGAGGCTTGGTATTTTGTTTCCGTGAACATTACTGGCCACTTGAGTTAAACCCCCAATGTTTACAGTGGGTTACGATCTTTTAAGTTAAATTGCTCAGGAGAGGCTGTAAAAACGTCCCGTGTACATTAAGCCTAAAGATGTAAACCCATGGGGCGAAGGGTATGGTAAGTCACGTGTATCAAGGAGAAGAAAACAAGCTCCTCATAGTGCAGTTTGTAACTTTATTCACATCACAATAAAAACAGTAACACTTACAATGTTGTAGATCAATAAAAGCCCATAAGACAAGCAGGCACGCTAATCGCATTCCACCTGCATTCCAGAAAGAATGATCTGCCATCTTTCTGGAATGCTGGTGGAATCCGATCGTAATGCCTGCTTATCTTATGGGCTTTTATTGATCTGCAACATTGTAAGGTCGCGTACACACGATCAAACTTGTCTGCTGAAACTATCCGACCTAGTGTACGTGCTAGCAGACAGGTTTTTCCAGCAGACAAGTTTTAAAGCATGCTTTAAAACTTGTCTGCTGGAAACCCGTCTGTCCGACATGTCCGCTGGTTAGTACGCCTAACCAGCGGACCGAAATCTCCTGCATGCGTCGACTGGATTTGACGCATGCGTGGAAGTAGTTTTCTTCCTGGTTTGGTGACGTGGCGGCGTCAACGTCACCGCGCTGTCTGTCCGCGGGGATTTTGGTTTGATGGTGTGTACAACCATCAGACCAAAACAGCCCAGCAGACATGTCTGATGAAAACGGTCCGTCGGACCGTTTTCATCGGATAAGTTTGATCGTGTGTACAGGGCCTAAGTGTTAATATTTTTATTGCGATGCAAATAAAGTTAAAAACTGCACTATGAGAAGCTTTTTTTCTTTTTCTTGATACATGTGACTTACCATACCCTCGCCTGTTGGGTGTACATCTTTATGGGCCATTTTCCTTTTCCTGGAGGATACAACTCTGCTATACACGCTTGTTATGATTATCTGGTGGTGGTGTACGGACATTCCACATACTAAAATGTAATAAATTTAATCTCCATTTATCGTGCGTTATACTATATATGTTTTTTAATAGATGTTTGTATTTGAGAGTGCGGTATAAAAATCTTGGTTTCTCTTTTATGATTTAGGCCACTTAAGTCTTTTTTACGGGCTGCTCTTTAACCACATGACCACTGGGCACTTAAACCCCCTAATAACCAGACCAATTTTCAGCTTTCGGTGCTCTCACAGTTTGAATGACAATAACTCAGTCATACAACACTGTAACCAAATGAAATATTTGTCCTTTTTTTTCCCCACAAATAGAGCTTTCTTTAAATGGTATTTGATCATCTCTGCGGTTTTTATTTTTTTCGCTATAAATGAAAAAAGAACGAAAATTTTGTAAAAAAAATGAATTTTTCTCCATTTCTATTATAACATTTTGCAAAAAAGTAATTTTTCTTCATAAATTTGGCCTAAAATGTATACTGCTACATATCGTTGGTAACAAAACAAAAAAAGAAAAGGATATTATTTAGTCTGGGTGAAAGTTATAGGGTCTACAAGCTATGGTACCAATTACTGAAAATGTATCAATTTGATCACACCTGATTTACTGACAGCCTCTCTCATTTCTTGAAACCCTAACATGCCAGAAAAGTACAAATACCCCCTAAATGACCCCTTTTTGTAAAGTAGACATTCCAAGGTATTTAGAAAGAGGCATTGTGAGTTTTTTGAAGTTGTTATTTTTTCCCACAATTCTTTGCAAAATCAAGATTTTTTTTTCCACAAGATTTTAATATTAGCGGGTTATTTCTCACACACAGTATATGCATACCACAAATTACACCCCAAAACACATTATGATATTCCTCCCGAGTATGGCGATACCACATGTGTGAGACTTTTACACAGCGTGGCCACATACAGAGGCCCAACATGCAGGGAACACCATCAGGCGTTCTGGAACACCCAGACCAATTCCGACTCTTCTCTCCTACATGTAAAAATCATCCTTTATTGCTAGAAAATTACATAGAACCCCAAAACATTATATATGCTTTTTTTTAGCAAAGACCCTAAAGAATACAATGGCGGTCGTTGCAACTTTTTATCGCGCATCGTATTTGCACAGCAATTTTTCTAGCGCGTTTTTTTTTTGGAAATGAAACAGTTTTGTGCTTTTAAAAAAAACCAGTCAAGTTAGCCCAATGTTTTTGCATAATATGAAATATGAAGTTACGCCAAGTAAATAGATACCCAACATGTCACCCTTCAATATTGCACACGCTTGAGAAATGGTGCCAAACTTCGCTACTTAAAAATCCCCTTAGGCGACGCTTTAAATGTTTTTACTGGTTACATCTTTTAAGTTGGAGAAGAGGTCTAGGGCCAAAATTATTGCTCTCGCTCTAACGTTCGCAGCGATACCTCACATGTGTGGTTTGAACACCGTTTTCATATGTGGGCGGGACTTACGTGTGCGGTCGCGTCTGTATACGGGTACAGGGGCGCTGTGAATTTTTTTTTATTATTGTTTATTTTACTTTATTTATTTTAGTTTGACACATTTTTCCCCAAAAATAAATGTTTTGATTACTTTATTTCCTATTACAAGGAATATAAACATCCCTTGTAATAGGAATATAGCATGACAGGTCCTCTTTACAGTGAGATATGGGGTCAACAAGACCCCACATCTCACCTCTAGGCTGGGAAGCGTGAAAAAAACAACAATCAGAGTATTGCGCCGGGAGTATTGCGCCGGGAGTATTGCGCCGGGAGTATTGCGCCGGGAGTATTGCGCCGGGGGTATTGCAGAGTATTGCGCCGGGGGTATTGCAGAGTATTGAGCTGGGGTATTGTGCGGGGGTACTGCAGAGTATTGTGCGGGGGTACTGCAGAGTATTGTGCGGGGGTACTGCAGAGTATTGTGCGGGGGTACTGCAGAGTATTGTGCGGGGGTACTGCAGAGTATTGTGCGGGGGTACTGCAGAGTATTGTGCGGGGGTATTGCAGAGTATTGATCGGGGGTATTGCGTGGGGGTACTGAAGAGTATCTCGCGGGGGTACTGCAGAGTATCGTGCCGGGGGTACTGCAGAGTATCGTGCCGGGGGTACTGCAGAGTATCGTGCCGGGGGTACTGCAGAGTATCGTGCCGGGGGTACTGCAGAGTATCGTGCCGGGGGTACTGCAGAGTATCGTGCCGGGGGTACTGCAGAGTATCGTGCCGGGGGTACTGCAGAGTATCGTGCCGGGGGTACTGCAGAGTACTGCGCAGGGGGTACTGCAGAGTACTGCGCAGGGGGTACTGCAGAGTACTGCGCAGGGGGTATTGCAGAGTACTGCGCAGGGGGTATTGCAGAGTACTGCGCAGGGGGTATTGCAGAGTACGGCGCAGGGGGTATTGCAGAGTATGGCGCAGGGAAGGAAGAGTATTGAAGGGAATAATGCAGGGATGGTTGAACAGGGATGGATGGATCTGTGACTGCAATAGTCACAGATCCATCCCACAGTGCTGCTGCCATCCGCGCTCAGCCTCTCACACTGTACCGCTCAGTACAGAGAGAGGAAGGAGGAACCGGCGTCATCAAATGACGCCGGTTTGTTTACTTGTGATCGCTTAGTCATTGGACGGAGCGATCACGTGGTAAACGGCCGCTATCAGCGGCAAATTTACCGTGATCCGTGACACGGACATTCCCAGGGGGCGCGCGGGAGTGCGATTCTGGGATCATGTTATATAACGTGATCCCAGAGTTAAGCAACCACCTTAGCTGGTTGCTAAGTGGTTAAATATTACATATATATTTTTTGGTTGATCCAGAGTGTGCTAGTTGAAGGTTTTGTTTAACCTTAATTTGTATAAATATATCTCCGCTGATTAGAAAAATAATGTGTTTATAAAAAAATATATATAGGTAGATTTTTGTGGAATAATTATTTTAATAATTTGTATTGATTTTGCAATAAAGAAAAAGGAACAGATAATATGTCGGCCTACATGGCCAAATAAACACCAGGGTCAAGTACCTATAAAAAAACTAATATTTTATATCACATGAACAGATGAATGGTTATAGATAAACACTACTAACCTAAATTTCAGAAAGGTCAGGAAAGGTGTAAATATCAAATGCCAATCGCTCATCATTGACACAGGATAATCAATAGAAGCATCGGTTGAGTAGCCGGATGATTGCATAATAACGTGACAAATGATGGAAAATCATCAGGGACCAATCCCACCACCCCAAAGGGATCAGGCTGTGGACAAGATGGCTCCGTCAAGATCTGCCAAGACAAAACAGGCCACCCAATGCAACGATTCCAGTCCTTGAGCATGTGTGATCCAGGGTCTGGGGTTCTGGTGCTCCCCAAGATAAAGAGCTTCATCATTGATCTATAGTGATGGCATGTAAACCACCTTTCTTGTCAAGCTTTAAACATTTATTCTTACTGTTGAAATAATGAGTTGTAATAAATTCACATGAAAGAGAGAAAAAAATAAAATAAAAATAGAATAAGGGGAACAGTTCTTAAAGGAGATAACATTTTTGGCACAAGAACAAACAGTATTTAAAGCAGAGGTTCACCCTAAATCAACTATCTGCCATTAGATCCAGCATACTGCTGACATGTGCATTATGCTGTTTTTTTTTTGTGTACTTATCGTTTTAGCAGGGATTTTTATTCGGCTCCGAGCGGGGATTCCTGCAGGGAATAGGTGTTACTAAGACAAGCGGAGTTGATTGACGTGCTAGTAAAGCGCGTCATGCCTTCCGAAATTTGCCGAAGTGACACTCAGCAATTTACAGCGCCTGCGCAGTCAGCTCTACACGGCAGGCGCCGGCGCCGTATAGCGGCGTAAACAGCCGAGTGTCACTTTGGCTATTTTTGGAAGGCGTGACATGCTTTACTAGCACGTCAATCAACTCCGCTTGTCTTAGGAACGCCTATTCCCCGCGGGGAAATAGATCGGAGCTGGATAAGAAGCCCCGATAAAACGATAAGTACACAAAAAAAAAAAAACACAACATACTGCACATGTCAGCAGTATGCTGGATCTAATGGCAGGTAGTTGATTTTCAGGGTGAACCTCTGCTTTAAGAATCTCACACTTGCAAATCGTGTATGCAAATAGTGCTGGAGCAAATGGCTTGACAAATCACAGTCCAAATAGGATGCAAATTAGGACGTTATGAAGAGTGCAGTTGGGTGAACTGAGCAAAGCAAGTATTAAAGATTTATGTTTATATTATTTTATATTTATATATAAATAAATCTGCTTTCTGATTTTCAAGGCCAAATCACTTGACTTGTGGGGGGTGTATAGTAATAAGGGGGCACTAATAATAGGTGATAAATAAATTCCAATTTCTAGCGTGAAACAATATGTTAACTGGAAGGTCAACAATACAATAGTGATTTAAAGTGAAAGTGCTTTAATGATAACAACATCAAAAAATAAGTGCAAACAGGTCCAAAAAATACAGAAATGGTCACTAAGTGATAATCATTTGATAAGTCCATGCATCAAATGGTTAACCTGAGAGTAGACCCCACCACCGAACAGATATCAAACTGGAAACACCCGGTGAGAGGTAGAGGTAAGTGCCTTTAGTACAGTTGGTGGCCTATGGTCTGTACTGGTATCTGGATGGGACTGGCCAGGAATGGACTCCAACAGAAGAAATTACCATGGAAAAAAATGAAGAAAAACGGGCCATAGTGAAATTCCGCAGTTTAGGTAAATGAAGTTACAGTACATGATTTATTTATTACAATCTAGAATTCACATCTGATATTTTGTATCACTAAATATACTCCTCATAGCAAGCAATACAAATAGAAAATAGACATGGTAAAATAAATTGATTGAAAAACATATGCAATAGAGACAAGTAACTGTTGGCATCTAGTGGCACTCAACACATTTCTTGGCATTACAGCCATTCATTAGGAGTGTTATGAAATAATATACCGGAAAGGAAAATGGACAGGTGTTAATGATAGTGCCCTTCATATAAGGGAGGACAAAGAGACTATGTCCCAACAAGGTGGAGACAAATTGGGAAACTTACTGCTCAGCCTCAAGTCCAGGATCTGCCAAGGAAAGCGGGGGTACAGGTATGATGTCTCTTCTGGGGTTGAGACGGGGTAACCCTCCAAGGGCGGAGAACAGCACCCAGAGCACAACACAAGGTAACAGCATGAGCACAATCATGATCACAGTGCACAAAATACTATGGGCCAGATTCAGGTAGATGGGAGCATCTTTGCTCCAGAGTAACGCTTCTCATTTGCGTTACGCTGCAGAGATTTTAGGAGCAAGTGCTGTCATTCACGAAGCACTTGCTCCTAAAGTTGCGGCAGCGTATCGAAAATGAGCCGGCGGAATTCAAATTGGGCGGGTACGGGGCGTGTATTATTTAAACTAAGCGCGATCCCGCCGCGAACGTACTGCGCATGCGTCGAGTGTCAAAACATCCCCGTGCGCATGCTCCAAATTCTGTGAATGAACGTCAATGACGTCACATTCCCATTCATGAACGTTTTACACAAGCGACGTTTTTTTTTTTTTCCGACGCGATGACGACGCCTATACCTAACATAGGATATTCCAACCCCATGTAGGTATAACTATGCGCCGCGTATCCCGTCCGGAAACGTCGTAACGTCAATGCGTCGCGCCGGAATTCGATCGTGAATTGGCGATTTCCGCTCATTAACATATTTTTTGAGCGTAAATCGGCGGGAACGCCCCCGGCGCCATTTTTAAGTTGAAGTAACGATGCGATGGCGAAACTCAGTTACGCTGCTCGCATCGGAACTTCAACCCGGCGTTTCTTGTTTTCTGGTTACAGAAAACAGAAACGCCGGCTCAAAGTCACAGTTAGGCTGGCGGATCACTCGATCCGCCAGCCTAACTGTTCGTGAATCTGGCCCAATGTGTGCACAAGGAGTGCATAGTGTTCCTGGAACAAATGTGTCAAAAAATAGATTAATTAACCACTTTACAACCGCCCTATAGACAACGTTTTTTTTTTCAGGCCTCCCAGCCTAGAGATGAGATGTGGGGTCTTATTGACCTCATATCTCACTGAAGAGGACCTGTCATGCTATGTTCCTATTACAAGGGATGTTTACATTCCTCGTAATAGGAATTAAATTGATCAACATTTTTTATTTTTTGTGGAAAAACGTGTCAAACTAAAATAAAGTAAAATGATCAATAAAATATATATATATTTTTTAAAAGCGCCCCTGTCCCCGTGAGTACATCAGGTGTGATCAAATTGATCAATTTTCAGTAATTGGTACTATAGCTTTTAGACCCTTTCACCCAGACTAAATAAAATCCAATTTTTTTTTTTTTACCAAAGACATGTAGCAGTATACATTTTAGGCCAAATTTTAGAAGAAAAATAACTTTTTTGCAAAATTGTATAATAGAAATGAAGAAAAATTCATTTTTTTACAAAATTTTCGTTCTTTTTTCATTGATAGCGAAAAAAATATAAGCCGCAGAGGTGATCAAATACCACCAAAAGAAAGCTCTATTTGTGGGAAAAAAAGGACAAAAATTTAATTTGGTTACAGTGTTGTATGACTGAGCAATTGTCATTCAAAATGTGAGAGCACCGAAAGCTAAAAATTGGTCTGGTTATTAAAGGTGTTTAAGTGCCCAGTGGTCAAGTGGTTAAAAAGTGTAAAAATAGTGTTGCAAAATATCTATCTGTTCCCACAAGGGGACTACATGGGGGGGGGGGGAGTGTGTGTAAAACAAAACCAAGCAGAGGGAGGAAAAAACATACCAAAGAATGGTGACTAAGCTCCCAGTCCATTAACCCCTGTCCATTTTCCTTTCCATATCTGATATGAATTCTAGGTTGTAAAAAAGAAATAAATCATGTACTGTAACTTAGATTCTATGTTATTATTCTTACCTGACATGGTGGACCCTCATTTAAAGTCCCACAAATTCTTCCTTCCTACTAGGGTTGTCCCGATACCAGTATCGGTATCGGACCGATACCGAGTATTTGCAGGAGTACTTGTACTCCCGCAAATACCCCCGATGCCTAAATAGAATACTCACCCCCCCGCCGCATCGAAAGCCGCCGCCACATGGGTTAAACAGCGTGCGGGAACATCACAGCTTTCATTTGAATAGCTGTAGTGTCCCCGCTGCGTATAGACACTTCCCCTTGCTCGGGATTGGATGGGTGATCGTGATCTGTCCAATCCCGAGCAAGGGGGAGTGTCAATACACGCGGGCAAAACAGCTATTGAAATGAATGCTGTGATGTTCTCCGTGCGGCGGCTAGGTATGGGGGACATGGCTGGAGGGACATGGCTCCGGGGACATGGCTGGAGGGACATGGCTGCGGGGACATGGCTGAAGGGACATGGGCTGGAGGGACATGGCTAGAGGGACATGGCTAGAGGGACATGGCTGCATATGTGGGGGGACATGGCTGGGGGGATATGGCTGCATATGTAGGGGACATGGCTGGGGGGAAATGGCTGCATATGTGGGGGACATGGCTGGAGGGACATGGCTGGGGGGACATGGCTGCATATGTGGGGGACATGGCTGGGGGTAAATGGCTGCATATGTGGGGGACATGGCTGGAGGGACATGGCTGCATATGTGGGGGACATGGCTGGGGGGAAATGGCTGCATATGTTGGGGACATGGCTGGAGGGACATGGCTGCATATGTGTGGGACATGGCTGGGGGGAAATGGCTGCATATGTGGGGGACATGGCTGGAGGGACATGGCTGCATATGTGGGGGACATGGCTGGGGGGAAATGGCTGCATATGTGGGGGACATGGCTGCATATGTGGGGGACATGGCTGGGAAGAAATGGCTGCATATGTGGGGGACATGGCTGCATATGTGGGGGACATGGCTGCGGGGACATGGCGCATATGTGGGGGACATGGCTGGAGGGAAATGGCTGCATATGTGGGGGACATGGCTGCATATGTGGGGGACATGGCTGCGGGGACATGGCGCATATGTGGGGGACATGGCTGCATATGTGGGGGACATGGCTGGGGGTAAATGGCTGCATATGTGGGGGAATTGGCTGCATATGTGGGGGACATGGCTGCCGGGACATGGCGCATATGTGGGGGACATGGCTGGAGGGACATGGCTGCATATGTAGGGGACATGGCTGGGGGTAAATGGTTGCATATGTGGGGGAATTGGCTGCATATGTGGGGGACATGGCTGGGGGGAAATGGCTGGAGGGACAAGGCTGCATATGTGGGGGACATAGCTGGGAAGAAATGGCTGCATATGTGGGGGACATAGCTGGAGGGACATGGCTGCATATGTGGGGGACATGGCGCATATGTGGGGGACATGGCTGGAGGGAAATGGCTGCATATGTGGGGGACATGGCTGGAGGGACATGGCTGCATATGTGGGGGACATGGCTGGGGGGACATGGCTGCATATGTGGGGGACATGGCTGCATTTGTGGGGGACATGGCTGCATATGTGGGGGACATGGCTGCATATGTGGGGGACATGGCTGCATATGTGGGGGACATGGCTGCATTTGGGGACACATTTAAAAAAAATATCGGTATTCGGTATCGGCGACTACTTGAAAAAAAGTATCGGTACTTGTACTCGGTCCTAAAAAAGTGGTATCGGGACAACCCTACTTCCTACCTAGGTCTGCTAATATTTTTTTAAACATATGAAGGTAGTTGGCTGAGTATAGAAGATCAAAGTTAGGAGCCAGATTGACACCTAGGTAGGGAACTCCAGGTAAGCGTACCTGAACAAAGAAGGGGGCACTGAGATATTTAATGCCGGTGATTTGGAAACATTTACTTGGAGGCCCGATGCAAGTCCAAATTGGTCCAAAAAGTATAAGCTTGAGTTTTTCAGCCCTTTTTTTGGGCTGAAAATTACCCCCTTGGCATATACTCGAGTCCGTACCGTGCCCATTGCAGAATCCGATCTGTGTACCGAGTCAGTTTGCAGTTTGTGCAGTTTCAAAAAATCGCGCTCCTTCGCGCCCTCTCATCCTCTCGTCTATCACGAACAAAGGGCGATCGTGATAGGCGGAACACTGAACACTGTGTTTTCTGGGAAACCGAGTGTTCCGCCTATCACGGAACAGCAGAAGGAGGAGCGTGATTTTTTAAAACTGCACGGCCACCGTCTATGTCACAGACTCGGTACACAGATCGGATTCTGCAATTGGCACGGTGAGGTCAGGCTGCAATGGGCACAGTGAGGTCAGGCTGCAAATGGGCACGGTGAGTAGGGGTGCAACGGATCAAAAAACTCACGGTTCGGATCACGAGTCACGGATCGGACCATTTTCGGATCAGCAAAAGCAAAAAAATAAAAAATCTCCCCCACTGTAATATCCAAATCCTCCCCCCACTGTAATATCCACATCTCCCCCCCCCCCCACACTGCAGTGGCGTCACTCGGTGCAAAAAAATAAAAATGGTGTCGCTCCCCCCCACCCACTATGGTCCCCACTTCAGTACAGACCCCCCCCCCCCCCTCAGTACAGACACCCCACAGTAGTGCAGACCTCAGACAGTAACCCCCACAACAGTAGTGCAGACCTCAGACAGTAACCCCCATAACAGTAGTGCAGACCTCAGACAGTAACCCCCACAACAGTAGTGCAGACCTCAGACAGTAACCCCCACAACATTAGTGCAGACCTCAGACAGTAACCCCCACAACAGTAGTTCAGACCTCAGACAGCGGCGTGTGTTTCCCTCGAGCGCGGGCTCCTCCTCTGTGGGTGTGAACAGAGAGGAGGGTCGCCGCCTTGTGTACCAAGATGGCCGCCGCTTCGGAGCTAGGCCGAAGCCAGGGACTTTCCTATGGCCGAGGCTCCGGAGCGCTCCGCGGATCGCGGGGTGTGCCGATCCGAACGGGGTGACCCGTTCGGATCACGGATCGGTGACGATCCGTTGCACCCCTAACGGTGAGGTCAGGCTGCAAATGGGCACGGAGAGGTCAGGCTGCAAATGGGCACGGTGAGGTCAGGCTACAAATGGGCACGGTGAGGTCAGGCTGCAAATGGGCATTGTTGACCCTTATTTCCGCTTACAGTAGCTGCTGCATTCTCACCCTCTGCTTATACTCGAGTCAATGAGTTTTCCCATTTATTTGGTGGTAAAATTAGGTCCTCGGCTTATACTGGGGTCTGCTTATACTTGAGTATACACAGTATTTATGTTCTTGGGGACTACATAAAACCAGGATGGTTTCTGATAGCTATATGCAGTCGCCCGGCGTCTTGATGCATTACAGCTTGGACCGGGGAACTGAGCCGTACATGGCGCCTTGTTTGAATTTACTGCAATGCACTGCACCTGATCTCCTGCCTATAAAGGCATGCAAAGGAGATACAGCCGGTGTTCTATTATTGTCAGCCGTAGCCTGTCAGTGCTTCTGCGGCCTTACTACACATGCCCCTATACTAGCTCCCTATGCTGCAACACCGCTCCAGGAAACAACTACTACTTTGGTGCTAATGCACCCACTACAAAACAGCCTTGCTGGAAACCACCTTCAGGCCTTTTGGAAAACACCTTCCATCACGGAAACTCCATCATCTCCTGCATAAAAAGTTACAAACGGATAAGTAACCATAGTATCACTTGTAGTCCTATAGAAGATCTACTGCTAATGTTTCCATTACCACAATAGTGTTACTAAATATGCAGTTTTTTTACCAACATATTAATTGGGAGATATTACCGTGTTAAACCCTGTTTCCTAAACAGTACCTTAAAGGCTCAGCCACTTTCAAAATACCAATGCAATATTTATCTCATGTATGCAACTATACCTACCTGACCTATATTGCAACTATACATACCTGAGCTATATTGCCTCTCTCATCCAATTAGTATCACGTCTACAGGAATGGCCTCATGTATGCAACTATACCTGAGCTATATTGCCTCTCTCATGCATTTACTATCACCTCTATAAGATCGTGTACACACGACCAAATCTGCTCAAATCGGTCGGACAGACCGATTTGATCAGATTTGTCTGCTGGCTGTTTTGTTTGATCGATGTACACACGATCAAACCAAAATCCCCATCGGCAGACAGCGCGGTGACGTGGCGGTGACGTTGACGCCGCCACGTCACCGCACCAGAAAGTAAAACACTTCCGCGCATGCGTCGAATCCATTCGACGCATGTGTGGGCAGATATGTCTGCTGGTTAGCGTAATAACCAGCAGATATATCGGTCCGATGGGTTCCCAGCAGACAGATTTTAAAGCAGGCTTTAAAATCTGTCTGCTGGACAAATCCGTCTGCTCGCCCGTACACACGATCAAATCTGTCTGCTGAGACGGTCTGTCAGACCGTTTCCAGCAGATAGATTTGATCGTGTGTAAGCGGCCTAAGAATTACTGCATGTATGCAACTGTAATTACCTAAGCCACATTACTACCTATACGCAGGTGCTACTACCTTTATTATAGTACGTGTGATATACAAGTACCAGTTGTTACTACAACTATCATTTACTATGAGCTTGACATAAGTACAAATGTCTTATAGGCATCGGCCTTATTGTTTGAACATGTTCGCCCTAACTTTTCTTGGCTAAGGGTTGATGCTATCTCATAGCATTCCCCTTAGTAACCTAATACATTCCTACTTGCTAAAGTTAATATGATGTAGAGAACCCCCAAACTCCTGTTACTAGGAGCGACGCCTGGGGTCCCTTACTGACAATCACTCGCATGTAAAGGTGTATTGGACTATTGTCCTTGAAGCAATTATATATTTTAATCGCTAAGCTCTGGTCGCATATTGTAATGCTTCCATCCTTAGTAAATCAACGCCTTTCTTTATGTGACAGAAACATGATGTAGAGACCCCCCAAACACCTGTTGCTAGGAGTGACGCCTGAGGCCAATACTGAGTTGTCGCATAAAGAAGTGCATTGAAGTCCTTGCTAACCGCAGTTGTGGTTCACTCCGTTCACCAGTGCTGTTACAGGGATAAAGCCTGCCTTTTCTTTATGAATACACTGAGCGATGAAGGTAGTCATTCTGTTCGCTGATATTTTTGTTAAGATTTAGAGATCATTTTTAATCAATAAAGTTGGGCAGTAATTACCGACTGCGCTCGCATATTTTACCTGGCTTAGGCAGGACTGAGATGTTTAGGGATTTATCCAATGGGAAGCCAGATTTAAGAGAGTTACAGAACTTAACCAGTTAAGGAGAGAGTAGGGTCAAACTTTTTATAGTAGCAGACTTAAAAACAATCCAGTCCAGGGCAGAGCCCTACTTAACCACTTATGGCCCACCGCAATCGTTATAAGTTGCTACTTTAAAGAGGAATACCATTTTTATGGTAGAATCTAGCTACCATAAGTGAAAAAATAATGGTGTCTGCGCTGTGCTAGGGGTATGTGCCACAATGGTGCACGAACCAGGGGAAGGATCCTAGGAACTAGGTAAATAATGAACAAACATAACCCCTGGCATCCTCTTCGAGCGGGCGGTCCGATTTCAGATAAAAGGGGTCTCTGCGGTGGATTCACCACAAGATCACTTTTATCAGCAGCAGGAGTGCCCCCCCCCACTGCTCTCCGGGGGGCCTCCGCCGTGATGGAGGTGATCTGGTCCTGTCATGGGCTGACATGGAGACGAGTGAGGGGAAGATGGCCCCCACGCATCTCCATATCATTGCAGAGCGGAAGCGACGTCAAAACGTCATATTCGCCCAATGCTCTTAAAGGGACTTTCTCTTTCGTTCATTGACGGACACAGCAACTTATATCTTGATCTTAGTGTTATATTGCCACCTTCAGGAGAGGACTAGGCAGAATATGTAAAAACAACAAAACTGCACATTATTGCCTAGGGAGTGGTCCTACTGGCTATAACCCCTCACACTGCATCTAGCAGCTCAGTTTTTTTTGCCTAGTGTAGGAGAAGGACCTGGCTCCCGGCTGATCCAGGCTTATGCCCTAAAAGGGCAGGCGCCTCGTTTTCCTGTCACGGCGCATTCATCCAGGGCAATTGGTGCCTCCTGCATTTCCCAGGTGTGTAAGGCGGCAACCTGGTCGTCTGTTTACACTTTCACTAAATTTTGCAAGGTTCATGTGAGTGCATCTGCAGATGCTTGCTTTCGGCCGCTTGGTTTTGCATCGGCTTTTTAAGGTTGCACACTCCTCCTTTGAGGAGCTCTGGTTGTTATGGGTGGAGTTTTTTGCTTGCTGTTCCCACCCCTTGTTTTTTTAACACTGCTTGGGGACGTCCTTAAGGTCAAGATTTAAGTTGCTGTGTCCGTCAAAGAATGAAAGAGAAAATAGGATTTTTGTACTCAACGTAAAATCCTTTTTGCTAAAGTTCATTGATGGACACAGCACCCACCCCTGCTTTTTATGTTTGTACTGCTTTTTGACAAACTGAGCTGATGGATGCAGTGTGAGGGGTTATAGCCAGTAGCACCGCCCCCTGGGTGGTACTGTGCAGTTTTGTTGTTTTTACATGTTCTTCCTAGTTCTCTCCTGAAGGTGGCGATATATAACCCTAAGGTCAAGATTTAAGTTGCTGTGTCCATCCAACTTCAGAGAAAAGGATTTTACGGTGAGTACAAAAATCCTATTTTTTTTTAAACGACGTGTGTGTGTGTGTGTATATATATATATATATATATATATATATATATATATATATATATATATATAATTGCATTTTAGGCCCCGTACACACGAGCAAATATATCTGTTCAAATCGGTCGGACAGACCGATTTGAACAGATCTGTCTGCTGGGATGTATTGGTTTGATCGTGTACACACGATCAAACCAAAATCCCCGCCGGCAGACAGCGCACTGACGTGGCTGTGACGTAGCGGTGACGTTGACGGTCTGGCAGACCGTTTCCAGCAGACAGATTTGATCGTGTGTACGCAGCCTTAGTGTAAATATGAGATCTGAGGTCTTTTTCACCCCTGATCTCATATTTAAGAGACCCTGTCATGCTTTTTTGTATTACAAGGGATGCTTATATTTCTTGTAATAGAAATAAAAGTGACCCATTTTTTTTTTTAAAAGAACAGTGTAACAATTTTAACCACTTGACCACTGGGCACTTAAACACCCTTAATAACCAGACCAATTTTTAGCTTTCGGTGCTCTCACAGTTTGAATGACAATACAACACTGTAACCAAATGAAATTTTTGTCCTTTTTTTCCCACAAATAGAGCTTTCTTTTGGTGGTATTTGATCACCTCTGCGTTTTTTTTTTTGCTATAAATGAAAAAAGAGCAACAATTTTGTAAAAAATAATAATTTTTCTTCATTTCTATTATAAAATTTTGCAGAAAAATAATTTTTCTTCATAAATTTGGGCTAAAATGTATACTGCTACATATCTTTGGTAAAAATAAATAAAAAATGTTGGATATTATTTAGTCTGGGTGAAAGTTATGGGGTCTACAAGCTATGGTACCAATTACTGAAAATGTATCAATTTCATCACACCTGATGTACTGACAGCCTCTCATTTCTTGAGACCCTAACATGACAGAAAAGTACAAATACCCCCCAAATGACCCCTTTTTGGAAAGAAGACATTCCAAGGTATTTAGAAAGAGGCCTGGTGAGTTTTTTAAAGTTGTCATTTTTTCCCACAATTCTTTGCAAAATCAAGATTTTTTTTTCATCAAATTTTCATATTAGTGGGTTATTTCTCACACACAGCATATGCATACCACAAACTACACCCCAAAACACATTATGATATTCCTCCCGAGTATGGCGATACCACATGTGTGAGACTTTTACACAGTGTGGCCACATACAGAGGCCCAACATGCAGGGAGCACCCAGGCCAATTCTGACATGTCTCTCCTACATGTAAAAATCATAATTTATTTGCTAGAAAATTACATAGAACCCCAAAACATTATATATGCTTTTTAGCAAAGACCCTAGAGAATACAATGGCGGTCGTTGCAACTTTTCATCGCACATGGTATTTGCACAGCAATTTTTCAAACGCGTTTTTTTTGGAAATAAAACAGTTTTGTGCTTTTAAAAAAAAAAACATTAAAGTTAGCCCAATGTTTTTGCATAATATGAAAGATAAAGTTACGCCGAGTAAATAGATACCTAACATGTCACCCTTCAAAATTGCTCACACTTGTGGAATGGCGCCAAACTTCGGTACTTAAAAATTCCCATAGGCGATGCTTTAAATATTTTTACTGGTTACATGTTTTTAGTTACAGAAAAGGTCTAGGGCCAAAATTATTGCTCTCGCTCTAACGTTTGCAAAGATACCTCACATGTGTGGTTTGAACACTGTTTTCATATGTGGGCGGGACTTGCGTATGCATTCGCTTCTGCATGCAAGCTCACGGGGACAGTGTTGCCCAGAGTATTGCCCAGAGTATTGCAGCAGGGATGGCTGAGCAGGTAGGGATAGATGGATGGATCTGTGACTACATTTGTCACAGATCCAGCCCACAGCACTGCCGCTGACATCCGCTCCCTCCCCTCTCCTCTCACACTGTACCGATCGATACAGAGAGAGGAGGGAGTAACCGGCGTCATTACATGACGCCGGTTTGTTTACAAGTGATCGCTCCGTCATTGGACGGAGCGATCACGTGGTAAACCGCTGCTATCAGCGGCGATTTAACGTGATCTGTGATGCGCCGGGTCTGGTCACGGATGCTCCCGTGTGCGCGCCTCAGGGGGCGCGCGGGAGCGCGATTCTGGGAATCCGTTAATTAACGGCCACTTAGAATTGAGCAACCGCCCTGTAGACGTACTTTCTCTATAGGGCGGATGCACCTCGTCCCGCAGAGCTTGCGTGCAGAAGCAAATGCATACGATGGAAGCGCCCGCATATGAAAACGGTGTTAAAACCACACATGTGAGGTATTGCCACAATCGTTAGAGCGAGAGCAATAATTTTAGCCTTAGAACTCCTCTGTAACTCCAAACATGCAACCTGTAGAATTTTTTGAACCTCACCTATGGTGATTTATAAGGGTAAAAGTTTTATCCCACGAGCGGGCGCAACTTTATAACGTGACATGCTGGGTATCAGTTTACTCAGCGTAATATTATCTTTTACAATATAAAAAAAATTGGGCTAACTTTACTATCTTATTTTTTTAATTAAAAAAAGTGAATCGTCTCTTTTCGTCCATGGACAGACACAGCTCCGTCTATTAGGAGAGGACTAGGCAGACATGTTAGATATTTAAATACATGTAACTTTAACAGAGGTGAACAGCCTCGCCCAAGGGGTGGTCCTTCCGGTCATAACCCCTCACCCTACAGCCAGCAGCTCTGTTTTTTTTTCTGCCTAGTCAGGAGTTAAGGACCTAGTTCCCTGTTGGAATCTCTAGTCCTGGGAATTGTTGTTGTTTTCTTTTTTCCTGGATTTTTTCAGGAGAATTCTACAATAAACTGCCAGGCTGGGCAAAGGACTAGATACTTTAGATCCAGAGGGTCTCCCCAGTTTGGCCAGCGAGCGCGTGCAGACCTCAGCTATGCACTAGGCCGGCCGCTACATAGCCCCACTGGACAGGGGCTGGCCCTGCGAGTTAAACGTCTTGCGAGGTCGCATACGACCAGGTTTGGCCTGTGTTACAGCGTTCCTCATGGCTGACAGCCCCCCCACTTCAGTGGCGAGGGGAATTTGTCTGGGAGTGTTACCTGCACACTTCGCTCGAGCGGTAAGTAAGGGGCCCCCCGCCTCCTCTTTCCTGGAGTGGTGGGGGGCACAGGTACAGAAATTTTAGTCCCTGGCTTTTGTGGTACCGGGCCATGGCCTTGTGGCCGTCTCTTACCAGAGGGGTGGCTCAGTGGGGGTCGGTGACTCCTGCGCGGGGTCCTGGTCTGTGCCTCCAGAGAGGGGTCCCGGTGTGTGGTCCCTGTGAGGGGTCCTGGTGTGTGGCCCCTTGGGGAGGTCCCGGTATGTGGCCCCTGAGGGGTGTCCCATTATTTGGCCCCAGGGGGTCTCGGGGGAAGCACAATGGTGTAGTGGTTAACTCCCTCACCTGGCAGCACGAGAGTCACGGGTTTGAATCCGAACCCCAACACCAATCTGCCTGGAGTTTGCATGTTCTTTCCCTGTGTCTGCGTGTGTTTTCTCTGAGTACTCCGGTTTCCTCACACACTCCAAAGAAATGCGCGCCTTCGGCGCAAAACACAGTATAAATGTCTACAATATGTTTATACATATATAATAAATACATACACAGTATTTGTATGTATTATAAAATGTGCCTGTCCGGGTCCCGGTTGGTAGTCCCCCTGTGAGTTTTTGGTGGGGTAGCTTTGTATATGGTACCCCTGCCCTCACCTACCTCCTGTCTCGAACAGTCCGATCTGGCTCTGTCGCCGCGGACGTGGCCCACAAAGGTCCAGCTGGGGAACAGAATTAAGGATGTCACGGGAGGTAAGGGCACCCTTCTCCCTCAGCCCACTAAGAGGAAGGAGCTGTGCCATAAGCCGGGGGCCCTCCTATTCCGCACAGAAGCGGTATTTTAGTCAGTCAGGGTCAGCTGGCAGATCCTCCCAGGTGGTCACTTCGGGGTACAAGATTACGTTTCTTTCTTGTCTGCCAAACATATTCTTTCCCTCAAATCTTCCTCTCCTGGCTCGTCTGTCTGCCTTAATGGGGGCAGTACAAGTCTTGCTCAGGTGCGGGGTAATTTTACCTATGCCACTGGAGGAAAGGTTTCAGGGATTCTATTCAAATCTGTTTGGGACTACAAAGAAGGACGGAGTCTGTCAAATCTTGGACCTCAAGCCCCTCAATGCCTTTGTGAGGGTGCGAAAGTTCAGGATGGAATTAATTCAGTCGGTGGTTGCTGCGCTCCAGCCTGGGGACGTTCTGGCGTTCCTGGACAATAAGGACACATACTTACATGTCCCCATCTGTGCCAGGCATCAGAGGTTTCTGCGCTTTACGATCGGTGAAGACCACTATCAGTTTGTGGCTCTTCCCTTTGACCTCGCGTCAGCACCAAACGTTTTCACCAAGGTGCTCGCCCCGATTTCTGGCTTTGCTGAGACAGCAAGGCATTGCTGTCGTGGGCTACTTAGACAATCTTGTTCTAAGAGCTGCTTCTGGCTCAGAATTAGGGGATGTGTCTACAGCCAGTCAGCCCCTCCGGGAATTTGGTTGGGTGCTGAAGATTCAGAAGTCGGTGTTGGTACCGACTCAGCGTCAGGAGTGCCTAGGGTTGACCCTGGACTCCTCAGAGGCGAAGGTCTTCCTTCCTTTGGAGAAGTTACAGATATTCACAGTCGGAAATTGTTGGCATCCCGCAAATGGTCGTCTCTCCATTTTTGCATGTGAGTTCTGGGCCTCATGGTGGCCTCCTTCGAGGCAGTACTGCATGCCCAATTTCACACTCAAGTCTTGCAGAAGGAGATCCTGTCCAAATGGAACAAATCTCCATTGTCTCTGGATCGTCCGGGAAGTCGTTCCTCCCTTCCATTGGACTTGATCACGACGGACGCCAGCCTGGCCGGCTGGGGGGGGGGGGGGTAGGGGGGTTCAGTCGGCTCAGGGCTGCTGGACCTTGGAAGAGTCCCTACTGCTGATCAACGTCCTGGAACTTCGGGCGATCAGGCTGTGTCTCCTCGAGTGGTCGCAGGGGCTTCAAGGGCGTCCTGTCAGGACATAGTCGGATAACGCTACAGCGGTGGCTTATGTCAACCATCAGGAGAGAACAAGGAGCTCGGCTGTGGCGTTGGAGGTTGCTCACATCCTAAGGTGGGTGGAAAGGAGCGCGACGGCTCTATCAGCCGTTTACATTCCGGGTGTAGAAAACTGTCAGGGTGAGTAGCTAAGTCGCCAGATGTTGGACCAAGGGGAATGGTCGTTACATCCGGAAGTGTTTCAACTCCTTTGCCGGAGGCGGGGCACACCGGACGTGGATCTCCTGGCTTCTCGACTCAATCAAAAGGTGTCGAGGTTCATGGCCAGGTCCAGAGATCCCTGGGCAGACGCCTCAGACGCGTTGGTGGCACCCTGTGGTCAGCATTGGCTAATTTATGCGTTTCCCCCATTGAAGTTGCTTCTTCGCCAGGACCGAGGGGATCCTGGTGATTCTAATCGCTCCAGATTGGCCCTGGCCTCTCTGGTACACCAACCTTGTGTGCCTGGTGGCGGGTACAACCATGCTAAGGGCACGGAAGTCATGTTTCCTGAAGATCTACAATCGCACTTGGAAGGCCTACATCTCTATGTGCGAAGAGATGGAGTGACATCCATGAACGTATTCGATTTCCAGGGTCCTGCTGTATTTACAGCGTGGAGTGGATCAGAAACTTGCCTTAAGCACCATTAAGGGACAGATTTCAGCCTTGGCTCTTTTCTTTTAACGACCCTTGGCGACTTATCCACTGGTGGGTACTTTTGTGTAGGGGGTTCGACATGTGATTTCCCCCAATTTTTAGACCACCGCTTCCTCCATGGGATTTGAATCTGGTGCTCTCGGCTCTTCAGGATCCTTCTTTTGAGAACATCAGAGATATTCCTCTCTTGACGCCAACTCAGAAGGTGGCTTTTCTAGTGGCCATTACATTTGTCAGACGTGTTTTTGAGTTGGCGGCCTTGTCCTCCACAAGGATATAGCGGTGCTACGCCCTCAGCCTTCCTTTTTTCCAAAGGTAGTTTCAGCTTTTCACCTGATTGAGGACATTGTACTTTCGTCCTTATGTTCTCAACCATCGCATCCCAAAGAGGCTGCGCTACATACCTTTGATGTGGTACGTGCTCTGCGGGTGTACCTGTCTGCTAAGGCTCCATTCTGGAGGTCGGACTCACTGTTGTGGCAGTGTCTGGTCCGCAGAAGGGCCTGCCGGTTTCGCCGGCCATCGTTTCTCGGTGGATCAGGCAGACCGTCATCCAGGCCTACGCCCTTGAGGGGCGGGCACCTTCCTTCTCTGTCACGGCGCATTCGACCAGGGCAATTGGTGCCTCCTGGGCTTTCCGACATCAAGCGTCTGTTTCACAGCTGTGTAAGGCGGCGACTTGGTCATCCATTCACACCTTTTCTAAATTTCACAAGGTTGTTGTGAATGCATCCTCGGATGCTTCCTTCGGCCCACCCCTCGTTTTTTTTTATACAAAAAAATGAGATTGCGCTAATAATAAGACATATAAAAATATATGATAACAGTTGAATACATGTGCAGTGATTAAACAAAATTCATTAAAGTTAATAGGTGAAAATCACATGAGTAATAAATCCACCAACATAGGAAAAAGTTCATATAGAAAATTCCCCACATGTGCCACCGAATCCACACAGAAAAGGTGCTGGAACAGAAGAGACCTCCACCAAAATCACCTGAAGCCTCTTACCAAATAGGAATGATCTCTTAATTACAGGAGATCTAAACAGTCTAATAAGATCTGGTATAAGCCGTGGATCGGTGACATCCAATACGTTAGCCCAATGGAAGCAGCCTGGATCCTAGTTTATTGGTGAGTCACTCCCAGTATGTCATCCGAAGATATATATAAAACACAAAGGCCTCATATAGTGTAAAACCTTCCTTTAATTGAATAAAAGATAGACTTGCACTTACATGTCACTAGGTGAACAGCGCGTATAAAAACAGCCGGCCAGCTTAGAACAAACAGCCGTAACTTCGGGTAGAGAGAATGAATGCGCGGTGACGTCGGAACGCCGCCTCCCTACGTTTCGTCACGACAGGACTTGATCACGGGATACGTTTTTTTTTACACTGCTTGGGGATGTCCCACTTATCAAGATTTCAGGAGCTGTGTTCGTCCATGGACGAAAAGAGAAAATAGGATTTTTTGTACTCGCCGTAAAATCCTTTTCTATGTCGTCCGTGGACGGACACAGCCCCACCCCTCCTTTTACGTTTGTACTGCTTTTTGACGAACTGAGCCGCTGGCTGCAGGTTGAGGGGTTATGACCGGAGGGACCGCCCTCTGGGCAGGGCTGTTCAACTCTGTAAAAGTTACATGAATCTAACATGTCTGCCTAGTCCTCTCCTAATAGATGGAACATAACCCACTTGTAAAGAGCTTTGTCCGTCCATGGACAACGGAGAAAAGGATTTTACGGTGAGTACAAAAAATCCATTTTTTTCCCCAAAAAAGTGTGCTTGTAAGACAGCTGTGCAAATATGGTGTAAGAAAAAGTATTGCAACGACCGCCATTTTATTTTCTAGGGTGTTAGAAAAAATACATATATAATGTTTGGGGGTTCTAAGTAATTTTCTAGCAAAAAAAATGTTTTTAAACACCAAATTTCAGAGGCTCAGGACTTAAGTGGTTAAGGATTTTTTTGTGCATGACCTCAAGATCAGTGACAGGTTTTTAAGGTATGCTGTCTAGGAAGTCCTCCAGCTGTAAATTCAGACACGTTTTTCTCCTTAAAAAGGTTTGCCACTCATGGAAGCATTCCATAATACAATGTGCAAAAGGGGTGCCAATTTTGGGCAAGGGGTGAGATTTAGGAGATGGTTAAGCTGCTAATTTGGAGCCTATCCTATCTTTGGCTCGGGTCTGCCACGATCGCACGGCGGGGGAGGATTTAATATCATCATTAACCTTGTCAATGTCAACAGTTCAAGAAGTTGGAGGTACTGGAGAACTTAGTAACTTTAGTTCTTAAAATTAAGCTTTTCACAGATAAAGACACATATTCCTTACTTGGAACACTAGGTTTGTATGCATAGTAAGCTTTAAATCTTAACTGTCTATAGAAACAATACAAGTCCTGTTTCAAAAATAAAATCATAAATTTTTTCTTTTGGACAAAAACCCAGACCCTTATTCAATACCCACATTTTAGTCTCAGATAAAGATATAGTCAAACTATAATGTACTTATAGAACACAAAAAGTGTAGCGCTGAAATTATGTGAGAACTAAACATATAACACTGCAAAGCATCATAAAAAACATGGAATAAAATAATATGTGTAATACGTGAACCGTCACATAAATTAATCACCAAGTGTTCAAAAGATCATATCAATAGATATGAATAGATATGAATGAAGTGATTGATTCAAAGTGTCCAAACAAACGTAATGATGAGTGAAGGAGATTTTGATAGCAGATCCACCACCAAATAAAAAGATGGGAGGCTTACCGGAAAGAGTGGACTCAACTAAGTTTACACTTAATGAGTCACTAGAGCTTAAAGTGTTGGTATCCGGACATCAACCTTTCATTAGGAAACAGGGATGGGTTTTGAATAGAGACCAAGGCCCAGATTCACGTACATCTGCGCATTATTGGACCGGCGTAGCACACCGCCTTTACGTTAGACTTGCGCAATTTTGCCGCGTAATCACCCTATTCTCGTAGCTTTTGCGCAGGAAATTGCGCATACGTAACGTTTTTCCAGAGGCGTAAGGAGGAGTAATACAAATTGGGAAGGACGTGGGCGTGTTACATTGAAATGAGCCGTGACCCCATGCAAATGAAGGGCCGGCCGGCTCGCGCATGCGCGCTTGAAGGAGACCATGGTCAGCTCCGCTGTGCGCATGCTCACAACTCGGGAGCGGCGCAATCAGTGAAATTGGAAATGGACTAGGGCAACTTTGTGAACTACGCATACAGCATAAATAGACAGACACAAATGCACTTCCTTTGCAAAAGTACATCCCTTTGTATCCCTCCCTCTACAGCAAGGTGCTTTTGTTTGTTTGTGACGTGTCTTTGAGATATTTGGGGACTGTTTTGCAGAGTGATTTTTGTCTTTTATGTGTTTTCTTTGTTGTTATTTTGTTTAAATTATATTTTTGCTGGGAATTTTTTTTTTTTGCTCGTCATTTATTTAATTTTTTTTGGTTCTGTTTGTGTATGATTTTTGGAATGTGGGGGTGATATTCCTGCGGGAAAAGGGGTGTCACCCTCATTTGTGGTGGAGAAGTGATCCCCAGGTCTGTGTGAATGGTGTATGAATGTACAGTGACATAATTGGAGCCGTGGCGTGGCGTTGCAGCTCACAAGTCCTGCATGGTGGACTGGTGCCAATCCAATGTGATGACGATGTGGTGTGTGTGTGCTAGGGACCACAGTGGTGTGCATGCATGCATTCTCATTGTGCCATGATTAATGTGTGTGTTTAACGTGCAAAGATGCATAATGTGAGCTGGCATGAGATGGGGTCATGAGATGGGGTACCAGTGCATATGCAGAGTCACCTTGAAGGGAAAAGACAGGAGGATGTTAGTCATGCATGTGCCACTTGTGAGGTGTGCATCACGGGAGGGGATAGTCATGCCTGCCACCCATGTCACTCACCAACCAGCCAGCTGTCCCCATACATGTTCTGTTCGAAATCTGTGGGGATGGGGCTCTGATTGTATATGTAGCTGTCATGGGTGTCATGGGTGGTGCCATGTGTTGGGCTGCTGATGTCCTCCTGCAAGGTTCTGGTAATTCCAGGATGGCATGAGGGGTGAATCTGAAGATGCGAGACACCTCAGAATCACTCATGCCAAAGATGTCTATGCGTGTGTGATATATCAAGTGAAGAGTGAGGGGCTTATATCAGATAAGAATATTGTATTAGATTAGATTAAATTGTAAATTTGATATAAGCAAATAAAAAAAATAAAAAAAACATCTCCCGTGCCCTCCTTAGTGCCATCCTCCGTGCCCTCCTCCTTCTTTGTTCATCTAAAGTCAGTAGTATAGCTATGTGCGACGATGCCCCTGGCATGTTGGCATACAGATTGTTGAGCAACACGTGTGACTGCTGAACTCCTCACTAACAGTGTTGCTTTATCTGACAAGTAGACTTTTTTTCTTTTTTTAGACCAGCTTTTATCAGCTCTAATTTTAGACAGGACATTTTGCTGTTGTGCACACTGCGTCGCCTGCGCTGCCCCAACGTTGTTTTGTGGATCCCCGTAAGTCCCTCATTAGCATATTTGACTAGCAAATCAATGGTGTGTCTATCGCACTTTTGCGCGGATGGATGCGCCAGTCTAACGAAATTACGCGGGACAAAAAAAAGACGATTTTTTGCGTATCTCGTTCTGGGGATGCTGCGCAACGAAACGCACGCGCACATTTAGACTTACGCACGCGCATCTCCTGTTGCGCAGGTGTAATCGCTCTGTGAATCTGGGCCCAAATCTTCATGTAATAGATGAGGGACCAAAACATTTTTTAGTAGTACCAGGACCGATACATATGACTCATCAATTCTTTACAAGGGATCCAGAATGCTCAGATGCAACAATTGTGGGAGGAAAGAAATGGATACAGACATAGTGTAATAACGTATAAACTTTTTACTAAAATACACAAAATCCAAATGGTTGCACTCACATTTCAGCAGGAAAATCAGAAGCATATAAACACATCTAGCAGTAAAGTCAGCAGAGGACCCGACGCGTTTCGATCAAACGATCATCATCTGGGGTGATGTACTACATTATCATTTTAAGGTCTGCCAAACACCTGTACAAGTTTTATTTAAAAAAAAATGTTTTAAGCCCAGTGTGCAGGAGCCCTTAGAGTTACCAAAAACCATGCAGCAAGTAAAGTAGGATCAATTTTGTTAAACACTATTGAAGAGAGGTCAGCAATCATGTTGGACAAAGCTGTACTTGGGTCCTATAGGTAGACTGGACTTTGGGATTGCTGGGGCTCTTTCTCCTGCCAGGCACCAAGAATTTTATATATTCTAAAAAAAATTGTGCTGAATGATTAGTCCACCGACAGCTACATTATCAAATATCCAGAAGCTTCCACAAACCCTATTACTGCCACCGACATGTCATAGACATGAGTTACAGAGAAGGTCTAGAATTATTGCTCTTGCTCTACCAATCGCGGCGATACCTCACGTGCGGTTTAAATACTGTTTACATATGCGGGCGCTACTCACGTATGCGTTCCTTTCTGCGCGCAAGCTTGGCGGGACGGGGTGCGTTTTCTGGCACCTAACTTTTTTAGCTGGCTCCTAGATTCCAAGCAAATTTGTCAAACCCTGGCTTAGTAAATGAAACTACATAGTAAGTTGTCTATTTCAGCTCTGCGTTCTCATTTTATTACTACTTTATGGGCTGCCCATAAATTTTCTGGGGAAATTGAATCCGTGTCATTTAAAAATATTCCTTCAAGTCTTTTTTAAGTATTTAGCATTGCACTAGGCCACATAGAAGGGCCTCATTGAGGCGCCAAGTAAAGGGTCTGAGTTTGTTGAGTGCTGCAGGAACAGAATTATTATGTAATGGTCTTAGAGGGGAGTGTCTCTAATGATAGATTTAGTAGCATATTGTATTTGAGATGATTTTAGAAAAATATGATCTATGCTGGCATAAAGTGTGGTGTGGAGCTGAGTAATGGGTGTAGTCTTTAGTGCAAGGATTAATTTCCCTCCAGATGTCAATCAAACCCGATGAGTAGAGAAGATTGGCTATTTTCAGGCTTTGTTTAGGGGTTGTTGAGCACGAGGAAGGCCCATCACAGATTTATGTTGCGATTGGTCAAACGTTAAGTCCCCTCTGAGGAATACCATGCTCTCAAGGTGTGGTCCAAGGGATGTCAACATGAAAAAAAAGAAATAAGCCTGGCCGCTGTTCGGGTGTAGTATGAGACAAACATCTAAGTCGATCCATCTATCGATCCCTTCACCAGGATTTATTTACCCAAGGGATCCCTGAGGACTTCCATCTGGGAAAAAATTGTCGTTTTAATAACAGTTTACCTGTAAAATCCTTTTCTTGGAAAACACCACGGGACACAGAGCCTCTATTCATTACATGGTGGGTTGTATGGTCACTAGAGGTGATTGGACACTGGCACGACCAATCAAACACAGTTCCCCTCCATATAACCCCTCCTATCAGGGAAGTACCTCAGTTTTGTAGCAAAGCACAGTAAGGTTCCCATAAGAAGGGGAGGACCTCTGTGTCCCGTGGTGTACTCCAAGAAAGGGATTTTTACAGGTAAGCTGTTATTAAAAATCCTATTTTCTTTATCGTACGCCACAGGACACAGAGCCACCATTTATTACATACTGGGATGTCCCCGAGCAATGCTCAATAAAGGGTGGGAGACACAAATCCAAGCAGGCCGTAAACGGACAAGAAGCCCTAGACTGCTGCCAACACTATGCCCAAAGGGAGAATCCTCATGTCCTCTTACATCTATTCGATAGAATTTGGTAAATGATGATGCATTGCTCATGAATCGCTCATAGCTCTAGTCGAGTGCGCCTTAACAGAAGGAGGAGGAATCTTGTTCCTTAAACCATAAGCTTGAATCCACAGAGAAAGGGTGGATTTTGATGCCGCTTGTCCCTTCTTGGGACCATCTGGCAAAATAAACAAAACATCTGTTTTAGGTGTCTGAGAGGTTGCAGATACGCTTTTACTGCTCTCACTACATCTAGAGAGTGCAACAATCCTTCCTCCGATGTCCGCGGATCAGCAAAAAAGGAAGGCAACACAATATCTTGTTTCAAATGAAAGGCCGACGCCACCTTTGGTAAAAAGATTGGATGGGGTCGTAGAACAATCTTGTCCTTGTGGCAAATTAAATAAGGCTCTTAACAAGAAAGAGCTGCTAATTCTGATACTCTCCTAGCCGAAGAGATAGCAATCAAAAAGGAAAATGTCCTGCTCAAAAGGATCAAAGGAATATGGCAAATACGTTCAAAAGGTTGCTTTTCCAACACTGACAATACCAAATTCAAATCCCATGGGCACAAGGGAGACTTGACTGGCAGATTGATCCGCAGTACCCCCTGAATGAAAGCCCAAACTAGGGAATGCGAGGCCAGCGGTCTTTGAAAAAGGACTGATAGAGCCGATGTTTGACCCTTAATGGTACTAAGGGCTAATTTCATACCCACTTCTAGCTGGAAAAGGCGAAAATCCTACTTAAGTCATATTTCTGAGGATTCCATTTCTTAATTTTTACACCAGGAAATGGATGCCTTCCAGACTCTGTAGTAGATAAACCTGGAGGCTGGCTTTCTAGCATTAATGAGTGTAGAAAGCACTGGACCCGTGATCTCTCGTTTCCTTAGAATGTGGGTCTCAATGGCCAGACTGTCAAATTTAGCTTTTGCAAGGAAGGATGGAACACTGGACCTTGCGACAGCAAGTCGTGATGAAGTGGAAGCTTCCAAGGATTTCCTACCACCAACGTTATGATTTCGGCGTACCAGGGCCTTCTGGGCCAGTTTGGGGCCACTAGGATTATTGGAATTCCTTCCTTCTTGATCCTGCAAAGTAGCCTTTGTACGAGAGCGATCGGAGGAAATGCATAGACCAGTGAAAACTGATTCCAGGGAATTATAAGAGCATCTGATCCGTAGGCTAGAGGATATCTCGTCCTGGATACAAAGTTGTCCAACTTCCTGTTGAACCTGGAGGTTAGTAGGTCTACATCCGGGGTCCCCTATCTCTGGCATATAGCCTGAAAGACATCGGGGTGGAGAGACAACTCTCTTGATGACTGTTGCTGGCGACTCAGATAATCCGCTTGCCAGTTTTCTACCCCCGGAATGAAGATTGCAGAGAGACAAGGAAATGTCCTTCTGCCCATGCCAAAATCAAAATTCACCTCCTTCTAAACACTCTGACTGTGGAGGCCACCTTGGTGATTGATGTAAGCTACTGCAGTAGCATTGTCGGATTGAATCTGAACTGGGTGGCCCTTTAACCTGTGTGTCCAGGTTCTGAGGGCCAAGTATACTGCCCGAATCTCTAGTATTTTGATGGGCAGGTTCTCTTCGGTTCTGGCACAGGTTCCCTGGGCTGAAGCTTCTTCTATCACTGCTCCCCAGCCCATTAGGCAGGCATCCATAGACACCACCTTCCAGGTGACTGGGAGAAAGGATTTTCCTTTTCTCAAGTTCTTGGTTTTTAACCACCAACTGAAGCTTTGGCGCACTTCTGGAGACAGGCACATGGGTAAATTCAGAGCTTAGATCTTTCTGTTCCAGGCGGCTAAGGTACTGCCTTGAAGTAGTCTCGAAAAAAACTGGGCATAAGGGACAGCCTTGAAGGAGGCCACCATCTTTCCTAGTAGCCTCATGCAAAGGCCAATAGATGGGCTTTTCTTTGCCTTGACCTTGCGGATCAGATCTTAGATCCAGGATGGGTCTGACGTCTCCGTTTTAGTTTTGGGATCACAAATAGGTTTGATCAAAAACCTGAACCTTGGTCTTTTAGGGGTACTTCTGTGATCACACCTTGAGACGGCAAGTGATCCAATCCTTTGAAGAAGGACACTCTTTTTAGTGGATCTTTGGAGAGCCTTGAGCTTCGGTATTGAGATATGGGATCTCTAGAAATTCCTGCTTGTACCCTAGGGATACTGTAGATTACTACCCATTTGTCCTGGATTTCTGCCTGCCATGTTGCTAAAAACCGCCAAAGCCTTCTCCCCACTCAGCCAAGCAGGGGTGCTTCTTCATAAAGAGGCTTTGGGGTTTTGCTTGTTGGCTTTTAAACCCCACGGCTTCCCACGGCTTCTTGTTCTTCTGGGCTTTGTCTTCTTTAGCTTTTGCGGCTGGCTGAAAATGCTGTCACCACTGGCTGGAGGTATCTCCAGGAGCCAGGGAGAGAGAACGCTTAAAACAAGGATGCCTGTTTTTCTTCTTTTCTGGCAATAGAGTGGTCTTTACCGCTCGATATCTTTTGGATATACTTTTCCAAATCGTCCCCAAAGAGGGATTCGCCATGGAAGGGGAAGCTGGCCAAAAGCTTTTTGCATGGGGCTTCTGCTGACCAATAGAAAAAAGGTGGTGATGAGCGCAATCTTAAATGCACTGAATAGTGAACAAAAAAATATTTAATCTATATAAATAACCCATTATGTCATGAGAACAATCAAGTAATGAGTGCAATACTAAATGCATCAAACCGTGAACAAAGTCTTTAAATAACAATAAATCTAATAGAACTGTAATATAAATAACACCACTGTGTCATATATTCAATCCAAATAAAATAAGTAAAGGAATGTTGAATAAACCGAATAAATGCGGACTAGTCCAATGATCTGTGACATTCTGTGAAATAAAAACAATATGCAAAAGTTTTTAAATGTCCAATAGCTGCCAGGTGAGTGCTATCAAAACACACAATTGCTTCACAGATGAATCTTCCTAGATGATGGACTCACAGAGCGCTTACCTCCCCCTTGTATAACAATAGCCTGAAATGACTGCAACCAAGCTTGATAGATACTGCAGCGTCCTGTGTCTGCGATGTAAATCTTAGTCTTCAACAAAATGAAGACTCGCCATAGGATGCAGAAATCAGCAAGGAGGAAACAAAAGAATACAAGCTTCCATCGTGAAGTACATAAAACAGGGGGTTTATTAAAGAGTAAAAAAACTGCTTACAAACATGTGTATAAAAAACTTGAGTAGCGAAAATACCGGTCGGACGTGGTTCCGCATCACTTCCGGTCACGTCTAGCTATCCTTACGTGTTGCGTCACGCCACGTGACTTCATCAGAGGATTCTGATTGGCTAGATTGTTTCCTTATATGTACTACAAAGCGGAAGTAGACCAGTGGCCATTTTGGAAACTGGTGTCTCCAGATACAGCGGCGGCCATTTTACTGGAGGGAAATGGCTATACAGACACATAACCACTGCGGCTTAAAATCAAATGAATCTACCATCACGACAGCCGCCATTTTATTGGTAGAGTAGAGAGATAGGGGCTGATTTACTATTGGCACTGCGCTGCGCCGGTACATGCCTTAATAGGTGCGCTGGATGAAGCCTTAATTAGGCGCATGAACCGGCCGCAGCAGCAGCGCGATGCAATTGATAAGTAAAGCCGCCGCCGAACTCCCTGTTAAAGTCTATAGGGGAAACCTTATTTGTTAATTTTAAAGGCTAATCTGCAAGTTTTGTACAAAAAAGTGTTTGGGGACCTCAGTCCTGCCCCAGGGGACATGTACCAATGCTTTTTTTCTTTTTTAAAACGGCCGTTTTTTCGGGAGCAGTGATTTTAATGCTAAAAGTGCAACAATAAAAGTGTAATTTTTCTTTAAATTTCGTACCATGGGGGGCTCTAATGTCAGCATATGAAAAAGCGCATGTTTCCCGTGGTTAGAACTGTCTCTGCACAAAATGACATTTTTTCAAAGCAAAAAAGCCATGTAAAACTGACTCGCGGCTATAATGAATTGTCGGCTCCCGGCAATTGCAGGAGAATTCATTCTTAAAAAAAAAAAAGAAAAAAAAAAGCGTGGGGGTCCCCCCAAATTCAATAACCAGACCCTTTAGGTCTGGTATGGATATTAAGGGGAACCCCGCCGTCAATTTAAAAAAAAAATTACGTGGGGTTCCCCCCAAATATCCATAACCAGACCCTTTCAGGTCTGGTGTGGAATTTAAGGGGAACTCCACCCCAAATTTAAAAAAAAAATGGCGTTGAGTCCCCCCTAAAATCCACACCAGACCCCTTTATCCGAGCACATTGACCTGGCCGGCCGCAGAAAAGAGGGGGGGACAGAGCGCGCCCCCCCTCTCCTGAACCGCACCAGGCCACATGCCCTCAACATTGGGAGGGTGTTTTGGGGTACCCCCCCAAAACACCTTGTCCCCATGTTGATGAGGACAAGGGTCTCTTCCCCACAACCCTTGCCCGGTGGTTGTGGGGTTCTGCGGGCAGGGGGCTTATCGAAATCTGGAAGACCCCTTTAAAAAAAGGGCCCCCCAGATCCCGACCCCCCTGTGTGAAATGGTAATGGGGTACACTGTACCTCTACCATTTCACGAGAAAAAAAAAAAGTGTCAAGTGTAAAAAACGACAAGAGCCGGTTTTTGACAAGTTTTTTATTAACTTCTTTCTTCTTCTTTTCTTCTTTCCTTCGGGTTTCTTCTTCCTCCTCCTTCTTCTTCCTCTACTTCTGTCTTGGGTCTTCTATTCCCGCATCTTGCCCGGAATGTTCTTCCATCTTCTTCTCCTTCCGCTGTCCTTCTCGTCCGCATCTTCTTCTTCTTGTTCTTCTTCGCCGGAGCCGCCGCTTCCAATTGAAATCCCCGCGTGGTCTGGCAGACAGCGGGGATTTCAATTGGAAGCGGTGGCTCCGGCGAAGAAGAACAAGAAGAAGATGCGGACGAGAAGGACAGCGGGAGGAGCAGAAGATGGAAGAACACGTCGGTCAAGATGCGGGAATAGAAGACCCAAGACAGAAGCAGAGGAAGAAGAAGATGGAGGAAGAAACCCGAAGGAAAGAAGAAAAGAAGAAGAAAGAAGATAATAAAGGACTTGTCAAAAACCGGCTCTTGTCGTTTTTAACCCTTTACATTTTTTTGGGTGAAATGGTAGACGTACAATGTACCCCATTACCATTTCACACAGGGGGGGGGGCCGGCATCTGGGGGGCCCCTTTGTTAAAGGGGTCTTCCAGATTTCGATAAGCCCCCTGCCCGCAGACCCCCACAACCACCGGGCAAGGGTTGTGGGGAAGAGACCCTTGTCCTCATCAACATGGGGACAAGGTGTTTTGGGGGGGTACCCCAAAACACCCTCCCAATGTTGAGGGCATGTGGCCTGGTGCGGTTCAGGAGAGGGGGGGGCTGCGCTCTGTCCCCCCCTCTTTTCTGCGGCCGGCCAGGTCAACGTGCTCGGATAAGGGGTCTGGTGTGGATTTTAAGGGGGACTCCCAGGAATTTTCAGGGGACACACACAAGTTCTGTAGGGGGGGGCACAGGAGTCCCTTAATTTGCCTAGTTTTTCGATCACTTCCTGTTTGGCTATGGGGCAGGAAGTGAAGGCCAATCTCCCCAAACGGACAGGGATAATACAAAATAAACCGACAGAGCTTCTACCCCCCCCCCCCAACTCTATCCAAAATGAAAGAAAACAAAAAAATAAAAGTGATGATTATAGTTCCAGTTTAACCCCAAATTTCAGATCATTTTATTGAGAGGCTTAAGAAAATATAACCATGCCAATATGCCAGGATCCAGCGTTGCTAATATGTATGAATGTGTGTTGGGGACCCCCACAAACACCACCCAATGTTAAATCAACAATTTTCTTGTTTGTTTTGGGGATGCCTGCACCCCTGATAGGGTAAAGACACCTCACAAATGTCACTTTCTACTTAATTCATTCACTTCCTGCCACATAGCCAAACAGGAAGTGAGGGAAAAACCTGAGTAATGTTTTGTTGGGGACACAGATCAATCTAAATAGCTTCCCATTTTGGAAATTGCATTTTGCTGTGTACACCCCAAATTAGTATAGATCTTGGACTTTGGGTTCCATTTACTAAAGGCAAATCCACTTTGCACTACAAGTGGACAAGCAAGGAAGAAAAAGAAAAACTTGACGGGATTGGAAGTTAAAACCATCAGTGCTTCCCTTCTGATTTTCATTGCCTACGCTTCTACTGCAGAGCGGCTTTGCCTTTACTAAACCCCAAAGTAACTAATCATTTGGGGTGTACACTGCAGTGCAATTTGCTTAATGGGGACACTAGTTAGATTGACCTGTGTCCCGAAGAAAAGACCATTGGTAGGGTTTTAACCTCACTTCCTGTTCAGCTGTGTGACAGGAAGTGAAGCCAATTATAAGAAAAGGGACACAAAGCCCAACCTAAAAACACTAGCAGGGGTTCAAACACTCACTTGGCTTCCCTCAAACAACCCACAATTAGAATAGGATTGTCTTGTGCTAGTTTCAAGCACAGCGCTGTAAATCAGCACTTCAAGCCTGTCCACCAATACACCACCCCCCCCCCTCCAAACAGGCCCTGTTTGCAGGTTTTTCTGCATCTTGCACATGTGCTTTAAAAAGTCAGTCTGGACATCAATTCTAGGAAACAATACTTACCGCTTTGTCCTTCCTTTTCTGGTGACTAAACATTTCATGCATACACACTAGGAAAGAGCTTAGAGACAAATCACACTTGATGGTTTAGGCCCAAACTATTTCAGCTGCAGCGGTTGAAATCCATAGCATGAAAAAAATATCACAAAACAAACTTCAAAATTTTAAAGTAATTTTATTGGTCCACAAAACAAGGAAAGCAAAACAAAAAATTACAAATAAACACACAAAAAAATATATAAAAAAACCTAAAAACAAAAAAGACCAACGTTTATTTCACAGTCATTGGAAAATAAATCATGCTTTTGAAATAACAGGATAGACCCACAGGATTAAAACATTAGTCATTAACATCTTGAGAAACATTTAGCAAAATTATGCAGCACACAAAACATCAAAAAAACAAAACTTGCTCCAAAACATCTCTGTTTCGCTCCACCATTACTTCCAGCCAGCAAATCTGCCCCCTCTGAGGGCAGCTGACACGTGCACTATCCACGCTTTTTATAACATGTGTGCTAATGAACCAATTGGAAACACATGAAGAAATGTCAGCCTCTAGTTTGTGTGCACTTGTAACTGCTTACACCTGTTAAGGATGTCCTTGAATTACTAAGCCAAAAAAACAGCTTTCTGAGCATGCTCAGAAAGATGCATGTCATTTTCAGGCTCAAACATCCAGCTTATTTTTCTAAGTGTTCGAGCATGCCGAGTTCACTCGAAATGCAGTACCAGAATCAAATCTGCAATGGCGGATGAAAGCATTAGAGGTGTTTTATTTTTTTTTGGTCCCCCTGAACTGATGCTTTACAACCTGAAGGGGAGGTCTTATAGAATTTTTACGTAACAAACATACATAATAATAATTTAAACGCCCCTGTCCCTAGTAGCTGGCAGTCAGAAGCGAACACGCAGCATTTTTTTTCTTCCGGTTACCAGTTTAGACTTACAGATGAGGTCTAGTGCTAAAAGTATTCCTCTCGCTCTTACGCACGCTATGATACCTCACATGTGTGGTTTGAAGGATGTTTCCATATGTGGGCGGGCCTTAAATGTGTAAGTCCCGCCCCCACATATTTAACCGCCGTTCATTCCCCACATGTGAGGTATCATAGCGTACGTTAGAGCGAGAGCAATACTTTTAGCACTAGACCTCCTCTGGAAATCTAAACTGGTAACCTGAAAATAAATAAAAAAGTGTTGCCTATGGGTATTTTCAAGTACTGAAGTTTGGCGCCATTCCATGAGTGTGTGCAATATTAAAGTGTAACATGTTGGGTATCTATTTACTCGGTGTAACATCATCTTTCACATTATGGCCATAAATTGGGCTAACTTTAGTGTTTTCTTAATTTGTAACCACCTTTTGAGCCCCAGACCATATTACTGGTCACTGACGGGGCCAGTTTTTGCATTTCAACACTGCGTCATTTTAACTGACAATTGCGTGGTTGTGCGACGTGGCCCCCAAACAAATTTGGCGTCCTCTTTTTTCCCCCAACCAAATTTTTGTTTTTTTCTTTTTTTGGTGGTATTTGATCACCTCTGCTTTTTTTCTTATTTTTGCTTGAACCAAAAATATAGCGACAATTTTGTAAATAAAAAGACAACTTTTTTACTGTTTGCTCTAATAAATCTCCCCCAAAATATATTCCAAAACTTTTTGCCCTCAGTTTAGGCCGATACGTAAGCTTCGACATATTTTTGGTTCCAAAAAATCGCAATAAGCGTTTGATTGGTTTGGGCAAAAGTTATAAGTAGGGGTTGGTCTTATGGGTTTTTTAGGAATATATTTTTGTTTTACTAGTAATGGTGGCGATCATTGATTTTTCTGGCTACTGCGACATTGTGGCGGACACATTTTTGTGAGCTTTGGCATTTTTCTAGCGAGCAATGGTATACAAATGCATTGCTTACTATAAAAATGTCACTGGCAGGGAAGGGGTTAACACTAGGGGCGAGGAAGGGGTTGATTATGTTACCTGGGTGTGTTCTAACTGTAAAGGGGGTGGGACTCTCTAGGGGAAATGACAGATCGCTGTTCATACATTGTATGGACAGACGAGCAGGCATTCCCCCCCCTGACAGGACCGGGATAAAGGGGAACTCCACACCAAATAAAAAAAAAACGGCGTGGGGGTCCCCCTCCAGGTGCACAGCAGGCTCTTAGATTTGATCTAGAACATAAGGGGTTAAACCCACGCCAAAAACGGCGTGGGGTTCCCCCTCAGATCCAGACCAAACCCTTCTCCCAGGCACGCAGTCTGGCCGGACAGGAATGGGGGTGGTGACGAGCGAGCGCCCCCCCCCCCCTCCTGAGCCATACCAGACCACATGCCCTCGACATGGGGGAGTGTGTGCTTTGGGGGAGGGGGCACTGCCCCCCCACCCCAAAGCACTCTTGTCCCCATGTCGATAGGGACAAGAGCCTCTTCCCGACAACCCTGGCCGTTGGTTGTCGGGGTATGCGGGCGGGGGGCTTATCAGAATCTGAGAGCCCCCTATAATAAGGGGGCCCCCAGATTCTGGCCCCCCACCCTATGTGAATGAGTATGGGGTACATCGTACACCTACCCATTCACCGGGTGGAAAAGTGTCAACACAAATAAACCACACAGAATAAAATAATTTATTAGTCAGCTCTGGGGGTCTTCTGCCGGGACCCCCCACCACCAGCCCATTGGGCCCCGGGCTTCGCCGTTTTCTGCCGGGGGGGACGACACCCACCGATGCTCTCCGCCATGTTCAGCCAGGCCCCCACCCCAAAATAAGCTCTTTTACATCCGGGGGGGGCGGCCGAAAACAGCGGAGAACGGGGGGCGGAGCCCCTCCTCGGTCTTCTAGACGTTTTCTGCCGGGGGGGCTCCAGCCCCGCACCGGTCTTCGCCGCCGCCTTCCGCCGGGGGGGGGGGGGGACACACCCACCGATGATCTCCGCCATGTTCGGCCAGGCCCCCACCCCAAATTAAGCTCTTTCACATCCGGGGGGGCCGGCGGAACATGGCGGAGAACAACGGGGGCGTCGCCCCACCTCGGTCTTCTAGCCGTTTTCTGCCGGGGGGGGGGGAAACACCCACCGATGCTCTCCGCCATGCTCGGCCAGGCCCCCACCCCAAAATTAAGCTCTTTCACATCCGGGGGGGGAGGCCGGCCGAAAACAGCGGAGAACAACGGGGGTGTCGCCCCACCTCGGGCTTCTCCGCTTCTGCCTGGCTCCTCCCGAGGCCAGGGCTTCTTTCGCCGTCTTCCGCCGGAGGGCGCCACTCTCCGGGCTTCTCGTCGGCTTCTGCCTGGCTCCTCCGCGGGGGCAAGGGCTTCTCGTCGCTGTGTCGCCGTCTTCCGCCGCCACCCCCTTCACCACGAAGCTCCGTGCCTGTGTGGGAGGGCAGCAGGCTTCGAAGTTTTCGGCCGGGGTAAGGGTCGCACACCTCACCCCGGACTTCTAGTCGTTTTCGCCGCTGCCCCCTTCACCATGAAGCTTCCTGCTTATGGGGGAGGGCGGCGGGCTTCTCGTCGCTGTCTACCGCCGCGGGGTGACACTCGCGGGCTTCTTCATCCATTCGATGTTGACACGGCGAGGTCCGGCGCTGAAATGCCGACAGAGCGGTGGGTACGGACTTATATTGGCATTGGGCGTGGGCGTGGTTATGCCACCATGTGACCTTAACCCATGTGACATCACATTCCCATCATGCTCTGCTCATACAATGTATTAACAGAAGATCAGTGACTTTTGCTTATTGCGATTTTTTTTTTTTTTTTTTCTACCAAAAATATGTAGAAGAATACGTATCGCCCTAAACTGAGAAAAAAAAGTGTTTTTTTTTTTAATTGGGATATTTATTATAGCAACAAGTAAAAAATATTGTATTTTTCTTCAAAATTGTCGCTCTTTTTTGTTTATAGCGCAAAAAATAAAAACCGCACAGGCGATCAAATACCACCAAAAGAAAGCTCTACTTGTGGGGAAAAAAGGACGTACATTTTGTTTGGGAGCCACATCGCACGACCGCGCAATTGTCAGTTAAAGCGACGCAGTGCCGGAAGCTGAAATTTTACCTGGGCAGGAGGGGGGTGTAAGTGCCCAGTATGCAAGTGGTTAAAACATGCCAGTGTTTTTTAATACATTTTTCTACATCTTTATATTGAGTGTTGTAATCTAGTATTATCGCTGGTGCTTCCAATTGGCCCTGTTGTTTCTTCTTTCCTTGCAACATGTTTTTCCTATCTAATCCTGCAACTGACTGGATTTGTTGTTGGATAAAGTCCACTGGGTATCCTTTCATTCTGAATCTCTTTCCGATAAATTCAGCAAGATATCCGATATCATTGAGCAAGGAAGTCAGTCTCATTTGTACAGTTTATTTTAATACGTACTATCTGTCCCTTCGGGATATTTAATAACCATGACTTACAGTGGCAACTGTTCAAAGATAAATAACTATTGGTGTCTTTGTTTTTAAAGTGAGTTTTTGTAATGAGTTTATTGTGTAGCAATGTGATCTCTAAATCTAGGAAATTCACTGATTTATCGCTTATATTATATATCAGCTTAATGTTCTTATCGTTGATGTTAAACTGCATAAGGAACTCCTCCAATGTATTCTTGGTACCATTCCACACTATCAGCACATCATCTATGTATCGTTTATAAAAAAATCAATTCAGATGGGGTGTTGGAGTAGATGACACACTCCTCCCACTGTGCCATAAAGGCATTCACATCTGAGGGTGCAAATTTGGCCCCCATAGCTATACCAGTGCTTTGATTATAATAGGTTTGGTTGTACCAGAAATAAATGGATTTCAAACAAAACTCCAGACACATGATCAGAAATTTTTGTTGCTTGCATATCAACATGGTGTAATTCCTCAATAGCCATTTGGTGGCACTACACGCTTGATGGTGTTGGACAATTGTGTACAGAGATGATACATCCGCAGTGGCTATTAATTGTATTCCCTTCTGTGACTGGGACCTCTTCCAGTAATTGTAGGACATGTTTACTTTGCTGAATTGCCGGTTGCATAAAGAAATCTAGATATTGTCCCATTCTTGATGTAAGTGAGTCGATCCCATTTACAATGGGTCTTCCCAGTGGGTTATCTTTGTCCTTATGCAACTTCGGAATGGTATAGATAACAGGAATTCTACATGATTCTGGAATTAAGAAAGTTGACTCCTTTTTGCTTAGAATGTCTTTTTTAATACCAAGATGGATCAATTGTTTTAATTGCGTTTTATATTTGGAGGTGGTAGTCCAGTCTAAAGAACAATCATCAAGAATTACATAGACAACTGGAAGATGAAGAAACATACACCAAACTGCTAGGAAACCCTACCTCCAAATATATAACGCAATATAAAATGCAATAAAACCATGTGTTTACCAAGCCCCCCTTGTAGTAGAGAGGGTGCAGGCAGAGATCACTACAGATCGCTCCTAGACCTCCCACTGACACTGACAGCTGATATATAGTAACCGTGATTGTTACTATATCAGACTGTCAGACTATACAGATTCCTTATTCGTTCAAGTAAAGGGCTGCAGAGACATCTCTCAAAAAAAGACATATGGTGGTCTGTTTAGACCTCTGATATCTCTCGCCAAAGACCCCAAAGTCTGTTCTTCACGGACTTGATCGGATGCAGGTGGGTGTAAACTGACACATGTCCATTTACATCAGCCTCTCCAAAGAGAACAATGGGTGGTGATGTGGATATTCCACTATACGATATGTGTAATCGATGTCTCCTGCACTAATAAGTTCACTTTTCAGCTCTTTTGGATAATGCATCTCGAGTGCACTTTCCCAAGTAAAAAGCTGCTATATTCACATTGAAAGCTCCACAGACAGTCCTGTCTGAATAGCCGTGCTTTGTTTATATACAGTACTTCGAATAGCGATAACGATGAAGGCATGGTGGTTTCACAATCAGCCAATCAAGCCCAGGCATTCCTAGAAACAGGAGGAGTCATACAAATTGCAACCAATGAACAATGACTTGGGGTGTGTATGGGCGTGTCTGTGCAGGGCATTGTGCATGATTTCCTTCCCTTTGTACCTGTAAGCTGTCCTTTTTGGTTAGACAGAAAGAAAGCCACATGTAGTGAGATTGGCCTAAGAAATCATGAACGCTGTTGCTTTTATATTTAGTAGGAATTTAGCAGGAATTTTGTAAAGTATGCTGTGTTTGTATCTGCTAATAATGATTTTAGTGTATTTTTGGTGCAGATATTTATGCAAATATCGTGGGGGTCTTATCAGCAGCCCTCAAAATTTCCACTTGGCTGCTAGCATTTGGCGAGTGGATTTTAGCTGGGGGCAAATGATGACAGGGCTGCATGACCAATCTCCCTCCAATCTGTACCTACACTTATAGCCCCAATTTGATTGGCGGCCGAAGAGGAAAGGTGCATGCTCGGGAAAAGTAGTCTGGTGAGCCGCGCACAGGCAGAGCAGTACACAGATACTCTACTTACAATTCTCATTAAGCCATGGGACCTAACAGTATGACCTCTCTGAGCCTGCCCCCCTCCCCCCCGATCAATGTAGCTGGAGAGCAGGGAGCAGGAAGTAATGAGTGAGGTGGAGGATTGCGAAAATTACCACTCAGGGTGTCCCATGTAGGCAGTGCAGCGATCACTGAAAGTTGCCCAGACATGAGCGTGACAGCCTTTCAGTTTGTACAGTTTTCTTCTCCTTGTGCTCTATGTAAGTGTCCAGCAGTTCAGCCTGAGCACTGCGAGCAGACTGGTCTCAATGTGTGCTGTGCTGTGTCAGTGTGCGCTATGCTATGGTGTCTCTCCTCAGTGACAGCCTGAATAAAAGGGGGAAATAGGGACATGCACACAGGGGCTCCTGATGATGAGATGAATAGGAGAGGGAGAGAGAGAGAGGATGGATTGGAGTTGCAGAGGAGACTGAATGGATGGGAGTTGCAAGAGAATGGGGAAGAGACCCGGTTCTAGTGCCCTGTGCCTCTGGTCTGCCCCCAGTGCCCTGTCCCTTTGGTCTGCCCCATTTTGTTAAAGTTGTTGGTAATATTTAATTGTGTAACTTGATTCTGCATTAAACATTTGAGGCCCCGTACACACGACCGAGCTTCTCGGCAGAATCCAGCTCGCTGGGATCCATATTCTGCCGAGAAGCTCGATCGTGTGTACGTTTTCGCAGAGCAAACTATCGAGCGAGGCGTCGAGCCAAAATAGAGAGCAGGTTCTCTATTTCCTCGACGGGCCATCGTGACTAATGGCTCGACGCCTTTTTCGACAGCCTGATCGACGAACTCGACGGCCGGCCGAGAACCTCGTCGGGCGGAACGATGGGTTTAGCCCGACGAGGTTCTCGTATGTGTGTACGCGGCCTAACAGTGTCATTCCATGATATAATCTACAAGGGTGTGTTTAGGGGCGCAGTTAGGTGCGGGGCAGTGTATGAATGGGCTGTTAGGTGGGGCAACTGGTGGCGAGTAACTCTTGAGGCCTGGCTAGTAGCTCAGGGCTTGAAATTTTGAGCCCTGTTATCAGTATCATATCATTAGATATGTGAAACCTTGTGAGCTGCTATGTTAAATTAGTTAAAGCTGCCAGCACTAAAAGCAATTCCTAAACATGTGAATAAACAAACTAGAATCAGAATAACTGCAGCGCTCAATACAAAGTATCTCCTAAGGGATATATAGTGCATTCAATAAACAATATTATAAATAAAGTACAATATGCAAATTTCCACAATGTGTTCTTAACCACTTCCATACCAGGCACTTACGCACCTTCCCGCCCAAGCCAATTTTCAGCTTTCAGCACTGTCGCACTTTGAATGACAATTGCGCGGTCATGCTACACTGTACCCAAACAAAATTGGCGTCCTTTTTTCCCCACAAATAGAGCTTTCTTTTGGTGGTATTTGATCACCTCTGCAGTTTTTATTTTTTGCGCAACAACTAATAAAAGACTAAAAATGTAGAAAAAAATATACATTTTTTTTTTCTGTTAACTTTTTTGTAAATAAGTATGTTTTCTCTTTCAATTACGGGCACTTATATGGCGGCACTGATGAGGTAGTACTGATGGGCACCGATGAGGTGGCACTGATAGGCGGCACTGATGGGCACTCATAGGTGGCACTGATGGGCACTCATAGGTGGCACTGATGGGCACTCATGGTCAGCACTGGGAACTCATAGGCGGCACATAATGGCACTCATGGGTGGCACTGATGGGTACTGGGCATGGATTGGCACGGAGGGGTGGCACTGAAGGACACTGTGGGGAGGCACTGATGTACTTTGAGGGGTGGCACTGATGTATGCCCATGTGTGGGCACTGACTGGCATCCTTCTTTTTTTTTTTACCTGTATTTTTTTATCCTGTGTTTTTTTTTCCCCCCCTGAGAGTGTGGGCATCCCTGGTGGTCTAGTGTGGGCATACGAGGGGGGGCTGCGCTGATAAACAATCAGCGTGAACCCCCCCTGTCAGGAGAGCCGCCGATCGGCTCTCCTGTACTCGCATCTGTCAGACGCGAGTGAGGAAGAGCCGTCGGCGGCTCTTCCTGTTTACATCGTGATCAGCCGTGATTGGACACGGCCGGAGACTCGTTACCGAGATCGGTGATGCAGGGTGTCAGACTGACACCCCGCACCAGTGATCGCTGCGTGCCCCTACGGGGGCACGCGGCATGAAATCGTGCTGGACGTTTGAGAACGTCTAGTCACGATTTCATAACCACTTCTCGGCCGTAAATCTGCTATTGGCTGGGCGGGAAGTGGTTAATTAATTCAAACAATATGGTTAATATGAAAGTGCAATGTGCAGATATTGTCTTTATGAAAATCAATTTATGGTGAAAAAACTGTGCAAATCCATTATATGCATGGTGAATAAATGATCTCTCCACAATTATCCACCCGTATATGTGTTTCTCAAGTGCTCTCACCACCGGTTGTGCCCTTACCTTATAGGCTTTTTAAATGTGCCTTTAGAAATTATTAATCCTTTAAAATGCTTCTCATAGTATTCCTTCTACTTATAAGCTGCCTATAAACTCCAGTCACATCAGTCAAAGGGTTAAACCTTGCTGCTTGTGAACTCCAATCACATCAACCACATGCAAAGCAATTTAACTCCTTCCCGTCTAGCTTACACACACATATGCGGCCTCGGGTTTAGGGGGTTTACCGGATAATGCCTGCAGCTGCAGGCATCATTCTGGTACTGTTTTTTAAAGTGAGCAGTCTGCTCTTCAGGTATAACAACCAATGTGACTAAAAAACGCTCAGCTGTTTAACCAGAGTAATGAGAGGGGACATCGCCGCCTTCTGCCGCTCTTTACTAGGCCCCCAACACACCGGGAGACTCGATCCATGATCAGGCACTTCTGCCGGCTAGAGTAAGACTGGATGGAAGCCGGAAACCTCACAATGTCACTTCCGGTTTACTTGGCTGCAAAAAATACAGATTTTAAATTGCAAGCAACAAAGATTTAGGCTAGAAAAGATTAAAAGGGGCTATAACGTGGGGGCACATCCGGTGGAGGGAGCACTAGGAGTTTACATATACGGGTGAGTAATTATGGAAAGAATGTTAATGCATAAAATGGATTGGCACGATTTTTTCACCATCGATTGATTTTCATAAGGACACTATGGGGCTGATTTACCAAGCCTGTGCGCCATGACTCACGACGCACAAGCAGGAGTAAATGTGTTTTTGACATTTACAAAAGAGACACGCTGCAAGTGCAGTGTGTTTTCTCATTTACTAAACTGCCTAATGCGCCCAGGAGAGGGCGCACGGCACGCCAGTACAGAGCTGGCATACGGCATTTAGTAATGTAAACATCAGGGATTTGGGCGGGAGTTTATGAGAGGAGGGAGGGGGGTGATGCAGGGGAAGTGTAGTGACATGTGTTTGAACGTGTGTGACGGGCCGAATTTAAAGTGAAAGTGACTTTTGAGAACCGATCCCCGTGCGCTTGCAAAGTACGCCAGAACCTCGGAAGGTTCATTTGCATACTGGGCATGCGCAGAGAGATCGGGGATTCCCGTGCGCCTCTTCAGTACACCGAGAAATTTTTGGTAAATACCAAGCGGCGTAGCAGTGTTTGCGCTGCGTGAAATGGCGCACAGCAATCTCCGAGCTGTTCTCGGGCTGCGCTGACACTGAAGGGGAAATCCGCGCCAAATTTCAAATTTGAAACCGGTGCGGGTTCCCCCCAGGGGTACAATAGGCTCTTCGGCTTGGTCCGGAATTTGAGGGGTTAACCCAAGCCAAAAAGGGCGTGGGGTTCTCCCCAAGATCCGTACCAAGCCTCATCCTAGGCATGCAGTCTGGCCGGACAGGAATGGGGGTGGGGACGAGCGAGCGCCCCCCCTCCTGAGCTGTACCAGACTGCATGCCCTCGACATGGGGGAGTGTGCGCTTTGGGAGAGGGGGGCACTGCCTCCCCACCCCAAAGCACTCTTGTCCCCATGTCGATAGGGACAAGAGCCCCTTCCCGACAACCCTGGCCATTGGTTGTTGGGGTATGCGGGCGGGAGCCAATCAGAATCTGGGAGCCCTTTTAATAAGGCGGCCCCCAGATTCCGGCCCCCACCCTATGTGAATGAGTATGGGGTACAACGTACCCCTACCCATTCACCTGGTGGAAAAAGTGTAAACACAAATAAACCACACAGAATAAAATCATTTATTAGTCAGCTCCGGGGGTCTTCCGCCAACCCACCCCGGTTTTCGCCGCCGCCGTCTTCTGCTGCCGCCCCCTTCACCACGATGCTCCCATGCTTATGGGGGAGGGCAGCGGGTTTCGACGTTTTCTGCCGGGGTGAGGGTCGCACATCCCACCCCGGTCTTCGCCGTCGTCTTCCGCCGCGGCCCCCTTCACCACAAAGCTTTCAGCTTATGGGGGAGGGCCGCAGGCTTCGTAGTTTTCTGCCGGGGGGGGGGCTCTCGATAGCCTCTTCTGCCTGGCTCTTCCGCCAGCCAGGGCTTCTCGTCGCTGTGTCGCCGTCTTCTGCCGCTGCCCCCTTCACCACGAAGCTGCCGTGCTTGGGGGGAGGGCAGCGGGCTTCGACGTTTTCTGCCGGGATGAGGGTCGCACATCCCACCCCGGTCTTCACCGTCGTCTTCCGCCGCCGCCCCCTTCACCACGAAGCTCCCGTGCTTGTGGGGGAGGGCAGCGGGCTTCAACGTTTTCTGCCTGGCCCCTCCGCTGGGGCCAGGGCTTCTCTCCGCTGTTCTTCCATTGGATGTTGACACGATGAGGTCCGGCGCTGAAATGCCGACAGAGCGGTGGGCACCATCTTATATTGGCATAGGGCGTGGGCGTGGTGATGCCACCATGTGACCTTAACCCATGTGACATCACATTCCCATCATGCCCAGTGATGTCACATGGGTTGAGGTCACATGGTGCATCACCACGCCCACGCCCTATGCCAATATAAGACGGTGCCCACCGCTCTGTCGGCATTTCAGCGCCGGACCTCGTCGTGTCAACATCCAATGGAAGAACATAGCGGAGAGAAGCCCTGGCCCCAGCGGAGGGGCCAGGCAGAAGCGGAGGCCACCGAAGACGCCCGCAAGTGTCACCCCGCGGCGAAAGACAGCGACGAGAAGCCCGGAGAGTGGCGCCCTCCAGCGGAAGACAGCGAAAGAAGCCCTGGCCCCAGGAGGAGCCAGGCAGAAGCCGACGAAGGCGGCAGCGAAGACCGGGCTGGGTTGTCGCCCCTCCCCCGGCAGAAGACGGCTCTAGAAGACTGAGGAGGAGCAACGCCCCCGTTGTTCTCCAACTTTTTTGGCCGCCCCCCCCCGGATGTAAAGGAGCTTAATTTGTGGTGGGGCCCGGCCGAACATGGCGGAGAGCATCGGTGGGTGTTGTCCCCCCCGACGGAAGACAGCCATATGCCTGCGGGAGGCAGGAGCCCCCCCCAGAAGACGGCTCTAGAAGACCGAGGAGGAGTGACGCCCCCGTTGTTCTCCGCCGTTTTCGGCCGCCCCCCCGGATGTAAAAGAGCTTAATTTGGGATGGGGGCCCGGCCAAACATGGTGGAGAGCATCGGTAGGTGCACCCCCCGGCGGAATACAGCCATCAGCCCGCGGGAGGCAGGAGCCCCCCGCAGAAGACGGCTCTAGAAGACCGAGGAGGAGTGACGCCCCCCATTCTCCGCCGTTTTCGGCCGCCCCCCGGATGTAAAAGCTTAATTTGGGGTGGGGGCCCGGCCGAACATGGCGGAGAGCATCGATGGGTGTGGCCCCCCGGCAGAAAACGGCGTAGCCCGGGACGCAATGGGGTGGTGGTGGGGGGCCCCCCGGCAGAAGACCTCCGGAGCTGACTAATTATTTTATTCTGTGTGGTTTATTTGTGTTTACACTTTTCCACCCGGTGAATGGGTAGGGGTACGATGTACCCCATACTCATTCACATAGTGTGGGGGGCCAGAATTTGGGGGCCCCCTTATTAGAGGGGGCTCTCAGATTCTGATAAGCCCCCCGCCCGCATACCCCGACAACCAACGGCCAGGGTTGTCGGGAAGAGGCTCTTGTCCCTATCGACATTTGGACAAGAGTGCTTTGGGGGGGGCAGTGCCCCCCTCCCCCAAAGCACACACTCCCTCATGTCGAGGGCATGCCGCTCGCTCGTCACCACCCCCATTCCTGTCCGGCCAGACTGCCTGCCTGGGATAAGGGTTTGGTCTGGATCTGAGGGGGGACCCCACGCCGTTTCTTTGGCATGGGTTTAACCCCTTATGTTCCAGACCAAATCTAAGAGCCTGTTGTGCACCTGGAGGGGGACCCCCACGCCGTTTTTTTTTTAAAATTTGGTGTGGAGTTCCCCTTTATCCCGGTCCTGTCGGGGGGGGGGGGGATGCCTGCTCGTCTGTCCATACAATGTATGAACAGCGATCTGTCATTTCCCCTAGTCAGTCCCACCCCCTTTACAGTTAGAACACACCCAGGTAACATAATCAACCCCTTCCTTGCCCCTAGTGTTAACCCCTTCCCTGCCAGTGACATTTTTATAGTAAGCAATGCATTTGTATACCATTGGTCGCTAGAAAAATGCCAAAGCTCCCAAAAATGTGTCCGCCATAATGTCGCAGTAGCCATAAAAATCACTGATCGCCACCATCACTAGTAAAACAAAAATATATTCCGAAAAAACCCATACAACGAACCCCTATTTATAACTTTTGCCCAAACCAATCAAACGCTTATTGCGATTTTTTAGAACCAAAAATATGTTGAATATTACGTATCGGCCTAAACTGAGGGAAAAAAAAAGTTTATTTATATATATTTTTGGGAAGATTTATTATAGCAAACTGTAAAAAAGTTGTCTTTTTATTTACAAAATTGTCGCTATATTTTTGGTTGGAGCAAAAATAAGAAAAAAAATCAAATGCCACCAAACAAAAAAAAAACATTTTGTGGGGGGAAAAAAGAGGATGCCAATTTTGTTTGGGAGCCACGTCGCACAACCGCGCAATTGTCAGTTAAAAAGACGCAGTGCCGAAACGCAAAAACTGGCCCGGTTCGTGACCAGTAATATGGTCTGGGGCTCAAGTGGTTAAAAATTAGGAAAACACTAAAGTTAGCCCAATTTATGGCCATAATGTGAAAGATGATGTTACACCGAGTAAATATGATACCTAACATGTCACGCTTTAATATTGCACACACTCATGGAATGGCGCCAAACTTCAGTTCCAGTTTAGAGTTACAGAGGAGGTCTAGTGCTAAAAGTATTTCTCTCGCTCTAACGTACGCTATGATACCTCACATGTGGGGTTTAAACGGTGTTTACATATGTGGGCGGGACTTACACATATGTAAACATCGTTCAAACCACACATGTGAGGTATCATAGGGTGCGTAAGAGCGAGATAAATACTTTTAGCACTAGACCTCATATGTAAATCTAAACTGGTAACCTAAAAAAAAAAATGTTGCGTGTTCGCTTCTGACTGCGAGCTTCTAGGGACAGAGGCGTTTTAATTATTATTATTTATGTTTGTTACGTAAAAATTCAATAAGACCTCCCCTTCAGTTCAGGGGGAAAAAACATTAAAAAAAACAGCTCTCATGCTTTCATCCGCCATTGCAGATTTGATTCTGGTAATGCATCTCGAGTGAACTGGGCATGCTCGAACACTTAGAAAATTAAGCAGGGTTTTTGTGCCTGAAAATGACATGCATCTTTCTGAGCATGCTCAGAAAGCTTGTTTTTTGGCTTAGTAATTTAAGGACATCCTTAACAGGTGTAAGCAGTTACAAGTGCACACAAACTAGAGGCTGACATTTCTTCATGTGTTTCCAATTGGTTCATTAGCACACATGTTATAAAAAGCGTAGATAGAGCACATGTAAGCTGCCCTGAGAGGGGGCAGACTTGCTGACTGGAAGGAATGGCGGGGTGAAACAGATGTTTTGGAGCAAGTTTTTTTTTTGGGGGGGGGGGGCAATTGTTTGATATAATGATGTTCACTTTGATGTTTTGTCTGCTGCATAATTTTGCAAAATGTTTCTCAAGACGTTAATGACTAATGTTTTAATCCTGTGGGTCTATCTTGTTATTTCAAAAGCATGAACCATATTAAAATTACTGTGTGAACTAAACCTAGGTCTATTTTTTGTTTTTATGTTTTTTTTGGTTTGTGTGTTTTTTTTTGTTTTGTTTTTTATATTTTGTCTTGCTTTCCTTGTTTTGTGGACCAATAAAATTACTTTCAAATTTTGAAGTTTGTTTTGTGATATTTTTTTCATGTTACAGATTTTAACAGCTGCAGCTGAAATAGTTTGGGCCTAAACCATCAAGTGTGATTTGTCTCTAAGCTCTTTCCTGGTGTGTATGCATGGAATGTTTGCCATGTTTAGTCACCAGAAAAGGAAGGACAAAGCGGTAAGTATTGTTTCCTAGAATTGATGTCCAGACTGACTTTTTAAAGCACATGTGCAAGATGAAGGAAAACCTGCAAACAAGGCCTGTTTGGGGGGGGGGGGTGTATTGGTGGACAGCCTTGAAGTGCTGATTTACAGCGCTGTGCTTGAAACTAGCACAAGACAATCCTATTCTAATTGTGGATTGTTTGAGGGAAGCCAAGTGAGTGTTAGAACCCCTGCTAGTGTTTTTAGGTTGGGCTTTGTGTCCCTTTTATTAAAATTGGCTTAACTTCCTGTCACACAGCTGAACAGGAAGTGAGGTTAAAACCCTACCAATGGTCTTTTCTTCGGGACACAGGTCAATCTAACTAGTGTCCCCATTAAGCAAATTGCACTGCTGTGTACACCCAAAATTATTAGTTACTTTGGGGTTTAGTAAAGGCAAAGCCGCTCTGCAGTAGAAGCGTAGTCAATGAAAATCAGAAGGGAAGCACTGATGGTTTTAACATCCAATCCCGCCAAGTTTTTATTTTTCTTCCTTGCTTGTCCACTTGTAGTGCAAAGTGGATTTGCCTTTAGTAAATGGACCCCAAAGTCCAAGATCCCTACTAATTTGGGGTGTACACAGCAAAATGCAATTTCCAAAATGGGAAACTATTTAGATTGATCTGTGTGTCCCCAACAAGATATTACTCAGGTTTTTCCCTCACTTCCTGTTTGGCTATGTGGCAGGAAGTGAATGAATTAAGTAGAAAGTGACAACATTTGTGAGGTGTCTTTACCCTATCAGGGGTCCAGGCATCCCCAAAACAAACAAAAAAATTGTTTAGTTAACATTGGTTGGTGTTTGTGGGGGTTCCTAACACACATTCATACATATTAGCAACGCTGGATCCTGGCCTATTGGCATGGTTATATTTTCTTAAGCCTCTCAATAAAATTATCTGAAATTTGGGGTTAAACTGGAACTATAATCAACACTTCTTTTTCTTTTCTTTCATTTTGGATAGAGTTGGGGGGGAAGGGTTATAAGCCCTGTCAGTTTATTTTGTATTATCCCTGTCCGTTTGGGGAGATTGGCCCTCACTTCCTGCCCCATAGCCAAACAGGAAGTGATAGAAAAACTAGGCAAATTAAAGGACTCCTGTGCCCCCCCCACAGAACTTGTGTGTGTCCCCTGAAAATTCCTGGGCGGGTCATAAAAAAACAGGGTGTGGCCTTGACAGGAAGGGTGGGTCATTTTTCTATTAGAGGGTGCCGAAATTTGGTCAGGCCTAGGGCAGCACAAAACCTAAATATCCTACTGCATATTAGGCCGTTTTTAGACAGGATCCAATTCACAGCATGTTTTTAGTTTGTGGGAGGAAGCCCACGCAGGCACACGGAGAACATGCAAACTCCAGGCAGATGGTGTCAAGGGCGGGATTCGAACCAGCAACCCTTTTGCTGCTAGGTGAACGTGCTATACACTACACCACTGTGCTGAACGAACATGATCGCAGCTGAAAGCATGAGATCAGTGTTTTTTCTTTCCAATTCCATGCTTTCCAGCCTTGAGGACAGATGTGGGGTCTTATTGACCCTGCCTCTCTCCATAAAGAGGACCTGTCACACACTAGTCCTATTACAAGGGATGTTTACATTCCTTGTAATAGGAAGAAAAGTGAAAAATAATACAAAAAAAGGGACAAACAAGTGCAAAAAGAAAAATATTAAGTTAAAAAAACAGCTCGCACTCAGAAGCGAACACTCATGCAAGTCCCACCCACATATGTAAACACCCTTCAAACCCCACATGTGAGGTATCATAGCGTGCGTTAGAGTGAGAGCAATAATTTTAGCCCTAGACCTCCTCTGTAACTCAAAACTGGTAACCTGAAAAAAAAGTCAAGCATCGCCTATGGAGATTTTTAATAACGAAGTTTAGCGCCATTCCATGAGTGTGCGCAATATGAAAGCGTGACAAGTTAGGTATCTATTTACTCGGTGTAACATCATCTTTCACATTATCCCTAAAAATTGGGCTAGCTTTACTGCTTTGTTATTTTGTCATTCATGAAACAGCTTTTTTTTTTAAGCCAAACAAAAAAAAGGCGTTTGATAAATTTTTGCGCAAATACCGTTGGAAATTTGTAAGAAAAAATGCCCGCCACTTTATTCCCTAGGGTTTTTGTTAATAAAATATATCTAATGTTTGGGGGTCCTGAGTAATTTTCAAGGAAGAAAATATAATTGTTACATGAAGGAGAGAAGTGCCAGAATAGGCGCGGTATGGAAGTGGTTAAAGTGCAACAATAAAAGTGAAATATTCCTTTAAATTTCGTACCATGGGGGGGTGTAATCAGGGCCGCCATCAGGAATTATTCGATAAGCGGGGGGTTCCTTTACAAAAAAATAAATATAGAAAAATAAATATTAAAAAAAGGGTAGTAGCCATCCGGGGGCCCTGGGGACCTCTGGGCCCTTTAATAAAAATAAACCTCTGGGCCCTTTAATGAAAAAAAAATATATATATATGTAAAAAATATATATATATATATATCTAAAAAAAAAACAAGGGGGTTGCCTGGGGACCTCTGGGCCCTTTAATAAAAAATAACTAAAAAAATATCTAAACAAAAATAACATGGGGTGGGAGCTGTGGTGGTTCAACGTGATTGGCACTGCACTGACAAGCCGTTCACCTCTGCAGCCAAGGGTTCGGATCCCGGTCTCGGGTACATGTGAATTGAGTTTGGTGGTCTCAGCCCGGCTCCCGGTGGGTGTGCTATGCAAGGTACGCCTGTGCTTAATATGCCCACCCCCCAAAAAAAACACCACACTTGCACGCACACGAAATTGGTTTAACACACGCACTTTGGCCATGAGGTCTCCTAAAATAAAGAGAGGCGAAGGACCTACGGGGCTGGCTAGGTGGGCTAGACCCCCTCACTCCCTCATAGGGGGAGTCCCTCTGCCCCGTTGGGGTCCCGTTGGGCCCCAGTCGGGCTCCCAAGTGGAGCAGGTAGGGCGGGGTGAGTGGGAGGCCCCCCTCACACCCGCCATTGCCATCGGGAGCATAGAGAAGGATGGCGATTGCCTCCGGGGGGAGGGTCTGCCTACTCCCAACTCCTGCAGTCCGGCTCCTCTCTCTCGAGTTCACGCACAAAATACAGTTTAAAAAATAAAAAAATAAAAAATAACCTGGGGACCACTGAGCCTTTTAATAAAAATATATCTATATCTAAAAAAAATTAAAGAAAATAGAAAACGTTTAAAACATTTTTATAATTTAATAATAATAATATTATAATAATAATTCAATATTATATATATATATATATATATATATATATATATATATATATATATATGTGTATATATATATATATATATATATATATATATATGTAAAAAAAAAAATTTAAAATAGAAAAATATATATTTTTTTTTTAAAAAGGGGGGTTGTCATCTGGAGCCCTGGGGATCTCTGGGCCCCTGGGGACCTCCGGACTGCTAAAAAAAAATACAAAAAATTGTCCCTTTAATAAAAAATAAAAAAATATTAAAAAATATATAAAAAAAAAGAGGGGGGTTACCATCTGGGGGCCTCCTGGCATCTGGGCACCTCCGGACCCCCGGGCCCCTTACAGATGTACTGCCTGTACCCCCCTGATGGCGGCTCTGGGTGTAATGTCAGCATGTGAAAAGTGACATTCTGAAGGAAAAAAGCCGTTTAACCACTTAAGACCCGGACCAATATGCAGGCTAAAGATCCAAGGTGTTTTTACAATTTGCCACTGCGTCGCTTTAACTGGTAATTGCGCGGTCATGCAATGTTATACCGAAACAAAATTTGCGTCCTTTTCTTCCCATAAATAGAGCTTTCTTTTGATGGTATTTGATCGCATCTGCGATTTTTATTTTTTTGCGATATAAACGCAAAAAGACAGAAAATTTTGAAAAAAAATGATTTTTCTTATAACAACAAGTAAAAAATATCGAATAAACTAAATTTTAGTCAAACATTTAGGCCAAAATGTATTCAGCCACATGTCTTTAGTAAAAAAAATCGCAATAAGCGTATATTTATTCGTTTTCGCAAAAGTTATAGCGTCTACAAGCTAGGGTACATTTTCTGGAATTTACACAGCTTTTATTTTATGACTGCCTATCTCATTTCTTGAGGTGCTAAAATGGCAGGGCAGTACAAAACCCCCCCAAATGACCCCATTTTAGAAAGTAGACACCCCAAGGAAACTGCTGAGAGGCATGTTGAGTCCATTGAATATTTTTTTTTTTGGTCCCAAGTGATTGAATAATGACAAAAAAAAAAGTTTACAAAAAGTTGTCACTAAACGATATATTGCTCACATATGCCATGGTTATATGTGGAGTTGCACCCCAAAATACATTCTGCTGCTTCTTCTGAGTATGGGGATACCACATGTTTGGGACTTTTTGGGAGCCTAGCCACGTATGGGGCCCCAAACACCAAGCACCGCCTTCAGCATTTCTAAGGGCGCAAATTTTTTATTTCACTCCTCACTACCTATCACAGTTTCGAAGGCCATAAAATGCCAAAATAGCACAAAACCCCCCCAAATGACCCAATTTTGGAAAGAAGACACCCCAAGCTATTTGCTGAGAGGCATGTTGAGTCCATGGAATATTTAATTTTTTTGCCCCAAGTCATTGAATAATGACCTAAAAAAAATTACAAAACTTTGTCACTAAATTATATATTTCTCACACATGCCATGGGCATATGTGGAATTGCACCCCAAAATACATTCTGCTGCTTCTCCTGAGTACGGGGATACCACATGTGTTGGACTTTTTGGGAGCCTAGCCGCGTGCGGGGCCCCGAAAACCAATCACCGCCTTCAAGATTTGTGTGAGTGAAATCAAAAATTTATGTCCTTAGAAATCTTGAAGGCGGTGCTTGGTTTTCGGGGTCCCGTACGCGGCTAGGCTCCCAAAAAGTCCTAAACATGTGGTATCCCCGTACTCGGGAGAAGCAGCAGAATGTATTTTGGGGTGCAACTCCACATATAACCATGGCATGTGTGAGCAATATATCATTTAGTGACAACTTTTTGATTTTTTTTTTTTTTTTGTCATTATTCAATCACTTTGGACAAAAAAAAAAAAATCTATGGACTCAACATGCCTCTCAGCAGTTTCCTTGGGGTGTCTACCAAAATGGGGTCATTTGTTTGTTTTTTGAGCTATTTTGACATTTTATGGCTTTCGAAACTGTGATAGGTAGTGAGGAGTGAAAGCAAAAATTTACACCCTTAGAAAGCCTGAAGGCGGTGATTGGTTTTTGGGGTCCCGTACATGGCTAGGCTCCCAAAAAGTCCCACACGTGTGGTATCCCCGTACTCAGGAGAAGCAGCAGAATGTATTTTGGGGTGCAATTCCACATATAACTATGGCATGTGTGAGAAATATATCATTTAGTGACAATGTTTTGTACATTTTTTTTTTTGGTCATTATTCAATCACTTGGGGCAAAAAAATTAAATATTCCATGGACTCAACATGCCTCTCAGCAAATAGCTTGGGGTGTCTACTTTCCAAAATGGGGTCATTTGGGGGGGGGGGGGTTTTGTGCTATTTTGGCATTTTATGGCCTTTGAAACTGTGATAGGTAGTGAGGAGTGAAATCAAAAATTTGCGCCCTTAGAAATGCTGAAGGCGTTTTTTTATTTTATATTTTTTTTGTGTTTTTTTACTTTTTCCTTTTTTACACTTTTTTTTTGTAACTGTTCAACTTTTCGGTTCCAGGTTTGGGTCTCTCAAAATGTGACAGCATCTTGGGAGACCCTGTGTACGTGTGCCTAGCCTGTGATATGTTTTGCCCTACGCTAATACTTCACTAGTGTGTGGAAGCGTTCAAAACATTTGCCAATACAAAGACCAGGATCGGCAGGACATCGGGGACAAAAATAACGGGTGTCACACCTAAATCCGCGCTTGCTACAGACACGACATCTTCTTTGGGGGGCTTTTTGGGTAGGGGTACTCTCGAGGGCATATATAAAATGCCTCTCATGCAGTCGGCTTACTGCATTTGGTCTGGGATGGTGAGGTGCAGAACCCCCTGGATACAGGAGTTCTGTGACGATATCCTTCTGGAATTGGAGGAAGGGTCCGTTCTGTCCTGAAGCTTTGTATAACACAAAAGCATTCAGCAAAGTCAATTGGAATAAATGTAGAGACACTTTTTTGTACCAGCGTCTCGATTTACGGGCAATATGATACGGCGCCATCAACTGGTCGTTGAGGTCCACCCCTCCCATATTTTGGTTATATTTGTGGACACAGAGGGGTTTCTCCACAACACCAGTCGCCGTTTGAATTTGTACTGTCGTGTCTGCGTGAAGGGTGGTAAGCATGAAAACATTCTTATTGTCCCGCCACTTCACAGCGAGCAAATTATTACATCTGCAGCAGGCTCTCGCCCCCAGCTTAAGACGGGCATCTACAAGCCGCTGGGAAAAGCCCCGGCGATTAGGTCGCACGGTGCCACATGCTCCAATCTGATGATCAAACAAGTGACTAAAAAGTGGCACGCTGCTGTAATAATTGTCCACATACAAGTGGTACCCCTTTCCGAATAAGGGTGACACCAAATCCCAGACAATCTTGCCAGCGCTCCCCATGTAATCTGGGCATCCTTCCGGCTCTACGTGACTATCTTTGCCCTCATAAACCCTAAAGCTGTGTAGCCTGTTGCCCTGTCACAAAGCTTATAGAGCTTGACCCCGTATCTGGCACGCTTGCTGGGAAGGAACTGCTTGAAAGACAAGCGGCCAGCAAATTTAATCAGGGACTCGTCAACGCAGACAACTTGCTGGGGATTAAACAAGGCTGCATGACGTTCATTGAAATGGTTTATGAGGGGCCGAATTTTGTCTCCACGTGGACGACAGAGTGCATTGTCGCTGAAATGCAGGAACCGCAGGATCGCCTTGTATCGTTTTCTGGCCATGTGAGCAGAGAATATGGGCATTTGGTCAATTGGCTCTGTGGACCAATACATGCGCAATTGAGGAAATGGATGTATGCCCATATTGAGGGTAAGGCCCAGAAAGGTCTTAAATTCGGAAACCGTAAGAGGTCTCCATTCTTTGGCAAGGACGGACTGGGGATTAGCGGCGATGTAGGTACCAGCATACAAATTACTCTGGTCCACAATAGATCTATAGAGATCTTCCGTGAAATACAGCGAATAAAAATCAAGTGGCGTAAAATTCGCTGTATCCACCTGAATTCCGGGTTGGCCAGTGAATGGGGGAAGTACAGGTGCTGCAGAAGTGGCGGGGACCCAATCAGGATAGGCGAGATCTGCAGGAAGGGCACTATGGGCACGACGGGCCTGTCTTTTTCTTCTTGGTGGCAGCGGGACACTACTTGTGCTTGCCACCTTGCCAGCTTGGACTGCACTTATGGGACTCGCCACGTCACCACGTGATACTGCAGTGCTGGATGAACGACCAGGGTGTACTAGGCCGCTGGTGCTTGCCAATCCACCAAAAGGAATAGCGGCGCTAGTACTCGCTCTCTGCTCCATACAAGGGTCCTGCGGTTCTTGCTCCTCAACAACCTCAGAACGGGGTCGGGTACGCCTGGCCTTAGCAGGGACCACCACTCCGTCGTCAGAGCTATCTGACATGGAGCCACTGTCGTAAACAGGATCGTATTCTGAGCCCGAATCTGTCAGATGCGTGACCTCCTCATCATCATCTGACGACATGCACATGATCCTAACAGCCTCTTCACCAGTGTACATCCGCTTTGCCATTTTGGGCTCTAAATTTAGTCGTAGACTGGTGATGATTCACGGGTAAAAAAAGCACCTGGCTATAGAAAGGCAAATGTAGAAAACGCTTCAAAAAAACTGTTAGCGATCGCAGGGATCAGGCCTGTCTCTGCGAACGCTGCAGTTGTGTGTGATGTGTTTTTGAAGTGACAGTGATCGATCGATACTGCACTTGGGTGGGTTGGGCTGGGCGGAGGGGCAAAACGCAAGTGCTAGCGGGTATCTGGGCTGATTCCACTAACAATGCGTTTTTGGGTACCCTAAACTGCTGGGTACGCTAGTATAGATCTGATCAGATCAGGTATCGATCTGTTCAGATACTATACCACTAAGGGGGGAGTATGCTTTGCGAGTGGGTGTAAGCGTTACTGGCACTAACCTAACGCTGCCTGGGGCGACGCAGACCCTGACTGACGCAAAAATTTTATTTATATCACCCGCCGGACGATCAGGGGGTTAAACCTTTATTGGGTTATATACGGCGGGTGCCCTGATGCTATAAACAGCAAACTAACTAACCAGCGTCAACCTTAACACTTATACGGTGATCACTGGTGAAAGGGTTAACTAGGGGGCAATCAGGGGGTTAAAACCTTTATTAGGTAATATATGGGGGTACCTAACGCTTTCTAAAAACCTAAATAACTAACTGGCTAACCTGCGTCACCACTGACACTTATTTATGGGGGTATTTATGGGGGTACCTAGCGCTATAGAACCTGGCGACGAACCTCAAAAAAAAACTAACTGCCTAGCGGCAACAGTGACACTAATACAGCGATCAGAAAATCGATCGCTTAGTGACACTGGCAATAGGGGGTGAAAGGGTTAACTAAGGCAGTGATCAAGGGGTTAAACCTTTATTAGGGGGGGTAGGGGGCTACCCTAGACCTAAAGGGGGCTAAGACTAACTGCCCTGACACTTTTTACTGTAACACTGACACTAAATGCAGTTATCAAAAAAAAAATGATTACTGCATTTAGTGACACAATGTTACAGTGGACTGGGGGGGGTGATCGGCGGTGACAGGAAGGGGTTAAGTGTGCCTATGTGTACCTGTGTCAGTGTACTGTTAGGTGCAACTTACTTGGTGATGTGTTCTCTCCTCGGCGTCGGACGAAAAGACCGACACGAGGAGGAACACAGCACTTCCCTCTTCCTGTGTTTACACTTAGCACAGGAAGAGGCGGCGGCGGGCGCGCACATTGGCTGGGAGCGATCGCGAGGGGGTGGCTGAAAACGAATCGCCGCCCCCTCATCTCGGATCGCTCCCGGAGCTAACGGAACCGCCGCATGTACGGGGGGGGGGGGTCCGATCGGACCCCCGAACCCCCTCAAGGCACCAACGTATATATACGTTGATGTGCCTGTCGGTGCCATTGTGCCAACGTAAATGTACATGCGGCGGTCCTTAAGTGGTTAAAACTGACTTGCGGCAATAATGAATTGTCGGCTCCCGGCAATTGCAGGAGAATTCATTCATAAAAAACACCAAAAAAAAAGCGTGGGGGTCCCCCCAAATTCAATAACCAGACCCTTCAGGTCTGGTGTGGAATTTAAGGGGAACTCCACCCCAAATTAAAAAAAAATGGCGTGGAGTCCCCCCCAAAATCCACACCAGACCCCTTATCCGAGCACGTTGACCTGGCCGGCCGCAGAAAAGAGGGGGGGACAGAGTGCGGCCCCCTCCCTCTCCTGAACCACACCAGGCCACATGCCCTCAACATTGGGAGGGTGCTTTGGGGTGCCCCCCAAAACACCTTGTCCCCATGTTGATGAGGACAAGGGTCTCTTCCCCACAACCCTTGGTTGTGGGGGTCTGCGGGCAGGCGGCTTATCGAAATCTGGAAGACCCCTTTAACAAAGGGGCCCCCCAGATCCTGGCCCCCCCTGTGTGAAATGGTAATGGGGTACATTGTACCTCTACCATTTCACCAAAAAAAAAAAAGTGTCAAGTGTAAAAAATGACAAGAGCCGGTTTTTGACAACTCCTTTATTATCTTCTTTCTTCTTCTTTTCTTCTTTCCTTCGGGTTTCTTCTTCCTTCTTCTTCCTCTGCTTCTGTCTTGGGTCTTCTATTCCTGCATCTTGACCGGCGTCTTGTTCCATCTTCCTCTCCTTCCGCTGTCCTTCTCTTCCGCTTCTTCTTCTGGTTCTTCTTCGCCGGAGGCGCCGCTTCTAATTGAAATCCCAGCTGTATGCCAGACCACGCCCCCTCTGACGCCACGGGCAAGCTCTTAGGAAAGTCCCAGTGTGGTGCCTGTGCGTCAGAGGGGGGCGTGGTCACATGTCAGAGGGCGAGCAATTCAATTGGAAGCTTGTGCGCGGCTTCTTCTTCGCCGGAGGCGCCGCTTCCAATTGAATTGCCCGCCGTCTGACGCTCATGTGACCACGCCCCCCTCTGACGCACATGCACTACACGGGGACTTTCCTAAGAGTTTGCCCGTGGCGTCAGAGGGGGGCGTGGTCCGGCACACAGCGGGCAATTCATTTGGAAGCGGCGCCTCCGGCGAAGAAGAACAAGAAGAAGATGATGCGGACGAGAAGGACAGCGGAAGGAGAGGAAGATGGAACAAGACGCCGGTCAAGATGCTGCACTACAAGACCCAAGAAAGAAGCAGAGGAAGAAGAAGAAGATGGAGGAAGAAACCCGAAGGAAAGAAGAAAAGAAGAAGAAAGAAGATAATAAAGGACTTGTCAAAAACCGGCTCTTGTAATTTTTTTTACACTTGACACTTTTTTTTTTGGTGAAATGGTAGAGGTACAATGTACCCCATTACCATTTCACACGGGGGGGGGCGGGATCTGGGGGGCCACTTTGTTAAAGGGGTCTTTCAGATTTCGATAAGCCTCCTGCCCGCAGACCCCCACAACCATCGGGCAAGGGTTGTGGGGAAGAGACCCTTGTCCTCATCAACATGGGGACAAGGTGTTTTGGGGGGCACCCCAAAGCATCCTCCCAATGTTGAGGGCATGTGGCCTGGTGCGGTTCAGGAGAGGGAGGGGGCCGCACTCTGTCCCCCCTCTTTTCTGCGGCCGGCCAGGTCAACGTGCTCGGATAAGGGGTCTGGTGTGGATTTTGGGGGGGGGACTGAAGGGTCTGGTTATGGATATTTGGGGGAAACCCCACGTCATTTTTTTTTATAAAATTGACGGCGGGGTTCCTCTTAATATCCATACCAGACCTAAAGGGTCTGGTTATTGAATTTGGGGGGACCCCCACGCTTTTTTATTTAATTTTTGGTTTTATGAATGAATCTCACAATTGGCCGGAGCCGACAATTCATTATTGCCGCAAGTCAGTTTTAAACAAATTTTTTCCTTCAGAATGTCATTTTGTGCAGAGACATTTCTAACCATAGGAAAAGTGCGCTTTTTCACATGCTGACATTACACCCCCCATGGTACGAAATGTAAAGGAATATTTAAAATGACGTGGGGGTCTCCCAAATTCCATTAGAAGGCCCTTTAGGTCTGGTATGGATATTAAGGGGAACCCCGCCGTAAATTTTCTAAAAAAAATGATGTGTGGGTTCCCCCCAAATATCCATAACCAGACCCTTCAGGTCTGGTGTGGAATTTAAGGGTAACTCCACCCCAAATAATAAAAATATGGTGTGGAGTCCCCCCTAAAATCCACACCAGACCCCTTATCCGAGCACGTTGACCTGGCCGGCCGCAGAAAAGAGGGGGGGACAGAGCGCGGCCCCCTCCCTCTTCTGAACCGCACCAGGCCACATGCCCTCAACATTGGGAGGGTGCTTTGGGGTGCCCCCCAAAACACCTTGTCCCCATGTTGATGAGGACAAGGGTCTCTTCCCCACAACCCTTGCCCGGTGGTTGTGGGGGTCTGTGGGCAGGAGGCTTATCGAAATCTGGAAGACCCCTTTAACAAAGGGGCCCCCCAGATCCCACCCCCCCCTGTGTGAAATGGTAATGGGGTACATTGTACCTCTACCATTTCACCCAAAAAAAAAAGTGTCAAGGGTTAAAATCGACAAGAGCTGGTTTTTGACAACTCCTTTATTATCTTCTTTCTTCTTTCTTCTTCTTTTCTTCTTTCCTTCGGGTTTCTTCCTCCATCTTCTTCTTCCTCTGCTTCTGTCTTGGGTCTTCTATTCCCGCATCTTGACCGGCGTGTTCTTCCATCTTCTTCTCCTTCCGCTGTCCTTCTCGTCCGCATCCTCTTATTGTTCTTCTTCGCCGGAGGCGCCGCTTCTAATTGAAATCCCCGCTGTATGCTGGACCACGCCCCCCTCTGACGCCACGGGCAAGCTCTTAGGAAAGTCCCCGTGTGGTGCATGTGTGTCAGAGGGGGGCGTGGTCACATGTCAGATGGCGGGCAATACAATTGGAAGCGGCGACTCCGGCAAAGAAGAAGCCGCGCACAAGCTTCCAATTGAATTGCCCGCCATCTGACATGTGACGCTCCAGATGATGTCATTAGACAAAACCGGTCGAGCAGGATAAGTTTTCAGTCGTACACACTCGTGGATCACACACCTTATGATATGCCTGTTATTCTATGCTTAAATGTGAGTACCTGACTTTTTTGTCTACAATAAAAACTTAGCATACTGTATTACGCTATGTGGGCACTCTTTTTCTTCTTTGAGCCGTATTAGACCCAAAGCACCTGAAACCAGAGGAGACTGCCACAGAGCCACACAGGGGCTAACACTGTGAAAGCCTTTAACCCCTTGTGGGTACCTGGATCTGGTGAGTGAGGGACCTATCAGAGCATGAGGAGAGGGAGCACTGAATGATCACAGCCATTTGAATTACTTCATGAAGCACTAAGCACTTTTTTGCATGGACTGCCTAAATATAACTTCAATCCAATTTCATGGCACAGAGCACTTTATAATACTATAAAAAGCACGTTTCTTTACATGTGTATATTTATTTATTTATTTTTGTATTCATATTTTATTTATTTAATTTTATTTTTACGGTTTACCCAATGTGGATGTAAGCACATATTTGTTTTAGGGCTGCATTTTATTTACCCCAAATCACTTTTTCATATAAAGAGGCGCCAACACCTACTACCTCACCCCCACTCACTATCCAATTCCATTTAGGTGGAATTTCACGTAGGGGCTGCCACTTTAGCACATGCTACCAGTCCTATAGGATACTTGATAATTTGATCCGTAGCGCAGGTTCTACCTACCCCCTTTCATGACATGTGACCACGCCCCCCTCTGACGCACAGGCACCACACGGGGACTTTCCTAAGAGCTTGCCCGTGGCGTCAGAGGGGGCGTGGTCCGGCATACAGTGGGGATTTCAATTGGAAGAGGCGCCTCCGGCGAAGAAGAACCAAAAGAAGATGCGGACGAGAAGGACAGCGGAAGGAGAGGAAGATGGAACAAGACGCCGGTCAAGATGCGGCACTACAAGACCCAAGACAGAAGCAGAGGAAGAAGAAGAAGGAAGAAGAAACCCGAAGGAAAGAAGAAGAAAGAAGATAATAAAGGAGTTGTCAAAAACCGACTCTTGTCATTTTTTACACTTGACACTTTTTTTTTTGGTGAAATGGTAGAGGTACAATGTACCCCATTACCATTTCACACAGGGGGGGAGGCCGGGATCTGGGGGGCCCCTTTGTTAAAGGGGTCTTCAAGATTTTGATAAGCCTCCTGCCGGCAGACCCCCACAACCACCGGGCAAGGGTTGTGGGGAAGAGACCCTTGTCCTCATCAACATGGGGACAAGGTGTTTTGGGGGGGCGGGGGGCGCTCTGTCTTCCCCTCTTTTCTGCGGCCGGCCAGGTCAACGTGCTCGGATAAGGGGTCTGGTGTGGATTTTAGGGGGGACTCCCCTTAAATTCCACACCAGACCTGAAGAGGGGCTGGTTATGGATATTTGGGGGAACCCCACGTCATTTTTTTTTTAAATTGACGGCGGGGTTCCCCTTAATAACCATACCAGACCTAAAGGGTCTGGTTATTGAATTTGGGGGGACCCCCACGCTTTTTTTTGTTTGTGTTTTTTATGAATGAATTCTCCTGCAATTGCCGGGAGCCGACAATTCATTATTGCCGCGAGTCAGTTTTAAACGGCTTTTTTTCTTTGTAGAATGTCATTTTGTGCAGAGACATTTCTAACCACGGGAAACTTGCGCTTTTTCACATGCTGACATTAGAGCCCCCCATAGTACGAAATTTAAAGGAATATTACACTTTTATTGTTGCACTTTTAGCATTATTAAAATCACTGCTCCCGAAAAAACGGCCGGTTTAAAAAATAAAAAAAGCATTAATACATGTCCCCTGGGGCAGGACTGAGGTCCCCAAACACTTTTTAGGACAAAACTTGCAGATTAGCCTTTAAAATTAACACTTAAGATTTCCCCCATAGACTTTAACAGGGAGTTCGGCGGCGGCTTTATCAATTGCATTGCGCTGCTGTGCTACGCCGGTTCATGCGCCTAATTAAGGCTTCATCCAGCGCACTAATTAAGGCATGTACCGGCGCAGCGCAGTGGCAATAGTAAATCAGCCCCTATATGTACAATATCTGCACATTGAACTTTTTAATATTTATCATATTATTTGATTTTTAAAAGAACACATTGTAAAAATTTGCATATTGTACTTTATTTATTATTTTGTTTTTTGAATGCACTATATATATCCCTTAGGGGGATACTTTGTATTTAGCGATGCAGTTATTCTGATTCTAGTTTCTTGAAAATCAGAAGCAACTTCCTTTTATTCTACTGGTCCTATGATTTCATAAACATATATGGTTGGGGGGGGGGGGGGGGGGGAGTCTTTAACAAACTCTGAAAGCTGCAAGGGAACAATAAAAAACCTTCAGTTTTTTTTGAGAAATGTTGGTTATTTATATTTTTGTGTACGTTTTAATTTTCACCATTTTGCAAAAAGGCATTACTTAAAAATTACAAATATTTATTAAACTCAATACAGGTTAAGCTTTTATATTTAGTAGGAATATAGCAGAAATTTAGTAAAATATGCTGTGCTTTGTATCTGCTAAAAATTGTTTTAGAGAATCTTTAGTGAATATATTATTTTGATAAAAAAATTGCGCAAATATTGCAGGGCGTTAAAATCGGTAGAACATTTTTTATTCTACTGGTCATGTGCTTTCAGAAAATATATGGTTGGGGTTTGAAGGGGGGCCTTTAACAAACTCTGCATGCTGTAAGGGAAAAATATAAAAACAATGCAAAAATTGCACAAATGGTCTGGCCAGCTAAGTTTTAAAAGTGGAGCACAGAGCCTGGCAGCAAAAGGGTTCAAAAAAGCTTGGATTCTTTCCCAAATGTACATAATATAACTGAGTACTAACATTTATATGTAACGATGATCTAGGGAAAATGATATGATGTCCTGGACTTCAGTGGCGGATATCTCAATGATGCCTGCAGCTACAGGCATCATTCAGATATCCTTTTTTTCAGGCGGCGATTCTGCGCACCATAAGAATGATCATAGCATCAGTTTCGTTACTTGATCGTTCTTACAGGCAGCGAGAGGGGATGTCCCCACCTCCTGCCACCATCCGGTGCTTCTCTGGGCTCTCCTGTGTCATCGGAGGCCCAGAGAACGAATCGGCCGCAGACGAATGAAGAGCATAGATATTTCCAATGACCATATTGTCGCCGATCATCTCTATGACCGTCGGAGGCCTGGGCGTGACGACATAACCCAAAGGTAAACAAAGCTGCAATTGTGGCTGAAAGCATGAGATTGTGATTTTTTTTTCCGATCTCATGCTTTCCAGCCTGGAGGAGAGATGTGGGGTCTTATTGACCCTGCATCTCTCCATAAAGAGGACCTGTCGCACACTATTCACAATAAAAGTGATACCATTTTTTTTTTAAGTGCAAAAATATATTTTTCTTAGTAAAATAAAATATATAAAAACATTTTTTTAAAGAGCCCCTGTCTCCAGTAGCGAACGCGCACATTAGTCCCGCCCACATATGTACATGCCGTTCAAACCACACATGTGAGGTATCGCCACGTGCATTAGAGCGAGAGCAATACTTTTAGCACTAAACCTCCTCTGTAACTCTAAACTGGTATCCTATAAAAAAAAAGTTTGGTGCCATTCCATGAGTATGCGCAATTTTAAAGCGTGAGAAGTTGGGTATCCATTTACCGTAATATCATCTTTCACATTATCTCAAAAAACTGGGCTAACTTTACCGTTTTGTTTTTTAATTTATGAAACCGGTTTTTCCCCCAGAAAAGGTGTTTGAAAAATTATTGCGTAAATAATGTGCGAGATAAATAGTTGCAATGACTGCCACCTTATTCCCTAGGGTGTCTGCTAAAAAAAATATATAATGTTTGGGGGTTCTGAGTAATTTTCCAGCAAAAAAATCTGATTTTTACATGAAGGAGAGAAGTGCCAGAATAGGCGCGGTATGGAAGTAGTTAAGAAAGTGGTAACTCCCTTTTTTGGGGGGAAATGTGCATGGTGTCGAAGAGTGTATGGTAGATATGCTCTGAGAGTTTAATTTGTCCCATTCTATTTAATACCTGGGACCAAGGGACTGTTGAGTGCCAATTATATGCTATCATCCTGTGGTTTGAGCTAAACAGTGTATGCATTAGTCTAATATGTTGTATGGGTACATTTGGTATAGTTTCAAACAATAAAAACATATTAGGGTTAAGGGAATTTTTTTACCTACAATATGTTCGATCCTAGCAGCTACTTGAAGCCATATGGGTTTCAAAATAATGCAGTTCCAGAATGTGTGTAAGATGGTACCCTTATCTGGACATCCTCTAAAATATGTGGGAGATATCGATGGATAAAATGTGTTTATTTTGTACTGGGTTAGATTCCATCTTGTGTGTAATTTGATGGCTGTTTCTCTCGCTGAGATTGAGCGAGTGCATTTCAGTAGGTTTTGGATCATAGGGGTCCATTCTGGTGGTATAAAAGATTGGTGCAAGTCAATTTCCAATTTGAAGTATTGGTTTTGACTTTTCTAAAAGAGAGAATTCGTCTAAACGGCGGTAAATACGAGCGATCAATCCATTATCCCTTGGTGAGGAGATGCAGATTTGTTCAAATTGGGAATAAGGGGGATGTAAAGTTAGAGAGAAGTATTTTTGGTAGAATTTTTCAATTTGAGTATAAAGGGGTAATTATGAAATTGGGATATTGTATAGTTTACATAAATCTGGAAAAGGGCAACAAGGTTTATGTAGTTTCCAGTAGGGTTGTCCCGATACCGATACCATTATTGGTATCGGGACCGATACCGAGTATTTGCAGGAGTACTTGTACTCCCGCAAGTACCCCCGATACCTGAATAGAATACTTGTCACCCCCCCGCCGCCGCAATGAAAGCCGCCGCTGCATCAAAAGCCGCCGCCACATGGGTTAAACAGCGTGCGGGAACATCACAGCTTTCATTTGAATAGCTGTAGTGTTCCCGCTGCATATAGACACTCCCCCTTGCTCGGGATTGGATGGGTGATCGTGATCTGTCCAATCCCGAGCAAGGGGGAGTGTCTATACTCGCGGGGAAAACAGCTATTTAAATGAAAGCTGTGATGTTCCCCGTGCGGCGGCGGAGGCTTTCGGCGGCTAGGTATGGGGGGCATGGCTGCGGGGACATGGCTGCATATATGGGGGACATGGCTGGAGGGACATGGCTGCATATGTGGGGGACATGGCTGCATATGTGGGGGACATGGCTGGAGGGACATGGCTGCATATGTGGGGGACATGGCTGCATATGTGGGGGACATGGCTGCATATGTGGGAGACATGGCTGGAGGGACATGGCTGCATATGTGGGGGACATGGCTGGAGGGACATGGCTGCATATGTGGGGGACATGGCTGGGGGGAAATGGCTGCATATGTGGGAGACATGGCTGGAGGGACATGGCTGCATATGTGGGGGACATGGCTGGAGGGACATGGCTGCATATGTGGGGGACATGGCTGGGGGGAAATGGCTGCATATGTTGGGGACATGGCTGGAGGGACATGGCTGCATATGTGGGGGACATGGCTGGAGGGACATGGCTGCATATGTGGGGGACATGGCTGGGCGGAAATGGCTGCATATGTGGGGGACATGGCTGGAGGGACATGGCTGCATATGTGGGGGACATGACTGGAGGGACATGGCTGCATATGTGGGGGACATGGCTGGGCGGAAATGGCTGCATATGTGGGGGACATGGCTGGAGGGACATGGCTGCATATGTGGGGGACATGGCTGGGGGGAAATGGCTGCATATGTGGGGGACATGGCTGGAGGGACATGGCTGCATATGTGGGGGACATGGCTGGGGGGAAATGGCTGCATATGTGGGGGACATGGCTGGGGGGAAATGGCTGCATATGTGGGGGACATGGCTGGGGGGAAATGGCTGCATATGTGGGGGACATGGCTGGAGGGACATGGCTGCATATATGGGGGACATGGCTGCATATGTGGGAGACATGGCTGCATTTGTGGGGGACATGGCTGCATTTGGGGACATATTTAAAAAAAGTATCAGTATTCGGTATCGGCGAGTACTTAAAAAAGTATCGATACTTGTACTCGGTCCTAAAAAAGTGGTATCGGGACAACCCTAGTTTCCAGATACTGCTGCTATTTCTGAAGGACAGGGAGAAACAGAGGTATACTATAAAGGATGCTAGAGAGGGGGTAGGATAAATTAAGTAAAATGTATCTTTATAAGAGTACCACAATTGGTATTACTGAGCCACTACCATATTTAAGGGAAATATCTCTCTGCGTTGAATTGACTTGGACCATAGGATACCTTGAAGATGATATGGTATAATTGACTGTTCTTCAAAATGTAACCATGAGGTCGCGTACACACGATCGAATATATCTGCTGAAACTGGTCGACGGACTGTTTCAGCGGACGTATCCGATCGTGTGTATGGGCTAGCGGACATGTTTTCCCAGCGGACAAATTTCAAAGCCTGCTTTGAAATTTGTCCGCCGGAGACATGTCCGTAGGATATGTCCGCTGGTTAGTACACTAACCAGCGGACAGAAATCTCCGCGCATGCGTCGAATGGATTCGACGCATGCGTGGAAGTATTTTACTTCCTGGGGTGGTGACGTGGCGGCGTCAACGTCACCATCACGTCACCGCGTCCTGAGCCCCATGGGATTTTCGTCCGACGGTGTGTGCACGCCATCGGACCAAAATCCGATGAGACATGTCCGCTGGAAATGGTCCGTCGGACATGTTTGAGCGGACATGTCTCATCGTGTGTACGCAGCCTTACACTGGATTCCGGGAGCAAACGGTTAAGCTAACTGTGTAAATCTTGCAGCCAGATAATGGTATCATAAGTTGGGTACGTTTAAACCACCATTTGAACAAACTCTGTGCATAAGAGAGTAACCAAACCTTGTTATTTTGTTGAGCCATATAAATGTATTAATTTTTCTTTGAAGATAGTCTAATGTGCTTTTAGGGATCAGTATGGGTAAAGCTCTAAAATAAAATTGAAAATTAGTGGAAAAAATTGTCCATTGTCTAAGCACCTCACCCCAATTAGTTAATAGAAAATACGAAGGGGAAAAGGGGGTACCAATAGAGCCCAGAGGTTATTGACTGGTGCAAATAAAGATTGAAAAATCAAAGATTGAGTAAAAATAGAAAAACATTTTATTATGACAATTTTATGACATCAATTATGATCAATAGGTTCGATCTCCATAGGGTGAAGTTTGGAGAATCAAGATGAAGCATTGGTTTAACGATTCGCTCTACATGTTTCACTCACTACGAGCTTCCTCAGGAGCGTTTTAAGGACAATGCTAAGTATCAAAAAGAAAACATACATAATTAATTGACTGTAAAAAGATTTTTACATAACGGTAGATAGATGCAAAATGCAAACATTTTCTAAAAATTATATGAAGGGAAATTAGTTACATCAGTTCAGGCAGAAGGTGCAAGTTCAACAATTTTAGCTAACGAACAAGTAGGCGCTAGGGTATACACTTACCAAGAAAAAATATAGGTTATCAAAGAACCATCTATAAAAATACCAGACATGAACGGACAGCCACTGCCACGGGGGAGAAATCACAGCCCTAATTTAGAACTATGGGATTACAGCAGGACCACAGTTGAAACAAAGCAACCTAATAGAAATATATAAAGAACAGAAAAAAAAAAATATATGTATACAGCAAGTGATGACACACACATATATTTCTCTTCAATATCAAAAAATGTATATATAATTTGGGTAAAAATGAATACAGAAGTACCTGTGATATTTAAGCAAGAGCGCTCTTTTGGTAGAACCAATCACTATTAACCCACAGCTGGGATCATTGAAGAAAAAGGCAAATTGTTGCCTCTAGCTAGTGTTGACAACACAAGGTTGCAATAAATGGAAAGGTGGGGTGGCAAACCCCGGGACTTTAAACGGTGTCCAAATAAATGAATAAACAGATGTTAAGAAAATATACAAAATTTATTACAATTTATACATACAGAGATTAACATAACAATGTTTGGAATAAAATAACCAAGTGATGGTCCATAACGAACCAATGTGGCTCACACTAAGGGCCACTGAAGTCCCTATGCTTGACTGTTGCCCAACATGTTTCGCCCAGGGCCGGGCTTCATCAGGGGCTTAGTACAGAGGGAGAAACTACAAAATAATAAAAAAAGGAAAAAACACATTAATTAAACAATAAAGCAAAGTCCGGTCCGAAAAACATGATTATATAGCACACAAAAATACATAAAGCAGTAAACGTTTTTAACACAAAAACGATAAATGATGGGAAAGTGAATAATGTTAGCAACAATATAACATGCATATAATTTGCATAATAACAGCAATAAAACAGGACGAACAACACTCACCCTCAGAGATTGGCTAAAATCCAGACACACAGCAACCAATTGTAGATGTAATTGATATCCAATTAAAAGGAAATAATGAATATAATTCCTAAATAATTCGCCAAAGAAAGAAAAGAGATAAACCCTCAAGTTGGTCCTGTGCCCACAGATGAACAAGCTGCAGTAAGAAAAAGGGGAATGATGTTAAGTTCCTAAAAGTTATTATTAGATGTACTAGATTAAGTAAGTTAAAAAGTGACTGGAGGAGCAAATACATGCATCATGGGAGTGACCCCCAGACGCATGGATAGTTTCCCCCAGTATTCATAACATACCTAAGTGAGGTGTGCTGGTGGGGTCACAAATAGTTAATGGTTGAAGACAGAGAGAGAGAGGCCAAAAAATCACTGACGCCTCCACAGTCCTCAATGTATGTAGTTTGGATTAGTCAGAGCCCACAGGCTCAATCTAGAGACAAAACCATCAATTGATGACTTATCAGGAAAGTAGTATAGCTTTAAACAAATAAAGAATTCTATAATATAAATTTAAGATAAGTCTGCATGAGGTTTGGCAAAGAATTTACCTAATGCGCCTGGATCCAAGATAAAAATCCTGAGAGAGACAGCATGGATTCAAAAATACCGACTGAATGTTTGACAGGAAAAATATGGCTTTTAAATACCCCTCGGCGGCGTCTGACGTGGCCGACGAGGGCGGGCAGTGAAGTGAATGCCAAGAAAACCCCAGCCAATCACGCCGCAAGCGTCAGGGGGAAAGGCGTGTCCCCGGGTCCCGGCACGCCCAGATAGGCGCGTCCGGCAGACAAAGAGGCACCCCCCACATAGACGCCGTTGGGGCAGAGTGCCCGGGCACAAAAGCGTCCGGCCAATCACGCCGCAAACGTCAGAAGGAGGGCGCGCCCCCGAGTCCCGGCCCGCCCAGATAGGCGTGTCCGGCAACAGAGACACGCTCCCTGTATAGACGCTGTTGACGCAGAGTAACCGGGCGCCATCTTTGATGCTGGAGGTTTGCCACTAAACCCCCAGCAAAGAGGTACGTCTGACCCTTCGAGAATGACGGAAGGGAAAACATGTTGGAACTGCTGCAGGACAAAGGGGACCAGTAAGATCCCCAGTCCTGCAGCACTGTCACCACACAGTGAGAGCGATCCGGGACGGGGAAGAAAAACCCCCGTTGCTCCGCCTATGGTGGGCGTGGCCGGCAAGAGCATTTCAAGTAAAGCTCACCACTGGGGGAAATAGCAGGCGCCATCTAAGATGGTGGCATGAACCCACAATCTAATGCGGTTCAGCCACTGGAATGATGGAGAATGGAATGGCCCGAATGTAGGGTGGAGTGATCAAGGCAATTAAACAAGGGATCTCCTAAAAAAGCCAAAAGTGACCATTAATGCTGTTCTGGAGCGCCCATGCTGCCCGTACAGCCTGTTCAAAACAATGGGAAAAGGACATAAATGAGGGATGCCCCCCATAAAAAGCTTTCTGGCGAAGGAATATTAAATCTCTCTAGAATATTAATGAAGTAAATTAAATGATAATGACTCAATATCGATAATGGTTTTAAATAATGGTTAAAAACTGTTCACAAAGTAAACAAATTAACATATAAGGGACAATAGTCCATATAGATTATCATCATGATAAAAGTGGTAATACATATCTGGAGTTCAGCCTGGCCGAGGGTGGCGTGTTAATACCTGTAAAACGCAATATTCGTTGTACATAACTGAGGTTTAACACAAAGATATTAATGCATAAAGAGAAGGAAGAAAAAAAAAAAAAGGGGAAAGGGGGAGAAAAAAGTTGGCTGATCAAAGGAAGGGCTTGTAGCTAAAACCGTCATTCAAACCTGGCGGTTTGAGAGCTGATAAACTGAATATCCATTTAGCCTCCCTTTGTAATAATACTTTATCAAAGTCACCTCCCCGATCACCGGGGGGAATGTGTTCCAGAGCAAAAAAGCTCATTTCACGGCTGTTAAATTGATGGAATAAGCCCATATGGCGACTGATTGGTGTTTCCATTTTTTTCTTTAGCACTAGGGATACATGGTCTCTGATGCGATGGAAAAAAGGTCTTTTGGTTTTCCCTATGTAAAATGAGTTACATGTGCATGTCATAATGTATACGATTCCGACAGACTGACAGTTTACTGCGAATCTAGGTTTAAATATCCTGCCAGTGGGAAGCACAATGCTTGATGCTGCATGGACATACCTGCAAAACTGACACTTGTGGCATGGTCTAGTCCCCATCTGTCCCCGAGATGGAGCTGTTGGAGGGGAATGATGGCTGTGAACCAGGCAGTCCCTAAGGGAATTTGAGCGTTTAAAGGTAATTTGTGGGTGGTTGGTGAGGTGTTTAGCCACCATGTCATCACCCATTAGAAGATCCCAATGTTTTTCCAGAATACCTCGTATTTGTTCATGGTTGCTGGAAAACCGTGTAATGAGCCGAGTACCTGCATTGGTCTTTAGAGGTTTGGGATCATGTAGAAGAGATCTTCTGTTTTGTACCTTAGCTCTAGCGAAAGCCCTTTTGAGGCATCTCTGACTGTAGCCACGTTCTGTGAATCTTTGTCTGAGAATTTGAGATTCTGATATAAAATCAGTTTCAGAACTACAATTTCTCCGCAGTCTCAAGTATTGTCCATAGGGGATACTGTCCTTGAGGGGTTTGGGATGGGAGCTGGATGCATGGAGTAAAGAGTTCCCAGCTGACGGTTTGCGAAACAGACCTGTCCCTATTGACCCATCATCATGGATTTTAATTGATAGATCCAGAAAAGTTAGTTGAGTCTGGCTACTGGAGTACGTGAAGTTTAAATTAAATTGATTGATCATGAGGCTGGATATAAATGCCTCAAGGTCGTTACTGTGACCAGTCCAAATAAAAAAAATATCGTCAATAAATCGCCTCCAAAGAGGGATCTGTTCGAGATAAGGTTGAGTAGAGTCCTGGTGGAAAAGGTCACGCTCCCACCCCCCCAGGTACAGGTTTGCATAAGAGGGGGCACACTTGGTCCCCATAGCAACACCCTGTACCTGGAGGTAGTGGGAGCCACCAAACAGAAAAATATTGTTTGTTAAAACAAAACCAAGTAAATCCAATATAAAACGATTGTAGGTAACTGACACCTCGCTGTTCTCTGAAATGAAACCCTCCACAACCCTCAACGCCAAATGATGGGGAATGGAGTTGTAGAGGGCCTCTACATCGAGAGAAACCAGCCATGAGCCCGGAGGGACATGAAGTCCATCCAGAGTTTTCAAGAGATCCCCTGTGTCTTTAAGATAAGACACTAGCCCCTCAACATGAGGACGCAAAAAATCGTCGATCATGGCACTGGCCTGTTCCGTAAGGCAGCCATTTCCCAAAACAATGGGGCGGCCGGGTGGATGGTGCGCATCCTTATGGATCTTAGGTAGTGCATACAAGGTGGGGGTGCGGGGGGACACAACGTTTAGGTACTCCCATGTTTGTTTTGTGATAACTCCCTTATGATAGGCTGCACCAATAAGCCTATAGTACACAGAAGTTGTTAATTTGAGATGGTTCGATGACACCTTGCGGTACCAATCCGTGTTTTTGAGTATGGTGAGTACCATTAGCTCATAATTACTTGTATCCATCACCACCAAGTTGCCCCCCTTATCCGAGGGTTTAATGATTAAGGTGGGATTACGTTGGAGATCACTGAGGCCTTTTTGTTGGGCTGGGGTTAGATTGGTTTGAGACGGATTGTGCCACTTAGTTTTCAAGATAGCTTGGGTGACCTGTTTAGTGAAGGCCCAGACACTGGGGTTCCCCTGGAGGGTTGGGAACATCCGCGATCTGGGTTTATAATTGATTTGTTTGGACGTTAAAGAGGGCAAGGGACTAACAGCCTCAATTTGTAATAGAGGGAGGGGGCAACTTGCACGATCCATAAGATCTGCTTCAGACATATCAATGTCATCAATGTGACCCTCCTCCCATAATTCCATCAGTTCCTCCACTGCTTTGACATCTTCAATTGTCATCTTGTCCCAAAAAGGGTTAGGGAAATTGGTTGAATTTACCATGGGTTTGGGTTTATCAAACATGGTTTTCAGCATTAGTTTGCGAGCAAACAGATTGATATCTTTAATTAATTCAAAGTTGTCAACAACTTGAGTGGGACAAAACGACAATCCCAAACTCAAAACTGAGATTTGGTCGATTGTCAAAGGAGTGGAGGAAAGATTGATTATTTGGAAGTTGTTTTTAGAATTGACGGGTTCACCAAATTGGGGTTGATACCCTTGTGTGGGTCCACAACTGGTTGTGACGGTGATTGACTGAGACAAAAATCCCCCTGTGATGACCCCATATCTGCATCCGATTGGTGCAAATTTGGTGCTGGTTGGGAAGAATTTGAAGTGATTGCAACCATGGAGGCTGAAACTCGATCCCTCCATGGTGTTGGGGCGTGCATTTCTGGCGGTTGCTGCCCTAGTATTGATCTGTCCTCTGATGGTGCATTTAGCTGTACTTGTTGGTGCTGTACCTTTAGCCGTTTTCGGCTGAAACATACCATGAATCTTTACATTTTGAGTTGTGTTAGGGGGTTGAGTCAAGGGAACAGAGGATAAAGACGAGTCTGAATCCGTATATTCCGTTGAGGAGCCCTGTGTAATGGGTTTATTGGTATTTCTACTCGTAGTTGGACGTCTGCGATTTCTATTTGCAGAGGTCCAATTATAGGCCTGGCTGTTATCATAGGCTAATTTATCACGTATAAATTTCTTTTCCTTGTTCTTTAATAGAGAAGAAACATAAGTTTCTAAATCAACTTTTAATGTAAGTTCACGAGTTGAAAAAAGTTCAGCGGTGGTAATAGCTGTATTTTCACTGTAAAGGTTTGCAATTTCAACATCGACGGCTGCCAAGTCTGATGTATACTGTTGACACAGTAGATCCATCATCCTGGCAGAGCAGCATTGCAGATTTTTTTCCCATTCAGATTTAAAATTGGGTGTTATATTGAAAATACTCGGAAATATTTGAATTCTTAATCCCCATGGGGTGATATTGTCATCCTGGTATTTGAGAAAATACCAGCGATTCCAGTACAATCTGACCTTACGTTCCAGCATCCGTTGTAATCTAACGAAGAAGCGATCCATGGAGAGCCCCCCGCTGGATTTATTTTGGGTTTTCTGAAAAGTGGTCATAAGTCCTTCAAAGGCGTTCCCACAATAGTCAGCCATGATGGGAGAAAAGAAAAAAAAAAAATAATGGAAGAAGGTTATTACAAATACATATATCTTAAGTGCAATCAGCAAAGTGTAGGATTGAAAGAATCTACCATGCCTTGAGAAGATGATGGGTGGGTAACACCCTAGTGATTAGAGAGTAATGAATGAATGAATGAAGAACTTGTATAGCGCAGCACATGCGAAATAAATCGCCTCTGGGCGCTTGTTGTTCCTATCTCCTTTGAGATCAAAAGAGATGAGTCTTAATCTTTCTCCTAAAGACCAAGTAGTTCTCCTCCAGTCGAATGCTGACAGGTAAGGCGTTCCATAGTCTGGGACCTTGGACAGCGAATCTCCTGTCTCCTTTGGACTTGTATCTGGCTTTCGGTATCTGAAGCCGATTTTGATTGTTGGATCGTAGAATACGATTGGGATTGTAAATTTTTAATTTTTCGCATAGATAATGGGGAGCATTCCCATGGATACATCTATGCGTTAGACAGAGTGCTTTAAAGGTGATTCTGTCTTTGACTGGTAGCCAGTGAAGGGATCTCAACGAGGGTGAGATTGATTCCCAGGGTTTTTTCCCAGTCACAAGTCTGGCGGCCGTATTTTGAACGGCTTGAAGACGAGCGATTTGGTACTTGGGAAGTCCGAGGTAAAGGGCATTTGCATAGTCCAATCTGGAGTTTACAATCGCTCCCACCACGACCGCTATGTCTTTCTTGGGAATAAAAGGCGTGAGTCTGCGTAGTAGGCGCAGCAGATAGTGAGATCCGCTGACTACTGCCCCTATTTGTGCATTCATTGTCATGTCGGAGTCAAAGATGACCCCAAGACTTTTGACTTTGGCGCTAGGGGTGATGACTTTGCCCAGAATGGGCGGGGGGATCCAGGTTGTTATCGATTGATTTCTATGCTTGGCGTGAAACAGAAGTTCTGTTTTTTTCGCTCCGTTGAGTTTGAGATAACTCTTTGTCATCCAGTCCTCAATCAAAGAGAGGCATGTCTCTAGATTGAGGTGGTGATCCATTTTATTGCAAATGCGGAAGTACAGTTGCGTGTCGTCTGCGTAAGAGTGATATAGCAGTTTTTGGCTGCTGATGATTTCAAAAAGAGGACGCAGATAGATGTTAAATAACATCGGCGACAGGGGAGATCCCTGAGGGACCCCGCACGATAATGTGCGTTGTTCCGAAGTGAATGGTCCTAGCTTAACTATTTGCGATCGGTTTTCCACAAAAGAGGAGAACCAGGATAGATCGCTTTCTGCGACTTTGGCTATTTTAGCCAGCCGAGTCAATAATAGCTTGTGATCAACTGTATCAAAGGCTGCGCTTAGGTCCAGCAGAACCAGAAGAGAAGATTCTCCTTCGTCTGCGGCCTCAAGAACGTCGTCCCATATCTTAAGCAATGCTGTTTCCGTCCCGTGTCCGGGACGGAATCCCGATTGCAATGGGTCGAGTAAGTTGTGGGTATCTAGATGCTGTTGCAGCTGCTGTACCACTGCCTTCTCCATTACCTTGGAGAGAACATTTAGGCCTGTTATGGGGCGCCAGTTAAGTGGATCCTTAGGATCCAGGGTGGCTTTCTTCAAGATGGGTTGAATGAAGCCCTCCTTCAGCTGGGAGGGCATTTTGCCCTCCCTGAAGGATTGGTTAATAAGCTGCGTGACAGGAGGTGCCAGGATGTCGGCGCATTCCTTCAGCAGTTTGGTGGGGATAATATCATTTGGCGCAGTGCTGTTGCGCAGAGTGCCGATGATATTTTTAGTGGTCTGAATGGAGATGGGTTCCAGCGTGAACTCACCACACTGTGGTGAATTGCTGCTGGTACTGTGTAAATGACTACAGGGGGGCTGGGAGAGCAATTGTTCTGCTGAATGCTTTGCCGGATTGCCTCAATTTTGTTAATGAAGGAATCCGATAACTCATCGCAAAATTCTTGTGTATCCAAGTTGGGGGCTTCAAGGCATCCTGGATTCATGGTCTGAGTGACCAGCTTGAAGAGTTCGCGGGGGCGATTTAGGGCACCGTTGATAGCCTCAGAAAAATAGTTTTTCTTGGCTTCGAAAATTTGCTTGTAGTATTTTCTGGTTATTGCCTTGTAAATCGCGAGGTTCTCATCTGAAGAGCTTCTTTTCCAGGCTGCTTCTGCCCTTCTACGCTCTTGCTTCAGTAACGCCAGCTGGTTGTTGAACCAGCCGGAGTTGTTTTTCCTGATCTGGGTCTTTCGTTTCGGCGCTATCAAGTCAGCTGACTGCAATAGTGCTGTGTTTATGGCCTCTAGTATTTCTTCCGCTGTTTGATGCGGCTGAATTGTGTTTATTTTTCCCCCTAACGTGGCTTTGAAGAGTTCCGAATGGAGCTTCTTCTGACATCTGGTCCAGTGTGTTGTCACTGGATTTGATGTTTTTGTTAAGGGGGGGAATTCGGAAATAATGAATTTAATTGCATGGTGATCTGTCCATGGCAACGGTTCATTTTCCAAGATTTTTATTTCCAGATCTTGTCTGAAAATAAGATCGAGCGTATGACCTGAAGCATGTGTGGGCCCACATACTAGTTGCTGAAGCCCTAATCCTTCCAGGTGGTCGATGCAGGCGTCGGCAATGGGGTCTTGCGGGGAGTTGGCCCAAAGGTTGAAATCCCCGAGCAGCAAAAGGTGTTTGCTATTCAGGGTATAAGTGGAGACAAAGTCCGTCAAAGATGGGAGCAGCTGCGACTTGGGGCCAGGTGGCCTATAGCAGAGTAGAATCCGGACGGTCTCCTGGCCGTTTACTTGCAGTTGAAGAGTAAGGGTTTCCATGAATGGAAGAGGGTTTTGGAGGCTTGGTTTTGTGATCGCAAGACGCGTCTTATGGATCACCGCCAGTCCTCCTCCTCTTTGCCCTATTCTGTTTTCCGTTATAATACGGTAGTTTTCTGGCACCAATTCTCCTAGAATGGTGTTACAGTCGGCTGTGAGCCAGCTCTCTGTAATGAAGAGGCAGTCTAGGTCGTGTTGTAGAATGAAATCATGGATTTCAAGTCGGTGTTTTACTGCCGATCTTGTGTTGATCAGAGCACATGAAATGCGCTTAGGTTGGGGTAAACGGCTCAAATTTTTGACGGTCGATCGACGATCGATCCTCAAAAGGTGCTCAATTCTTAGGGTCTTTTTGGTGATGGCTGGCAGTATTGCGGCGAAACGCCTCAAATTCCAAATGGTTTCTGCGGAGTACCGCCGATCAGCCATGGTCGCCATTCACTGGTGAAAAAGTTGTTCCTTTTGGTGGCGATGAAAGAGAGGATTCAGTGAATCCTCCCGGCTTGGTCCAGAGGAAGGCAAAAAACCCCTAACCATGCTATGCCAATTTGCCTTTGGTAGGGGAAAAAATTCCTTCCTGATCCCTGAAAGGCGATCGGGCAAGCCCCTGGATCAAGTGCTATTAAGTTGTGACAGGGGGGGGTGGGGGGGGAAGCTGACACTGCTAACACTGCTGGGTGTACCAAGATGGCCGCCGACCAGGAGCAGGGCATGGGACCCAGGCTGGTATGTAGCCAGCTGGGTGGATTGGTGAGCCAGGGGGGGGGGGTGGTTGTTGAGGCCAGGGGTGGATGAGTGCCTACAGTGGTTGGGGGTGAACTCCTGGGGGCTACAACCAAAGATTTGGCCGAAAATGCGGCGCGCCGCTAGGCCGCGGATGAAGCCGCGGCCTTTCCTAAGCTGCGGCGGCCGCGAATCAGTGACGGCCGGCGCGGTTCAGGGGAGCAAACGGGGAATCGCGGGGAGGCTCCGAGGGGAAGGTTACACTGATAGGTGGGTGGTAATGTGGGGTAAAGAGAGGGAGGGGAACCCCAGTGTTCCGCCGATTTGGCGGCTTATCCTGATAAGGACGGCCGCCAATCGGTTCCAGGGAAGGTGATGGAAGGTAGGGCCTACCTGGGGAGGATGTCTGGATGTCTGGAGAAGAAGTGGAGGAGAGAGCTGTGACAAGATCCTGCCTGCCTAATGCTAACCCTGGGGAGAGCCGACTCGTTTGAGAGTGTCCTGCTCTCCCAGTCCCTAAGGTGAGCAGACTAAGGTGAGAGCGTCTGCTGCACACCTCACTGACACACCCACTCAGAGTAGAATGTAGGCAGGGAGATATCAATCAAGGACACCACATCCCATAATGTATAATAAATGGAAAGGTGGGGTGGCAAACCCCGGGACTTTAAACGGTGTCCAAATAAATGAATAAACAGATGTTAAGAAAATATACAAAATTTATTACAATTTATACATACAGAGATTAACATAACAATGTTTGGAATAAAATAACCAAGTGATGGTCCATAACGAACCAATGTGGCTCACACTAAGGGCCACTGAAGTCCCTATGCTTGACTGTTGCCCAACATGTTTCGCCCAGGGCCGGGCTTCATCAGGGGCTTAGTACAGAGGGAGAAACTACAAAATAATAAAAAAAAGGAAAAAACACATTAATTAAACAATAAAGCCAATTGCTCATTAAAAGGGACTAGATTACAAAGTCCGGTCCGAAAAACATGATTATATAGCACACAAAAATACATAAAGCAGTAAACGTTTTTAACACAAAAACGATAAATGACGGGAAAGTGAATAATGTTAGCAACAATATAACATGCATATAATTTGCATAATAACAGCAATAAAACAGGACGAACAACACTCACCCTCAGAGATCGGCTAAAATCCAGACACACAGCAACCAATTGTAGATGTAATTGATATCCAATTAAAAGGAAATAATGAATATAATTCCTAAATAATTCGCCAAAGAAAGAAAAGAGATAAACCCTCAAGTTGGTCCTGTGCCCACAGATGAACAAGCTGCAGTAAGAAAAAGGGGAATGATGTTAAGTTCCTAAAAGTTATTATTAGATGTACTAGATTAAGTAAGTTAAAAAGTGACTGGAGGAGCAAATACATGCATCATGGGAGTGACCCCCAGACGCATGGATAGTTTCCCCCAGTATTCATAACATACCTAAGTGAGGTGTGCTGGTGGGGTCACAAATAGTTAATGGTTGAAGACAGAGAGAGAGAGGCCAAAAAATCACTGACGCCTCCACAGTCCTCAATGTATGTAGTTTGGATTAGTCAGAGCCCACAGGCTCAATCTAGAGACAAAACCATCAATTGATGAATTATCAGGAAAGTAGTATAGCTTTAAACAAATAAAGAATTCTATAATATAAATTTAAGATAAGTCTGCATGAGGTTTGGCAAAGAATTTACCTAATGCGCCTGGATCCAAGATAAAAATCCTGAGAGAGACAGCATGGATTCAAAAATACCGACTGAATGTTTGACAGGAAAAATATGGCTTTTAAATACCCCTCGGCGGCGTCTGACGTGGCCGACGAGGGCGGGCAGTGAAGTGAATGCCAAGAAAACCCCAGCCAATCACGCCGCAAGCGTCAGGGGGAAAGGCGTGTCCCCGGGTCCCGGCACGCCCAGATAGGCGCGTCCGGCAGACAAAGAGGCACCCCCCACATTGCAACAAGGTTGCAATCTGTATCAAAAAAACAAAACAAAAATAAACATGTATGGGAGGATAGATGTCACTGATGCAGCGATCAAAATTACATAAGGTTTATGTCCATAAAATATCCAAACCAGGCCAATGCAAGGTAATACCTGAAAGTAGTGTGCTTCAGAGGGACAATCCAGACCGGTGTAGATGGAGGGGAAGGGATATTCCTGTCAGCGGTGTGTCTGATCAGCAAATGTGCAGCTGAAAAGCGCAGTGCTTTATAACAACCAACACGGCGACGTCTGACGAATCTGTCCCCGCAATGCGGACATGTGACCGTGACGTCATTACGCACGCCCACATGGTGCACCAGCTGACCAGATAGGGCAAATCACACAGCGCTCTCCAGGCGACCAATAGGAGGAAGCCTGGAGCGATAGCGCTGAATGACAAACCACCATCTTGGATGCTGGATAGGTTCCAGTACTATTGCGCAAAGAACATACTTAAAAAAAGGCACTGGTGGATGAAAGATGACGCGCAATATAGAGATAACCAGTGGCTTGAATAGAGAGGCGGGAGAGCTGACATAATAGGTCAAAAAATAGGGACCAATAGAAGAAAAACACAAAAGGGTTGGTTAAACCAATTAACCCTAGAGGTCCCTACATGTCCGTATGGTCCCGCTGCATGTATCCAGGTCTAGAAATAGAGGCTGGACAATAACCAGAGCATGAGCTAACCGAACACAAAGGTGCAAGGCATGCTGGTAAACAAAAGATATAATTATACAAAAATTATTATATAATGTAAATATCTAAATTTTATTTAAAGTTTAATTGTGTTTTACCAGAAGGTAGTAAACGCTAAGTAGTGTATTTCAAATAGTTTAGATATCAAATGGTGCGCCCAGTTTGATAGCAATTCTTGAACTGCAGGTTCTGTTACATAAATACGATGTAGGGAAACATCTACACATCTTGCGCATGATGTTAAAACATAAATGTAATACAGTAGACAATGAATCAGAAAAAATAGTTCCAATAAAGGTAAAGACAAAAAATAAATAAATAATTGGATAAATATATTGGAAAATAATATATAATAATAAATGATAAATAATAAATAAAAAAAATAGTAATAAAATAAATATACACGTGAAAATAAATAAATAAACTGAAGAGATAACGTGCAAAAATAAACTGAAAGAATATAAGAAAGGTTTGAAACTGAGTGCTTCATTTAAACCAGGGGGAGTCAGGGCAGATAAAGAGTGTATCCATTTTGCCTCTTTTTGAAGCAGGACTTTATCGTAATCACCCCCTCTCTCACCCGGGGGGATGTATTCTAGAGCCGAAAATTTCATTTTTCGGCTGTTGAATTCATGATAAATACCTGAATGACGACTTAAGGGGGTCTCCATTTTTTTCTTTGAGATGAGGGAAATGTGATCTCTTATTCGGTGATAGAATGGACGCTTGGTCTTCCCTACATAAAATGATCCACATTCACATTGCATCAAATATACTATGCCTACAGATTGGCAGGTTGCAGAAAAAGACGGTTTAAATACTTGTCCATTGGGGAGCATTACTGTGGTGGAGGCATGAATGTAGCAGCAGAAGGGACAGTTGTGGCAGGGTCGAGATCCCTTAGGTCCACATGGACGTACATTTTTGGAGCAATAGTGACTACGGACCAATCGGTCACGGAGAGAACACGGTTTCTTAAAGGTAATCTGCGAATGATCTTGTATATACTTGGCTACTGTGTTATCACTTAGTAACAAGCACCAATATTTTTGCAGAATAGAACACACTTTCTGGTGATGACCAGAAAAGCGCGTAATTAACCGTATTCCTGGATCAGTTTTGGGTAGTTTAGGGTCGTGAAGCAATGAGCTACGTTTGTGTATGTAATGATGTCATGTACGTAATGACGTCATCATCCTCCGCCTGCTGTCCACCAGCGTTCACAGCCGCGGTTTGAGGATCTCCTATCGCAGCCAGCAGGTCTTCATCAGCGATGGAAATCTAACCTCCCACACAGCGCTCCAGCAGGACCAGGAAGTCAGCGACGGCCAGATGACACCCTTCCGTCCCTGGGAACATCTTTTACATGCCTACCTGTCACTTCTAAAATGTGAGTGACCATTACTTGTGCTTTTATTAAAATTGTTTTTAAACTACTACACCCAGAGGCGCCTCTTCCCTTGGTCCCCTGTTTGCCCAGGGGATTTGAATTTGGTATTGTCTGTTTTACAGAAATTACCCTTTGAACCATTATACCATGCTTCTTTAACTCTTTTGACAAAGAAACAGTTTTTTCTCGTTGCCATATCTTTTAATGAAGGAGGGTATCAGAGTTGGCGGCTCTTTCATGTAAAGAATCATGTATGATTATTCATGATGACAGGGTGGTGCTATGTCCTCACCCGACTTTCTTACCTAAGGTGGTATCAGGATTTCATCTGAATCAAGATATAGTCCTACCGTCTTTTTTTCCAGATCCACAGTCTGCAGAAGAAAGAAAGTCTACACTCTCTAGATGTTGTAAGAGCGGTAAAAATGTATCTGCAAGCTACGGCTCAGATACAAAAGACTTATTGTCTGTTTATTCTGCCACAGGACCCAAGAAAGGGCCAGGCAGCGTCGAAATCTACTATGGCATATTGGATTTGACAAGTAATTATTCAGGCCTATGGTTTAGAAAAGAAGATTTCTTCTTTTCAGGTGAAAGCGCACTCGACTAGAACAGTTGGTCCTTCATGGGCAGTGCATTCACAGGCCTCCTTGGCTCAGATCTGTAAGGCTTCTACTTGGTCTTCGGTCCATACATTTACTAAGTCCTACCAGGTAGATGTGAGAGGGTACGAGGATGCCGCCTTCGGGCATAGTGTACTGCAGGCAGCAGTATAGATCCTCTTGTTGATGGCGCTCTTATTTCTGATCTGTGTCTCCCTCCCCTCAATTTTAGCATTGCTATGGGACATCCCATTAAGTAATTATAGCTCTGTGTCCCATAATGTATGAGGCAAGAAAATAGGATTTTTTAATACAGCTTACCTGTAAAATCTTTTTCTTGGGAATACATTACGGGACACAGAGCTCCCGCCCCTCTTCGGAGATAAACGTGGGACACTTATTGCTTTTCTACAAACTGAGGTACTCTCCATTTGGGAGTGTCCAATCACCTGTGGTAACTACATAACCCATTAAGTAATTAAGGCTTCCGTGTCCTGTGATGTATTCCCAAGCAAAGGATTTTACAGGTATGCTGTATTAAAAAATCCTATTTTTCTGTAGTGTGTTGTAGTGTCTCCTCCCTCCCTATCTTTCCCCCTCTCTCTTTCCCCCTCTCTCTTTCCCCCTCTCTCTTTCCCCTTCTCTCTTTCCCCCTCTCTCTTTCCCCCTCTCTCTTTCCCCCTCTCTCTTTCCCCCTCTCTCTTTCCCCCTCTCTCTGTCCCCCTCTCTCTTTCCCCCTCTCTCTTTCCCCCTCTCTCCGTCCCCCTCTCTCCATCTCCTTCTCTCTCCCCCTCTCTCCCCCTCCCCTCTCTCCCCCTCCCCCTCTCTCCCCCTCCCCCTCTCCCCCTCCCCTCTCTCCCCCTCCCCCTCTCTCCCCCTCCCCCCTCTCCCCCTCCCCTCTCTCCCCCTCCCCTCTCTCCCCCTCCTCTCTCTCCCCTCCTCTCTCTCCCCTCCTCCCCTCTCTCCTCCTCCCCCTCTCTCTCTCTCTTCCCCTCCTCTCTCTCCTCCTCCCCTCTCTCTCTCCTCCCCCTCTCTCTCTCTTCCCCTCCTCTCTCTCTCCTCCCCCTCTCTCTCTCCTCCTCCCCCTCTCTCTCCTCCTCCCCCTCTCTCTCCTCCTCCCCCTCCCTCCCTTTATCCCCCCTTTATCTTCTCTCCCTCCCTCCTCCTCTCCGTCGACTCCTTTCTGTCTCTCCTGCCTCCCTCCCTTTTTTTTCTCTCTTTTCCTCCCTCTCTTTCCCTCCCTCTCTCTTCCACTCTCTTTGCCTCCCTTTCTCTCCCTTTCTCCTTTCTCCCTCCCCAATTTGAGATCTGAAGTTGTTACCTGGCGGGTTATAGAGGCCTGTAGAAGGAGCCAAATGCTTGGAGCGCATTGCCTTGCCCCCCACCACTTGCCAGATATTTCCTGTCCCCGCTTGTGACGCCATGCATGACGCTCCACGCAGCTAGAGTGCGACTTCCTATCCCTTTGAGGGTCCAGACATAGCCTCCCTTCCTACACTGAGCGGTCGGACATAATTAACTACATCGATGACAAGCTCCATGACAGGCACCTAAAGTACAGCCCTGGAGATCCACTGACAGATATTTTAATTATTTCTTATGTAAGTGTTCTTAATCCACATATGTATTAAACACTTTTGGGATACTGCACTTAGATTGGTGTGTCCTTCTCTCTCTTACTCTCTTTGATTATACAGAGCCATCACAACTCTGAGGACAGCAGCCACAGGTGATCCCTTTACATACATACTAGCGGGAGTACAACTGGGGCAATCTGTAATAGAGAAGGATCTGGTGGTTTTGGTAGATCATAAGCTCAATAATAGCATACAATGCCAAACTGCGGTTTCCGAAGCGAGCAAAGTCCTTTCTTGTATTAAGAGAGGTATAGACTCCAGAGAGAGAGAGAGAGAGATATCATTTTGTCCCCCTACAAATCATTAGTAATGCCCTGTACACACGATTGGTTCATCCAAAGAAAAATATCTGATGGATTTTTTCATCAGATATCCAATGAAGCTGACTTTCATCAGTCTTGCCTACACACCATCAGTTAAAAAACTGATCGTGTCAGAACGCGGTGACGTAAAACACGACGACGTGCTGAGAAAAATGAAGTTTAATGCTTCCGAGCATGTGTTGACTTGATTCTGAGCATGCGTTGATTTTTAACCAATGGATTTCCCCACAGACGATCGTTTTTTTCTATCGGTTTTTTAACCATCAGATAATTTTAAAACAGGTTCTACGTTTTTTCACCAATGGGGAAAAAAACTGATAGGGCCCACACACGATCGGTTCTTCTGATGAAAACGGTCCATCAATCCGTTTTCATCAGACGAACCGATCGCATGTACACGGCATTAGACCTCATCTGGAATATGCAGTTCAGTTTTGGGCACCAGTTCTCAAAAAGGATATCGGGGAACTGGAGAAAGTGCAGAGGGCAACCAAACTGATAAGAGGCATGGAGGAACTCGGCTATGAGGAAAGATTCGAGGAACTGAATTTATTCTCTCTTGAGAAGAGGAAAAAAGATTTCATCTCCAAATACGGAAAGGTTTCTTCACAGTAAGAGCTGTGAAAATGTGGAACAGACTTCCTCCAGAGGTGGTTCTGGCCAGCTCAGTAGATTGCCTTAAGAAAGGCCTGGATTCTTACCTAAATGTACATAATATTACTGGGTACTAACATTTATAGATAGAGTTGATCCAGGGAAAATCCGATTGCCTCTCAGGGATCAGGAAGGAATTTTTTCCCCTGTTGACGGCATGGCTGGGGGGGCAAAGACTAGAGGTCAGTTGACTGGTGAGGAATGTGAAGTGGGAGAGGCTGGAGGAGACCCTATCGTCTGATTTTGGCATAGGTGTCACTGCTGCGAGACACCACACAGTCGGAAATACAGTGAAGCTGGAGACACAGTGAGTAACACTACCTGTGATTATAGTTGCCATTAAAAGTCCCCACTACAGTTCTCAGATCAGCAGATGACCTTTATCACCTAAGTTGGCTGATCAGAACTCCCCGCCAGCACTGCCACTAATCCCAACTCCCCGCCAGCACTGACACTCATCCCATTACCCTGCCAGCACTGACACTCATCCCATTACCCCCACCAAGAAGTAAGAGAAGGAATAAAAATAGAGAGTACACGGAAGGGAGAGGAAAAGAGGGGGAGGAACAAAGAAAAAGGGAGGGAAAGAATAAGAGAAAGAGTAAGAAAGACAACTAAAGAAAATTATGATAACGAGAGATAAAAGGGAAAGAAAGGAGTACAAAGAGAAAGAGTGGTACATCCTAACATGTACCATCAGGGGTTTAATACTGTACGAGTGGAAGGGACTCAGGGAGCGCTAAATGTCCATAGGTTAGGTGTGCAAATTACTTGTCTTGCCTTGGGTTATTAATTATTTTACTGTTCAGGGTCCCCGCAACTTGGGAAATTTTATTAAGGGGTCACGGCACTAGAAAGGTTGAGAACCACTGCTCTAGATCAACTGTGGTTATAGGATTGCATATATGAGATTGTATGGTTGGTAATTTTTTTTTTTAATTGGTTGAACTATATGGACTTGTGTAACTTAGAGGTCCGATCTCTCTGGTAAGAAACTTTACACATAGGTGGTGGAGCACTTTACAAGATTTTCCTGGATTTTTTCATGGAACCCTTTTTGAACTTTAAATTTTTTTATATTTATTATTTTTGCATTTGCACATTTTTGCTTTTGCACATTGCACCTTTTTATTGCACATGTGATATAATGAATTGCACTTCACGAATAATGTAATTTGATCACGATTAATTATTGCATAAATGATTGCATGACATTTTCACTATATGTATTGATAGAATTAATGGGTATAGCATGAGAGATATGATGATTGCACTAAGCACTTCAAGGTTTTAACGAGACAGCACATCCATTTTAGATTTGTGGTCGCATTGTGTGTTCCAATATGGGGATGCTGCAGTTTTTTTTGTATGTTGTATGCAAAGCCCAGGTGGTTAGTTTACAATTTTTGTTTTAATATATCCACCACTCGCAGTACCTCTTTTATTGTTCAGTGAAATAAAACTTAGAGAAAAACCTTGGTCCGTTCCGCCCCCTTGCTATGAGTGACCGGTTATTTACATATCTCATGCACTAGCTTCAGGCAGGCATTATTTTTAAATTCCCACCCCCCACTCCTTTTCCAAAGTCAGGTGGTTACGTTTATGGATTTTGACTGGATGCTAGTGATCATAGCAGAATTTAGTGTAAGAAATACATAGGAAAAAATGCATGTTGACGTGGGCAGAGAGTCTACTGACATCACAACTCCACCCACCAAGCTCCAGACAACAGATCCACCCACAGAATCTGCAGTTTTTCAGGTCTCATAACAGACAGAGGGGAGACATTTGACAGGTAAGGATACATGCAGGAGGCTTGTATATCCTTACAGATCAGCACTATGGCAGTAGTTTAGAAAGGATGAGAGTGCGTTTACATCCACTTTAAACTTTCAAACTTGATAGAATATCCACCATTCATACCTTAGTCTCAGGTGGATGATTAGGTGTTGCACCACACCACCGGTTGCACTATCACCACCATCTTCTGCAAGAGCTCCTATAAGGTACTCAGGCACTTCCTTCCTTCCTTTTACCATGCAGACTTCGCTACAGGATGGTCAACACCTGTGTTGTATACTCTTGTCTGGACACCCTTAACCCATTTCTGCACCCTACTTCTTGAGTACTCCACAGGAGGATACCCTGATAGCAATGGTAGAAACCAGGCACAAGGGATTAAAGCGGAGTTCCACCCTTAAAACCACTTTGTTTCATCCCATCCAGCATACTGGCGTCAGCGCCAGTATGCTGTTTTTTTTATTTTTTTTATCCATGTACTTACTTTATAATAGATCATTTAATTTTGGGCGCACCGCGGTGTATGTCGCAGCTATAAGGCGTCACGCCTTCCGGAAACAGCCAACTAGCGTTCGGCTCTTCTGGGCGCCTACGCACAGACCCAGAAGCTGACTGCGCAGGCGCCGTATATAGCCGCGTCACGCCCTCCGAAAAAAGCCGAACTAGGACCGGCTATTTACGGCGCCTGCGCAGTCAGCTCCTGGGTCTGTGCGCAGGCACCGAGAAGAGCCGAACGCTAGTCGGCTGTTTCCGGAAGGCGTGACACCTTATAGCGGCGACATACTGCGGTACGCCCAAAATTAAATGATCTATTATAAAGTAAGTACATGGATTAAAAAAAAAAAAAAAAAACAGCATACTGGCGCTGACGCCAGTATGCTGGATGGGATGAAACAAAGTGGTTTTAAGGGTGGAACTCCGCTTTAATGGCAAAAGTTCCGGCATAATGTTGCTTTCCAGTGCAGGACCCTGTTTTAACAGTGGTTTCTGCATCTGATTCTGGCTATCTCTGAGGTATTCAACTAATGGCCTATGTGACCAGAGCAGATTTCTCTGCATCTATGTCAGAATGTCATGAACAGCCTTTATTCAGGCTTCACTGTCCTGATCCCAAAAGAGCCAGGCTTCTTCTCCACCTCCATCTTATCTATCTGAGTCAGAAGTAGAACTACTACTCATTTAGAAGAGGTAGACATGGAAACATTTGAAGCCTGGAGGTGGTGTTAGAAAAGGTGATAGATGATTACTCATCCCCAGCCTCCCATATACTGGTTGCACGTCAAAATAGATTCCTCTATAACCAGCTTAATTTTTTGTACCGTGAGGTGAAGGGCAGTTTGACAACGTTGTCACCTTTTAATTTACATGGTGGGGTATTTTTGATAGAGAAGCTGCTGACTTTTCAAATTTTGTATATAATAAAGCACCCTGGCAGTTCAACATTCTGTTCAACCGATTATTTTCTTTAATTTGTGGATTATTCATTTGTGGTTTTGAAACACTTGTGTGAGTGCCTATTTTTAATTCATAATCTGCATTAATAATTTATATATTTTAATATTCTTTATTACTGTTCCAGTAGTAGATCCTGCTGTCTCAGTCTTAAATAAACATCCTTCTGTGTCTGTAGAAGATCAGAAGGTTTCTAAAGACAGAAAATTTGAGCTTTTAAAAGCTTGACTGCATTGGTGGATGCTAGCTAAAAGATTCATGCAGGCAGCTTTGCCATCCCCTTTCACTCTTGGTTTTGTACTGGTTGTTGGGTGTCCTTGCCTGCTCATTGTCTTTTTTTTTTTGAGGGTATGTTTTTGGATGTTCGCTATGTACTGAATTCCCTGTGGAATGATAGTGAACATAAGACTTTCGGCAGCACATACAATCCTTTTGCAGAGAAAAAAAAGAAGACCAAATCTCCTGTGCTTGAGAGAAATAAGCAGTCCTTCACCTCTAACTGGTTTAATTTCTGCATTGGCTGTACTGCTACTCACAATAGGCCGGGGACACCCAAATGTAAGACTAAGGAACAGAGGGCGCACCAACCTAGTGCAATACCTTTAAAACAATTTATTGTCAAAAAATATAGATGTATGCTCACAAACAGTGACATGAATCAAGCATAATACAGTCCAAGGGGTGATCCGCCCATAATATTAAAGCCGATTTCCACCCTCAAAGTTTTTTTTTTTTTTTTAAAGTCAGCAGCTACAAACAGTGTAGCTGCTGACTTTTAATAAGGACACTTACCTGTCCAGGGAGCCTGCGATGTTGGCCCCCCGAGGCCGATCCGTCCATCGGATCGGGTGCAGGTGCCGCCATTGTAACTAAGGGAAACCGTTAGTGGAGCCTTCAGGCTTCACAGCCAGTTTCCTACTGTGCATGCACGAGTGGTGTGGCGCTTTCTGAATTACCCCGTGGTCTTTTGAGACACATGCAGGTCCAAGAAAGCATCGGGGGAGAAGGAGGAGTACTCGCGACAGAAGAGGACGTACTGTGCCATGGCTGAGCTAGGACGGAAGTACATTATGTACTTCTAAAAAGGTAAGAAAGAAGAAAATAAATAAGTATATACATATCTATCTATCTAATCTATCTATCTATCTATATATATATATATATATATATATATATATATATACACACATATATATATATATATATATATATATATATATATATATATAATGTCCAAAAACGAGGGGGTAGAAGGGTGGTCTTTAGTTTAAGACCACCTTGTAAAAGTGGGTGGAACTCCTCTTTAAGTATCATAGGCAATCCTTATGATAACTGACCCCATCTGGTTGCCAAATGCAGTATTTTTCATCTTAAAACAATCAACCACACTCGACCAGCACAGGAAATAACTTACTTATTTGTTTTTGCTCCATTCATACAGTACGTTACTATGCAATTTTTATGTAAATATTACCCTTAGTGTTCAAATCCTCTAGGCAGATGTATAACCTATGTGTGTTAAATATTGTTTGTTGTGTGCCTTAATAAATATTGAAATAAAGGTTTTTACAGTGAGTACAAAAAAATCTATTTTTATGTTTGTACAGGGAACTGCAGATGCAAAGAGAGCGTTAGCTGTGGCAAAACTTGTGTAAGTTTAAATTGTTAAAACTGTTTAAATTATGATTCTTAAATGTATATTAGTTTTTCATGTAGTATCAGTTTCTAAACAACATAACCTAAAAATTGTAAAGAAAAATTCAACAATATGGTGATGTGTCCAAACAATGAATGAATAATTAGGGCTGCTGCTAAAGTATAAGGTAAGTACCCCAAAGGTTTGAAACAAGAAATTAAATTAGCGCTGCTCCTATCAATTACTATATATATATATATATATATATATATATATATATATATATATATATATATATATATATATCGTAGGGCTGTTACTGATTAAAATTTTCATTAATTATAACGCACATGCAGATCCAACTACTTTTAGTTGATCTCCCTTCATTGCAACTCTGCATTAGTCAGTGGTAAGTGTGGTATACATTCTATACAATCACTTGATTGTGTGTGTGTGTATATATATATATATATATACAGTGCAGAAAATAAGTATTTGAACACCCTGCTATTTTGCAAGTTCTCCCACTTGGAAATCATGGAGGGGTCTGAAATTGTTATCGTAGGTGCATGTCCACTGTGAGAGACATAATAAATAAAAAAAATCCAGAAATCACAATGTATGATTTTTTTAACTATTTATTTGTATGATACAGTTGCAAAGAAGTATTTGAACACCTGAGAAAATCAATGTTAATATTTGGTACAGTAGCCTTTGTTTGCAATTACAGAGGTCAAACGTTTCTTGTAGTTTTTCACCAGGTTTGCACACACTGGAGGAGGGATTTTGGCCCACTCCTCCACACAGATTTTCTCTAGATCAGTCAGGTTTCTGGGCTGTCGCTGAGAAAAACGGAGTTTGAGCTCCCTCCAAAGATTCTCTATTGGGTTTAGGTCTGGAAACTGGCTAGGCCACGCCAGAACCTTGATATGCTTCTTACAGAGCCACTCCTTGGTTATCCTGGCTGTGTGCTTCGGGTCATTGTCATGTTGGAAGACCCAGCCTCGACCCATCTTTAAAGTTCTAACTGAGGGAAGGAGGTTGTTGCCCAAAATCTCGCAATACATGGCCCCGGTCATCCTCTCCTTAATACAGTGCAGTCGCCCTGTCCCATGTGCAGAAAAACACACCCAAAGCATGATGCTACCACCCCCATGCTTCACAGTAGGGATGGTGTTCTTGGGATGGTACTCATCATTCTTCTTCCTCCAAACACGGTTAGTGGAATTATGACCAAAAAGTTCTATTTTGGTCTCATCTGACTACATGACTTTCTCCCATGACTCCTCTGGATCATCCAAATGGTCATTGGCAAACTTAAGACGGGCCTTGACATGTGCTGGTTTAAGCAGGGGAACCTTCCGTGCCATGCATGATTTCAAACCATGAAGTCTTAGTGTATTACCAACAGTAACCTTGGAAACGGTGGTCCCAGCTCTTTTTAGGTCATTGACCAGCTACTCCCGTGTAGTCCTGGGCTGATTTCTCACCTTTCTTAGGATCATTGAGACCCCACGAGGTGAGATTTTGCATGGAGCCCCAGTCCGAGGGAGATTGGCAGTCATGTTTAGCTTCTTCCATTTTCTAATGATTGCTCCAACAGTGGACCTTTTTTCACCAAGCTGCTTGGAAATTTCCCCGTAGCCCTTTCCAGCCTTGTGGAGGTGTACAATTTTGTCTCTAGTGTCTTTGGACAGCTCTTTGGTCTTGGCCATGTTAGTAGTTGGATTCTTACTGATTGTATGGGGTGGACAGGTGTCTTTATGCAGCTAATGACCTCAAACAGGTGCATCTAATTTAGGATAATAAATGGAGTGGAGGTGGACATTTTAAAGGCAGACTAACAGGTCTTTGAGGGTCAGAATTCTAGCTGATAGACAGGTGTTCAAATACTTCTTTGCAGCTGTATCATACAAATAAATAGTTAAAAATTCATAAATTGTGATTTCTGGAATTTTTTTTTTGATTATGTCTCTCACAGTGGACATGCACCTACGATGACAATTTCAGACCCCTCCATGATTTCCAAGTGGGAGAACTTGCAAAATAGCAGGGTGTTCAAATACTTATTTTCTGCACTGTATATATATACACACAGCTGCCCCCATACTGTAATATACACATCTGCCCCCATACTGCAAGAATATACACATCTGCCTCCCATACTGCAAGAATATACACATCTGCCCCTCATACTGCAAGAATATACACATCTGCCCCCCATACTGCAAGAATATACCCATTTGCCCCCATACTGTTACTGTAACCACACACAGGACGGTTGTCCTCTCTTACCGGAATATTATACATCAGGTAGGCAGACCCTTTTCGCAGAGTACACAAGCAGGCGGGCGGGGGATGATGACATCAGCGCGTCGCTACTTGGCTGCCGCCAGGTGGACCAAGATGGCCGTGGCTCCGGAGCTAGGCCGAGCTCACTCTGCGGATCGTCCTCAATCAAAATTATTTTAATCGATCAAAGAAATGAACGATTAATCAAGCGTTAATTTCCGCAGCCCTAATATATATATATATATATATTAGGGTTGTCCCGATACCACTTTTTTAAGACCGAGTACAAGTACCGAATACCGATACAGAATACCGATACTTTTTGTAGCCGAGTGCAGGGTGTACCAAGTTGAGCGTAGGGACGTTCGGCCGCTGACAGCGACTGAATGTGACAGCACCGATCACCGATCCTAATGCAGCTGTGCCCTACACCCCTGCCAGCTTACTAAGTTTAACTGCAGACCCCACCTACAATACAGACACTCCCCCCCTACAATACAGACACCCCCCTACAATACAGACACCCCCCCTACAATACAGACACCCCCCCTACAATACAGACACCCCCCCTACAATAAAGACACTCCCCCCCTACAATAAAGACACTCCCCCCCTACAATAAAGACACTCCCCCCTACAATAAAGACACTCCCCCCTACAATAAAGACACTCCCCCCTACAATAAAGACACTCCCCCCCTACAATAAAGACACCCACCCCACAATACAGACACCCCCCTACAATACAGAAACCCCCCCTTTAGACCTGTAATGCTGTGCACCTCGGCTGCTCGGATGATCAACGTGCCACACACAGCACTTGTAGACAGAGGGGCAGGCGGCTTTGGTCTGCTCGGCTGTGTGACTGTGAGACAGTCACAGCTGAGACTTGTCAGAGCTGCGGCCGGGTTCCGGGTGTGCGGACGGTCCCCTCCCCCCAAAGCCAGGCTTCAGCCTGTGTGCCACTGTTACGGCTGCTGCCTCCCTGTCACCGCCATGCCGCCCGCTGCGTTTGCGCTAAGTCTTCTTCAGTCGCGGAAGGGTGACGCCGGCCTGACACCCCCCAGAGTGTGCTGCCTGCCCCCTCTCCAGCCAAACTTCGCCTGCACTCCCCCGCCCTCTCCTGCCTTCCCCAGCTACTGACTCCTCCTGCCCTCTCTACAATAATAAAACAAAAGTATTGGTGAAGCATCAAGAGCATTTGCTCTGTATCGGGATAACCCTAAAATAAATAAATATATATATATATATATATATATATATATATATATATATATATATATATATATATATATATATTTAAAAAAAACATGCTCAATGCCAGTATAGAAAAAAAAAATGAAATGTTTAGCCGGTGACAAGTTCAAATATTTAGATGACTTTCTGTGACAACTTCAAAATCAAAAATTCAGGTGACTGTCCGTGGTCCCCACTCACCAGATGGAAATGGTATATGTATCTGTATAGAGGTGGTGATGTCCGTCCACGGAATTTGTTGTAATTAGCCTTGGTCCCTCAGGCTCACTCGATCAGCAACAATCCACAGTGGTATCGTTCCAACAAAAACAGAGGAGAGAGCATATAGTGTAATACTGCTATTTATTTACATAAATTTAAAGTCATTACACTTGCATCAAAAAAGATAAAATCATGCAGAGATTGCTGCCTTGGCATTCACAAAGCCTTCACAGATAGCTTAATGCATTTCGCCCCTCCCACTGGGTGTCATCAGAAGCTTCTAACAATTTTATATATCAAATAATTTATTTATTTATTATTAATAAAAAAGTAATTTCCGGTATCACCCATTTTCAGTTTCGGCACCAAAAAAAAACATGCGGTTCAACCTTAAATTATATGGTTTTGGTAAATCTAAAGGAAAGTTGTACAAACAAATTCTATTCAAATTGTTTACTGTGTAGCCAGCTTAATGTACTCGTGGCTACTCCTAGTTCATTATTTAGCCTGGATTTCTCTCAACCCATTTTTTTTTTATTAAAAGAGAAGTATGGGTTTGGCTTTTTTGTAGATTCATACTTATCTAGGTAGATGCAACATTGGACCACATCTGACACTAACTGGAGTGCTGGGTTATAGAGGGGACAGGAGCGGCCAGCTCAGGCTCTCAGCGGCTCGCTGAGAGGCTGAGATGGCTCCCAGTCCATTCTGTTGGGTGGATCCTGACCATATGGTCACAATCTTTCCTGAGCCTGGACCGAGCCGTAATGTCAGCGGACTCCAGGCTGCTGAAAATGGGTCAAAGGAGTGCAGAACTAACAGCAGTCCTCTGATCCACAGGAGAAGTACAGTCAAATATGCTTTAGCTGTACTTCTCCTTTAATTCTTTGGTAACATTTGGAAAAACCTGGACAAGTCCTTTTTTTTATTTATTTTTTTATTCAAGATTTACGTTACAGATGGTTACATTTCATATCTCCCAGTTGGATCAAACTTATTCCAAAGAATAGAGAAATGATGGGGAGGAATCTCCCCTTCTTCCCACCATCTCCCCCCTCTTTACTGTTTACGCAAAACTTCTCACTTTCCTTCTTTCCACATTTTGTTACCCCCCCCCCCCCCAAAAAAAAAAACACTTTCCTCCAGTCGGCCGTCTCTCCCCCCTCCTCTTCACCCCTCCCTAAACTTCACATAGGGGGCCTATATCGAAAGGTATCTCTCATCCTGATCTTTCATTGCCATTGTTAAGTTCTCCATTTGTTGTATCTCTGCAACTCTAGCGAGCCATTGTGCTCTAGATGGAGTCTCTTGTTTCCACAAGGCAGGGATGCACGCCCTCGCGGCTATGATCAGATGTCTTATCAGCCAGTTTTTGTATTTTTCCATTGACATTGGAATATCTAGTATTAAAACCGCCGATGGTATATTTTCTAAATTAATTCCTGTAATTTTATTGATTGTCTCCATTACCATTTTCCAGAATTCTTGTATTTTTTTGCATTCCCAAAAAATATGTATTAATGAACCTTCTGCTTCATGACATCTCCAACAGACATCTGACATCTGAAGGTATATTCGGTGTAATTTTGTTGGTGTTCTGTACCATCTTGTTAGTATTTTATATCCTCCCTCCTCATATTTACTTGCTAAAGATGCCTTGTGTGTGTAAACCGCAGAATCCTATCCTTTTGTTCTTGGGTAAATATTAATCCCAGGTCTCTCTTCCAAGCTTGTATAAATGTAAATTCTTGTGGTATGTCTAAATTAATTAATGTTGCGTAAAAATAGGACAGTGAGTGTCTTATTGGGTGCCCCTCTAGGCATATCTGCTTGAATTTAGACGTATTTCTAACTTCTGTATAGGTGTTCGCCTTTTTCCGGAGAAATGCTTGTAGCAGCCTAAAAAAAAGTCTAATTCTGATATAGCTTATTTTTCGATCTCACTCCTTGTCTTTAATCGGTTGAATGATCCTACTGATAACCCTCTGTCGCAAGGCAATAAACCTTGGGTCTATCATGCCTGCTTGGAAAGCCTTAGTACCCAAAATCAGAGTTAATGGACTTGGGTGTTTAGACATACTCGTTTTTTCGAAAGTCTTTTTGGTTACACGTATAGTGGAACCTATCATTGGATGTTTCTTTACTTCTGCTGTTATTTCGCTATTTGGGGTCCAAGCTAGGCCTTCTAGTTGTAATTCTACTGTCACTTGTTCCATTTTTCTCCAAGGTTTTTTGTTCCGCCCACACCACTCCACCACTTTAGCTAAGTGGGATGCTTCCTGATATTTTATCAGGTCTGGGATTCCAATCCCTCATTCCACCTTACGTAGTGATAAAATAGCCCTACTTATCCTTGCTGGTTTCCCTGCCCATATAAATTTCAAGAATCTTGATCTCCGTTCTCTTAAAAAGATTTGTGGGATCTTAATTGGTAAGGCTTGTATTAAATACAGAATTTTTGGGAGCATTTTTCATCTTTAACTTCTTAAGGACCGCCTCCTGCACATATACGTCGCCAGAATGGCACGGCTGGGCACATCCACATATATTTACATCGGTTTCAGTACCCAGCCGTGGGTCACGGGCGCACGCCCGTGGCGCGCTCCCTTGACCCGGTCCTGAAGCTCCGGGACCGCGGGACTCGCGGACCCGATCGCCGCTGGAGTGCGGCGATCGGTCCCCGGAGCTGAAGAACAGGGAGAGCCGTGTGTAAACAAGGCTTCCCCGTGCTTCACTGTGGCGGCAGCATCGATCGCGTCATCCCTGTTATAGGGGGACGCGATTGATGACGTCACACCTACAGCCACACCCCCCTACAGTTGTAAACACACACAGGGAACACATAACCTCTACAGCGCCCCCTTGTGGTTAACTCCCAAACTGCAACTGTCATTTTCACAGTAAACAATGCAATTTAAATGCATTTTTTGCTGTGAAAATGACAATTGTCCCAAAAATGTGTCAAAATTGTCCGAAGTGTCCGCCATAATGTCGCAGTCATGAAAAAAATCGCTGATCGCCGCCATTAGTAGTAAAAAAAAAAATATTAATAAAAATGCAATAAAACTATCACTTATTTTGTAAACGCAACACATTTTGCGAAAACCAACCGATAAACGCTTATTGCGATTTTTTTTTTTTACCAAAAATAGGTAGAAGAATACGTATCGGCCTAAACTGAGGGAAAAAAAATGTTATATATATTTTGGGGGGATATTTATTATAGCAAAAAGTTAAAAATATTGAATTTTTTTCAAAATTGACGCTTTATTTTTGTTTATAGCGCAAAAAATAAAAACCGCAGAGGTGATCAAATGCCACCAAAAGAAATCTCTATTTGTGGGGAAAAAAGGATGCCAATTTTGTTTGGGAGCCACGTCGCACGACCGCGCAATTGTCAGTTAAAACGACGCAGTGCCGAATCGCAAAAAGGGGCAAGGTCCTTTACCTGCATTTTGGTCCGGGTCTTAAGTGGTTAATATATTTGTCCACCCAAACCTTGTAAAAATTCCTTTACCCCATCTCTCTAGGTCTAAATTTATTCGCCTGGCCAGTGTTACATAGTTAAAATCAAATACCGTATTTATCGGCGTATACCGCACAGTTCTTTCCCCTTAAAATGAGGGGAAAATCGCGGGTGCGCGATATACGCCGATCCCCACTTCCTGTGCTGTATTTGAAAGCCGCCGCCGCCGCCGACATACCGAGCGCAGTACACTCGGGTACACTTGGCCAGGCTCGGCTCCCCTCGCGGTCAGGAGCTGAGCCTGGCCGAGCGTGCCCGAGTGTACTGCGCTCCGTATATGTCGGCGGCGGCGTTCAAACACAGCGCGGGAAGCGGGGATCGGCTCAGAGACAGCGCGGGAGAAGCGGGGAGGACACCACCAAGGCCGCAGACGGACGCCAGACTGGACAAGGCCGCCGATAGACGCCGGGCAAGACACAGACGAGGGGCTTTCAAACTGTAAGTATTTTTTTTTCTGAAATTTCCCTTCTAGGTTGGGGGTGCGCGCTATACGCCGGAGCGCGCAATACCCGATAAATACTATAGTTTATTTAGATTCCTTATTATCTTTGTTCTTAGATAGTTTATATGAGAGTCTGTCCACCTAAAGTCAAATTGTGTTGTAATCTGCTCCGTTAATTCCGCTTTTAATTCTAAACCTAATGCTTCTGTTTTTCCGTAATTGACTTTGAAGTTGGACAGCTTTCCATACTCTTTTATTTCCGGTAAAAGGGGCGGTAAGGAGATAACTGGGGATGTTATGAAAAAAATTAAATCATCCACATATGCCGCTACTTTCTGTTCCTCTCCTTTCCTTGTTACCCCCCCTGATATTCAAGTTTGCTTGTATCTTACGTAGAAAGGGCTCCATAGTCAAAACAATGATTATGGGCGATAGTGGGCAGCCTTGTCTTGTCCCATTTCGAATGATAAATGGGTCGGATATCTTACCCTCTATTTTGACTTTCGCGCTTGGTTGTGAGTATAGGTTCATGAACCAATTCATCATCCCTTCTTTTAAACTTCTGTTGCAGCGTTGCTTTTAGAAACGTCCACTCCTCTCGGTCAAACGCTTTTTCTGCGTCACTGGCTACTAATATCATTGTCTTCTTTTGTTTTTGTGTTAGGTGTATCGCGTTTACAACTCGCTGTATATTTTCTCTCTCCTCTCTCCCTGGTATAAACCCCACTTGATCTGGGTGTATCAGATCTGGAATGTGTTCTACCAACCTTGTGGCAAGAATCTTAGTAAATACTTTTAAGTCCACATTCAGCAGTGAGATGGGGCGGTAGCTGGCACATTGCGAGGGATCTTTTCCTTCTTTTGGAATAACTACTATATGTGCCACCAGCGTTTCCTCTGGAATTTTCTTTCCTTCTCTCAAGGAGTTGAAGGCAGCTGTAAATCTTTGTGCCAGTTTGTCTGCAAACTTCCTGTAATATGTTAGGGTGAACCCATCTGGGCCTGGTGCCCTGCCCAATTATAATACTTTTAAAGCTTCCAAGAACTCTCCTGTTGTAATTGGCTCGTCTAATTTTCTTGCCATATTGTCTGGTATTATTGACATCTGAGTATCTTTAATGTATTCCCTATCTCAGGGGTGGGCAAACTTTTTGACTCGAGGGCCGCAATGGGTTCATATATTGGACTCGGCAGCCGGACCAAGAGTAGATGGACGGTGTGTATGTGTGAATTAATATAAATTAAATTTAAATTTGTAACATTAAATGTTTCAATAATTTAAGGTAGAAAAGCATAAAAATAGTTATTTTACAAAACTACAATTGATGGCACAATGGCTGTGTTTGATGGCATGGCACAGTGGTGACAATTGATGGCACAGTGATTGCTTTTGATGGCATGGCACAGTGGTGACAATTGATGGCACAGTGATTTCTTTTGATGGCATGGCACAGTGGTGACAATTGATGGCACAGTGGCTGCATTTGGCATGGCACAGTGGTGACAATTTATGGCACAGTGATTGCTTTTGATGGCATGGCACAGTGGTGACAATTGATGGCACAGTGGCTGCATTTGGCATGGCACAGTGGTGACAATTGATGGCACAGTGGCTGCGTTTGATCACATGGCACAGTGGTGACGATTGATGGCACAGTGGCTGCGTTTGATCGCATGGCACAGTGGATGCATTTGGCATTGCACAGTGGTGACAATTGATGGCAGAGTGATTGCTTTTGATGGCATAGCACAGTGGTGACAATTGGTGGCACAGTGCCTGCGTTTGATGGCATGGCACAGTGGCTGCATTTGGCATGGCACAGTGGTGACAATTGATGGCACAATGGTTGCGTTTGATGGCATGGCCCCACAGCTCTGGACCCCCTGCATGTTACACAGACACCCTTCAGTTTACACCCCCTTCAGTGCAGACACCCCCCTTAGTGAAACCCCTCTCAGTGCAAACCCCCAGTGCAAACCCCCCCCCCCAGTGAAACCCCCCCAGGTGCAAACACCCCCCTCCCCATTCAGTACCTCAGATCAGCGCAGCGGCGATCACGGCACATGGACAGAAGGTCCCCTCTGTACACACAGAGAGGAGGGGGAGGGGAGGTGGAAGTGGCTTCACTCGGCTGTGCCTGTGTGCCGAGCACCGCTAACAGGCCATGGCTGTGAGAGGAGGGGATGGATGGTTTCCCACGGTGTCACCTCCGCAACCCCTCTCCTCTTGTACCGCGGCGCTGGGCAGGCAGATAAATGTCACTCCGATCCCCAGTGTGTGGCGTCCCGTCCCCCACTTAGTATGCCTCTGGGTGGCACCACCCTCTCAGAGGAATTCCCCAATCCCACTAGGCGAGAGGTGGCCGGGGGCGGAGCGCCCACAGCCTATCTGCGCTCGCCTCGCTCCAGCCCCCTTTGAAGCATAGGCCGCAAAGCCGCGGCCTCAATTAGCGGCGATTGCGGCAAGAGGAGATTGCCGGTGGGGGCCGGATTAAAAGGTCTGCCGGGCCGTATACGGCCCGCGGGCCGTAGTTTGCCCATCGCTGCCCTAGCTGTTTCTAGTTTCTCCTTTTCTTTCTCCGGGGAAGGTTTATCATCCAACTGATATCATTTCTTATAGTATTTCTTAAAACACTTCACGATCTCTTGCGGGGTATTAACCATTTCATCGTTGGCTAACTTAATCTTTGTAATGTGGCTGTGTATCTGGGCTTCTTTCAAGGCATTTGCTAGTATTCTACCTGGTTTATTCCCATACTCATAGAATGTTCGCCTCCCCCTTGTTAATTTAGCTTTGGCTTTATCTATCAACAAAATATTTAGGGCCAGATTCAGAGAGCCACTACGCCTGTCTAACTGGTGTTAGACTGGAGTAATTTCAAATTACGTGCGTTTTTTAGCTAGTCAGAAACCTCAAACCATGAATAGACGGCTGCGGGCTTCAATTCGACTGGATTACGTGTTCGTACGCCTTCAGATCTACGCTGCAATAAAATTGTGGCCACTGGGTGGACTTCCCGTCATTTTCCGCGTCGGGGTATGCAAATGAGCTTTTGCCGGCGATCCCCGAAATTACGATCTTCAATCGCAATCTCTTACGGCACCTTTAGTCATCTTTTATTTGCGTAACACTATACCAGCTTTTTACTGCTCTAATATTAGACAGCCCATGTTAAGTATGGCCGTCGTTCCCGCGTCGAATTTCTACGTTTTCCGACGTCTTTTATTATTTTTTACGTAAGTCGTCCGGGAATAGGAATGTTCGTAAATGACACTACTCAAACAACGAATGAGGTAACGACATGATTTTGCGCAAATGCACGGCGGGAAATTTCTGAACGGAGCATGCGCAGTTCGATCGCCGCGGGGACGCGATTAATTTAAATGCTTCACGCCCCCTAATCGCGTATTTCGATTACGCGGCGAGAAATAGACTACGCCGCCGTAGCGTACGGGCAAAAATATACCAGAATTCGGTGTAGAGCCTGGTAAAATACGGCAGCGTAGATTATTTCGATTACGCAGCGCAATATTAAGTGTATGTGAATCTGGCCCTTAGTTTTTCTCGGTTTTCGTCTAATTCTGGTTTTATTAATTGAATGCGTTTAAACATTATTTCTATCTGTTAGTTTAATGAATTTTTTCTATGTGTTCCCATTGCGATAAGGTTACCTCGAATTACTTCTAATTACACATTTGTGCGTTACCCACAGACAAAAGGGAATTATTTCATCTGTGTCGTTTGTCGCAAAAAATAATTCTAATTCCTTCCTTATTTTCTCTGAGTATTTACTGTCTTTTAGTAGGGTCTCCTTTATCTTCCAGCGCCACTCTTTCTTCTCCTCCGCTCCCCATTTTAATGTACAGTCTGTTGGAGCGTGGTCTGATAGCGTGAAGGTTCCGATAGAAGCATACAGTATGGATGTCGCTAGGTTTTGAGGAATTAGTACGTAATCAATTCTAGTATATGTCCCATATCTGGCCGCAAAGAACTTATAATCCCTCTCCTGTGCATGAGCCAACCTCCAACTATCAATCAATTGTAATTCTTGTAAAAGTTTTTTAGCTTTCCTTAATTTAACATATGACAGGAGAGATATACCTTTCAATGTGTCTGTTATCGGGTCCAGAGTCAAGTTCAGATCACCCCCTATCACCAAAACTCCCTCTCTGTGTTGAAGCACCGTTTGCAGGCATGTTTCTAAATAGTTTATCTGATAAACATTCGGTAAGTATATATTTCCTAACATAGTTTTCTGTTGATTCAGTAGAAGTCGTCCCACATCATCCCTGATCACCGCAGATTCCTTCCATGCCAATTGTTTGATATCGTAATAGATACCCCACATGATTTCGAACTCTGCGATGTACTATGGTATACTGTCGGGAATCTGCGGTTTTTCAGGTTCAGGGGTTTTCCTCCCTTAAAATTTGGTTTCTTGTAGGGTTGTCCCAATACCACTTTTTTAGGACCGAGTACAATTACCGATACTTTTTGTTCATGTACTCGCTGATACCGAATACCGATACTTTTTTTTAAGTGTCCCCAAATGCAGCCATGTCCCCCCAGCCATGTCCCCCCACATATTGCAGCCATGTCATGTCCCCCACATATTGCAGCCATGTCCTGTCCCCCACATATTGCAGCCATGTCCTGTCCCCCACATATTGCAGCCATGTCCTGTCCCCCACATATTGCAGCCATGTCCTGTCCCCCACATATTGCAGCCATGTCCTGTCCCCCACATATTGCAGCCATGTCCTGTCCCCCACATATTGCAGCCATGTCCTGTCCCCCACATATTGCAGCCATGTCCTGTCCCCCACATATTGCAGCCATGTCCTGTCCCCCACATATTGCAGCCATGTCCTGTCCCCCACATATTGCAGCCATGTCCTGTCCCCCACATATTGCAGCCATGTCCTGTCCCCCACATATTGCAGCCATGTCCTGTCCCCCACATATTGCAGCCATGTCCTGTCCCCCACATATTGCAGCCATGTCATGTCCCCCACATATTGCAGCCATGTCCTGTCCCCCACATATTGCAGCCATGTCCTGTCCCCCACATATTGCAGCCATGTCCTGTCCCCCACATATTGCAGCCATGTCCTGTCCCCCACATATTGCAGCCATGTCATGTCCCCCACATATTGCAGCCATGTCATGTACCCCACATATTGCAGCCATGTCATGTCCCCCACATATTGCAGCCATGTCATGTCCCCCACATATTGCAGCCATGTCATGTCCCCCACATATTGCAGCCATGTCATGTCCCCCACATATTGCAGCCATGTCATGTCCCCCACATATTGCAGCCATGTCATGTCCCCCACATATTGCAGCCATGTCATGTCCCCCACATATTGCAGCCATGTCATGTCCCCCATATATGCAGCCATGTCATGTCCCCCACATATTGCAGCCATTTCATGTCCCCCATATATGCAGCCATGTCATGTCCCCACATATTGCAGCCATGTCCTGTCCTCCATACCTGTAGTAGATGATGCTGCGTTAATCCCCGTGTATTGTAATCGCCGCATTACAGGCACCTTTCGTTTGAATTCTTAATGCCCGCCGCGTATAGACACTCCCCTTCTCGGGAATGGACGGATTTGTCCAATCCCGAGCAAGGGGGAGTGTCTATACACGGCTCAGTGCATAGACACTCCCCCTTGCTCGGGATTGGACAGATCCGTCCAATCCCGAGAAGGGAAGTGTCTATACATGGAGCGGCGGGCATTAGAAGAATTCAAACGAAAGGTGCCTGTAATGTGGCGATTACAATACACGGGGATTAATGCAGCGGTATGCGGCGGCGGCGGCTTTGTGGTATGCGGTGGCTTACGGTGGCGGCGGGAAGTATTCTATTTAGGCATCGGGGGTATTTGCGCTAGTACAAGTACTCCCGCAAATACTCTGTATCGGTCCCGATACCGATACTAGTATCGGTATCGGGGCAACCCTAGTTTCTTGTATAAAGACGACCTGTGATTTAAGTCTATATAGTTCCGATAACAGTCGTACTCTTTTTTTCCGGGATATTTAGCCCTTTGACATTATACGAAGTAAATGTTATGTTAGACATTTTTTATCCTTTTTACTGAAATTAGGAGAGGCGTTTAACATGGGGGTGCTATAGAGCAGGACAGCGCCAGTGCCTGGCGTCCTTCAACATGGCCCTTTTCTTCTTCTCCATATTTTCCTCTTTTTTTTTTTCCCCTTTCTTTAATCGTATCTCTTTCTTTTTTATGTGTCTTATTTTTACCTATCTTTACATGTTTTCTTCATCTCGCTCTCTTCTCTTCCCTTCCCTTCCCTCCTCCTCCTCTCTTCCTCCCTTTAATGTATATCATTAGCTCCTCGACACATCTTATTTTGTCTCCCTCCAATTTCCTCCCCCCTCCCTCATGTCTGCCTCTTACCCATTATATTCCTATTAGCTAACAAAGCAATACTCTACATATATACAGACATGTTTTACAGCATAACATATATACAGACATGTTTTACAGCATAACAAGTCCTTTCCAGTCCTTAACCACTTGTCCACTTGGCACTTAAACCCCCTTAATAACCAGACCAATTTTCAGCTTTCGGTGCTCTCACATTTTGAATGACAATTACTCAGTCATACAACACTGTATCCAATTGAATTTTTTGTCCTTTTTTTCCTACAAACTGAGCTTTCTTTTGGTGATATTTAATCAGCATTGGGTTTTTTATTTTTTGCGCTATAAAATAAAAAAGACTGAAAATTCTGTAAAAAAAAAGAATTTTTCTTTTTCTGTTATAAAATTTAGCAAATTTGTAATTTTTCTTTATAAATTTTGGCCACAATTTATACTGCTACATGTCTTTGGTAAAAAGAAGTACAAATTGGTGGATATTATTTGGTCTTTGTGAAAATTTTAGCGTCCACAAGCTATGGTGCCAATATCTGAAAATTGTAAAAGAAAGGGGGTGTAATGGCGCTTGCCAGTAATGTACACTAAATAATAAAGCTAATTGATATGTGTAATGGTCACCACCGTTTACGACCTTCCATCCAACCACGACAAGCTTATCTGACACACTGCGACAATCCTGCATACACGATCCATTCCATTTCCCATAATAACCGAGACACAAGCTCTGGTACTCTCTGGTTTCAAAATGAATGAACACTTTAATGGTTTCTTCTCAGCTTTTTATACAGGACAAGATGTTACAATTAATCACAGGACAATGCAATCTCCACCAATGCATTTTTTGCAACCCTAAACTGCTGGGTACGCTAGTATAGATCTGATCATATCAGATATTGATCTGTTCAGATACTATACCACTAAGGAAGGTGTATGCTTTTTGCGTGGGTGTTAGCGCTACTGGCACTAACCTGACGCTGTCTGGGGCAACGCAGACCCTGACTGACGATAAAACCTTTATTGGGTTATATACTGTACGGCGGGTGCCCTGATGCTATAAACGGCAAACTAACTAACCAGCGTCACCCGTAACACTTATACAGTGATCACTGGTGAAAGGGTTAACTAGGGGCAATCGGGGAGTTAAAACCTTTATTAGGTAATATATGGGGGTACCTGATACTATAAAAACCAGTGAACCTAAAAAAGAAAAATAACTGGCTATCTAGCGGCACCAGCGACACTAATACAGCGATCGGAAAAACGATTGCTTAGTGACACTGTGGACTTTGTAGGCACGTATAAAAAAAATAACAATAATTTTTAATATTTTTTCACAATTGTGATATGTTATTGAGGTATAAAATAGCAGGTAATTGCGCCTACTACTAATTGAAAAAATTACGTGCACAAGTGTATCCAAAATCAATGGTAATCCTGTAATCAGATGGTGCTAATAATACTATTCCGTGTAGTGCTGTCAATTTTTATATAAATAGAAATATATGAAAAATGAAAAAATAAAAATAAAAATAGTACTGTGACCAATATTATGTGCTAAAAATGCTAATCCATGTAGTGGTGCCAACTTTCCATATTACAATACATGAAAAATAGATAAATAAGTGTGCAAAATGATATATAAAAAAATAATATATAAAAAGATTAAATATATATAAAATCCTAGTGGTGATAGTCCATATAATCCAATCAAAATCCAGTTCCTAATTTACAAAAAATAATAATTCAATAAATAAGTGCTCCTTAATAAAATGTATGTTTATAATAGTCCAAGGGCAATATTGACATAGTGACAGGTGCTTCATGCAAGTTTAGCCATCAGTGGATCATTCAGTGCTCTCCCCCAATGGTCCCGCACTCACCGGATCCAATCACCCCCACAGGGGTAATAGGCTCTTTTCTAATAAGTATCCGAGTATCCAAAATTCAAAAAGGCTGCCTGGTTTTCTCCCCTGGGATCTGTTTTTGAACAGCTGTATCTAGATAGAATACAATAGAATAAAAAATACAAAATAATACAAAAACAGATCACGTGGTAAATCCCAGGGAGACAGTTCCACTATAAATACAGTCAACTTGCTGCGATGGTGTCTATAAAATAAATGCCCACGCTAAGTAGCCTCCTTGATATAAATTCCACAAGATCCATGAACGACTTAAAATCGAGCTCTACATGTTTCGCTTCCTCAGGAGCTTCTCAGTCATGGAAAATATTTTATTTCAATAAAAATAATACATCCCATAATGTATATAAGAAAACACATATACTGTGTGAAACGCTCACCAAAGAAAACCTTGATGCCGATTAACCACTTAAGGACTGCCGCACGACTATGTACGTCCACAGAATGGCACGTGCAGGCAGATGGGCGTACATGTACGTCCCTGCCTTCTAGCGGGTCGGGGGTCCGATCGGTGGCTAAGTGTCTGGGAGCGATCCGGGAAGAGGGGGGCGGCTGTTCGTTTTCGTCCGCCCCCTCGCGATCGCTCCCAGCCAATCCGCTTCCTCCTCTGCCTGAACTGTAAACACAGGCAGAGGAGGAAGTGATGTCACCTCTCCTCCCGCCGGTATTTTCGTCCGGTGGAGGAGAGGAGACATCACAACAGTGAGTAGTACAAGCACTACACTGACACCAGTACACATAGGCACACAAATCCCCCCCAGTCACCCCCCCGATCACCGCCCCCTGTCACAGTGTCACTAAATAGCAGTGATCATTTATTTACTGATCACTGCATTTAGTGTCAGTGTGACAGGCAGTTGGTGTTAGGTCCAGGGTAGCCCTCAATCAAGATTTTTACCCCTTGATCACCCCCTAGTTAACCCTTTCACCCCCCTTTTTCCAGCATCACTAAGTGATCGTTTTTCTGATCGCTGTATTAGTGTCGCTGGTGCCGCTAGGTAGCTAGTTAGTTGTCACTAAATGATATATTTCTCACACATGCCATGGTTATATGTGGAATTGCACCCCAAAATACATTCTGCTGCTTCTCCTGAGTACGGGGATACCACATGTGTGGGACTTTTTGTACATATAACCATGGAATGTGTGAGAAATACATAATTTAGTGACAACGTTTTGTACATTTATTTTTTTTTGGTCATTATTCAATCACTTAAGGGAAAAATAATTAAATATTCCATGGACTCAACATGCCTCTCAGCAAATAGCTTGGGGTGTCTTCTTTCCAAAATGGGGTCATTTGGGGGGGGGGGGGGTTGTGTGCCATCTTGGCATTTTATGGCCTTCAAAACTGTGATAGGTAGTGAGGAGTGAAATCAAAAATGTATGCCCTTAGAAATCTTGAAGGCGGTGCTTGGTTTTCAGGGTCCCATACGCGGCTAGGCTCCCAAAAAGTCGCACACATGTGGTATCCCCGTACTCAGGAGAAGCAGCAGAATGTATTTTGGGGTGCAATTCCACATATAACCATGGCATGTGTGAGAAATATATCATTTAGTGACAACTTTGTGCAAAGAAAATCAGTTTGACTTGTGTCAAAATATAAAATATTCCATGGACTTGACATGCCTCTTAGCAAATAGCTTGGGGTGTCTACTTTCCAAAATGGGGTAATTTGGGGGGGGGTTTGTACTGCCCTGCCATTTTAGCACCTCAAGAAATTAGATAGGCAGTCATAAAATAAAAGCTTTGTAAATTCCAGAAAATGTACCCTAGTTTGTAGACGCTATGGCCCAGATTCACAGAGCGATTACGCCTGCGCAACAGGAGATGCGCGGCGTAAGTCTAAATGTGCGCGTGCGTTTCGATGCACGGCATCCCCAGAACTAGATACGCAAAAAATCTACTTTTTTTTGTCCAGCGTAATTTCGTTAGACTGGCGCATCCGTCCGCGCAAAAGTGCGCTAGACAGACCATTGATTTGCTAGTCAAATATGCTAATGAGGGACTTACGGGGATCCACAAAAGAACGTTGGGGCAGCGCAGGCTACTCAAAATGTCCTGTCTAAAGTTAGACCATAGAAAAGCTGGTCTAAAAAGAGAAAAAAAGTCTACTTGTTAGATAAAGCAACACTGTTAGTGAGGAGCTCAGCAGTCACACGTGTTGCACAACAATCTGTATGCCAACATGCCAGGGGCATCGTCGCGCATAGCTATACTACTGACTTTAGATGAGCAAAGAAGAAGGAGGGCACGGAGGATGGCACGGGAGAGGATATACCGCACCCGCATAGACCTGTTTGGCATGAGTGATTCTGAGGTGTATCGCATCTTCAGATTCACCCCTCATGCCATCCTGGAATTAACCACAACCCTGCAGGAGGACATCACCAGCCCAACACACCGCTCACATGCAGTGCAGCCACTGGTAAAGGTCATGGCAACACTCCATTTCCTTGCCAGTGGCTCTTTTCAGCGTACAAGTGGAGTGGTGGCTGGGATGTCACAATCCTCCATGAGCAGATGTGTGCACCAGGTTGTCCCTGCAATCCTCAGACGCATGTCCAACCAAATCATCAAACCCACCACTGAGGACCTGCGGCTGAAGGCAATGACAGATTTCTACAGAATTGCCAGATTCCCACGCACCGTGGGGGCCATTGATTGCACACATGTGGCACTCCAGCCCCCCCAGGAGACAGGGCACATGTACCGCAATCGGAAGCATTGGCATTCCATCAACGTACAGGTGATAGTCGATGCCCAAGGCCTCATATGGCACGTCCGTGCCAAACACCCCGGATCCAGCCATGACAGCTACATCTACAATCAATGCCACATCCGAATGGAATTCGATCAGAACGTGTATGGGGACACCTGGCTGGTTGAGTGACATGGGTGGCAGGCATGACTGTACCCCCCCCCATGATGCACACATCACAAGGGGCACATGCATGACTAACATCCTCCTGTCTTTTCCCTTACTCTTGACTCCTTTCCGGAACCCCCAAACCCCAGGAGAGGAAAGATACAATCAAGCACATGCCCAAACACGTGCAGTGGTGGAGCGCACCTTTGGCCTCCTGAAGTCACGTTTCCGATGCCTGGATAAGTCTGGGGGTACCCTCTTGTATTCCCCAAACTTCGTGTGCCATATTATCGGTGCCTGTTGCATGCTGCACAATTTCGCAGTAAGAAAGGGCCTGCAGATTGACCTACGTGATGACCTGACCCCTGAACCAGACAATCCCCCCCTAACCGAGGCTACCCCGTCTTCTGAGGGAAGAGCAGCCAGGAGACAGCCCACATTGGGCATCTTTGCACGTTAAACGCACACATTAATCATGGCACAATGAGAATGCATGCATGCACACCACTGTGGTCCCTAGCACACACACCCCACATCCTCATCAAATTGGATTGGCACCAGTCCACCATGCTGGACTTGTGAGCAGCAACGCCACGCCAAGGCTCCAATTATGTCACTGTACATTCATACACCATTCACACAGACCTGGGGATCACTTCTCCCTGGTCCTGGGGAACCCTTCTTTACCAAAATTGAGGGTGACACCCCTTTTCCGGCAGGAATGTCACCCCCACATTCAAACAGCATTCACAACCCAAAAAAAACCCAGCAAAATCAAAAAATTTCCAGCCAAAAAAAAAGAGGGGAAAAATAAATTATTGCCCTTGACGTGAGCCACGCCTGGGGCGCCCCCGGCCACGGACCCGGCTGCTCAGGGGAGACTCATGGGGGAGGGGGAGAACCGGGGAAGGAGGAGCAGCCCCTGATCTCTGCCCACTTGGCGGCCTGCCCTCCAAAGCCACGGCTATTCTGTCCAGGGCAGCACCAAGTGTTGCCGTGTTGGCCTGGATAGCCTGGGCCCTCACATCCTGCCCAATGCCTGCTGATGTTGTCTGCAGTTCGTTTAGGCAGGTTGTGAAAGCCCGGGAGTGGGAGTCCAGGTTCCCCAGCGTATCCTTGATGGAGGACAGGCTCTCCTCCATCCGCACCAATGTCTGGCTGACCTGTCCCAGATGGCGGGTCTGGAGGAACTGGTACCTTCTCAGAGTGGCGGGCAGGAGATCGGCCACCCCCCTGGTCTTCTGGGACGACTTCCTGCCTCCAGCTGATGCTTGTGGCCGGGGAGAAGGGGAGGCCCTTGGGAGGGGAGCCATGTTGGGGGAGGAGGGGGGGGCTCCCCCTTAGGGAGGGCTGCCTGCTGCCAGCCAGAGGGGAAGAGTCCTCAAAAACCAAACGTCCAGTGCCTGACATGGACTCCTCCTCCTCATGATTCTCCTCCTCCTCAACCTCCTCCTCCTCCTGTTCAACCTCCTCCGCGGACTCTGGCCTTGTCGGGGGGCCTCATTAGGCTGCTGTCCTGGGGATGGTGCGGTCAGGCCAGATGGCCCTGCACCCTCCTGCACATCTGTGGATGACACAAAACGTTCACAGGCTGGAGGATCCACACACTTGCCACATATTCCCTTTCACCCCCTCCCCCACACATGCTACACACCTGATATTAAAAAAAAAATACTTACCCGGCACCACGGGCTCCGGACTTGAGTCAAAGCCGGGCAGGCCCTCAACTTCATGCCGATGAAAGGTCAGGGCCACCGCACGCTCCTCTGCTGTCAGCCTAATACGGCATGGTGGGCCCCCTCCTGTGCCCCTGGCATGGGCAAGCATTTTGGACAGCTTCTGTTTGACCAGACGCCGGAGGTCATTAATCTTTTTGTCAATCCCAGACCGGGTCCGTGTCTCCCCCTCCCCCGCTGAATTGACCTGCTCAGTGATGAGGTCCAAAATCTCCCTCCTCCTGGCCGGGGTGGTGTTGGCACTGTCTGGGCCGTGGAGGAAACGCCCATAATCGCTAATGGCCCGGGCAAGAATTCTCTTTTCCCCCACAGTAAAATTGAGTTTTCGTATTCTCTCTGTCATACTGCCAAAAAAACTCACTCCCAGTCAACAAAAATCAGTCACAAAAACAAGCACAACCAATCAAGCAAGAACACACACAAAGAGAAAACTAACACCCAAAAAATCACCCAAGCACTCAGCAAAAAACAGTCACAAAAACAAACAGCAAAAAATCAGCAAGAAAACAAACGAACAGAAATATATCAAACAGTCTCTCAAACACTTATCAAAAAACACTTTCAAAGATCTACTAACAAACACTTGATCACACAGAACACTAATCTGACAAATACAAAACACAACACAACAAACAGGACAAAAGCACTTGGTTAAATGGGAAGGGACAAAGGGATGTACTTTTGCAATGCAAGTGCGTTTGTGTCTGTCTATTTATGCTGTCTGCGTAGTCCTTAGTCCATTTCCAATTTCACTGATTGCGCCGCTCCCGAGTTGTGAGCATGTGCACAGCGGAGCTGACATGGTCTGCTTCAAGTGCGCATGCGCGAGCCGGCCGGCCCTTCATTTGCATGGGGTCACGGCTCATTTCAATGTAACCCGCCCACGTCCTTCCCAATTTGTATTACTCCGCCTTACGCCTCTGAAATAACGTTACGCATGCGCAATTTTCTGCGCAAAAGCTGCGAGAATAGGGTGATTACGCGGCTACATTGCGCAAGTCTAACGTAAAGGCGGTGTGCTACGCCGGTCCAATAATGCGCAGATGTACCTGAATCTGGGCCTATAACTTTTGTGAAAACCAATAAATACACTGTATACGCTTATTGTGATTTCTTTTTACTAAAGACGTGTGGCTGAATACATTTTGGCCTAAATGTTTGACTAAAATTTAGTTTATTCGATATTTTTTACTTTTTGTTATAAGAACTACCATCAAAAGAAAGCTCTATTTGTGGGAAGAAAAGGACGCAAATGTTGTTTCGGTACAACATTGCATGACCGCGCAATTACCAGTTAAAGAAGCACAGTGCCAAATTGTAAAAACACCTCTGTGCATTTAGCAGCATATTGGTCCTGGGCTTAAGTGGTTAAGGACCGCCTAACGCCGATATACGTCGGCCGAATGGCATGGCTGGGCACAATCACGTACCTGTGCGTGATTTTTAAATGCCCAGCCGTGGGTCGCGGGCACCCGACCCGGTCCGAAGCTCCGTGGCCGCGGGATTTGCAGACCCGATCCCCGCCAGAGTCCCACGATTGGTCCCTGGAGCTAAGGAACAGGGAGAGGTGTGTGTGTGTGTGTGTGTGTGTGTGTAAACACACCTTTCCCGTACTTCACAATGGCGCTGTTATTGATATAGGTGAAAAGCGATCAATGACGTCACACGTCCAGCCCCGCCACCCTACAGTTAGAAACACATATGAGGTCATATCTAACCCCTTCAGCACCCCCTAGTGGTTAACTCCCAAACTGCAATTGTCATTTTCACAGTAAACAATGCATTTTTATAGCACTTTTTGCTATAAAAATTACAATGGTCCCAAAAATGTGTCAAAATTGTCTGAAGTGTCCGCCATAATGTCGCAGTCACGAATAAAAAACGCTGATCGCCGCCATTAGTAGTAAAATTTTTTTTTTATAAAAATGCAATAAAACTATCCCCTATTTTGTAAACGCTATCAATTTTGCGCAAACCAACTGATAAACGCTTATTGCGATTTTTTTTAACCAAAAATATGTAGAAGAATACATATCAGCCTAAACTGAGGAAAAAAAAAAGTTTTTTTATATATATTTTTGGGGGGATATTTATTATAGCAAAAAGTTAAAAATATTGAATTTTTTTCAAAATTGTCACTAAAAACCGCATAGATGATTAAATACCACCAAAAGAAAGCTCTATTTATGGGAAAAAATGGATGCCAATTTTGTTTGGGAGCCACGTCGCAGGACCGCGCAATTGTCAGTTATAGTGACGCAGTGCTGAATCGCAAAAAGGGGCCTGGTCCTTTTACCTGCATATTGGTCCAGGTCTTAAGTGGTTAAAAATGTTTACAACTACAGATCTCCAGTCTATAGGCCTCCAGTGGGTGTCCACCCCAGAGATGGAGAATGGGGTAGGGAACTGAGCAACCCAAATCCTAGGCTACAACACCAACTTATAGGTGAGAGAAAATATGGAGATGCACCAGGTAACTGAAACATATAAACAAACATACAACAATAAAGTTGCCATATGTCAAAGCTTTCCCAGAATATGTATACATCTTCCGAACTGGGGGATTGTAGCCATACTTCCATAGAAGGTAAAAAGTACCTGCAAAGAAATTTGTTGGGCGAATATTGAATGTAAGTCTGTCAGCTTGCATCCAATTATTCTAAATTTCCCTTAAAGATTAAATAAAAATTCAACAAAAATTCCACTTATGCTTAAAGCTGTCGGTTTCCTGGTTTTTATGTGTGTGTGTATGTATATATGATATATATCTAATATAGACATACCGTAGTATAGATGAACAGTAGTGGATCTGGATAAAGAACAGTGGTCCTAAAATTAGAGCCAGTCGCTAAATTGAAGTATTATACCACACTCTGACAACTAGAAAATTGGATAAAAAACAAACAAGCCAATTAGGTCTGATGGTAGGCATCAAGTTGTAATGACTCCATTGTATATGGGCAAATAAATAATATAGTTAATATACGGTACCTATTATTGAAGATTAACAGAGACTAACTAGGGGTTAACCTGTGGTTAATAGGGCTGTTGCGAGGTGTTAATCGTGCGCAGTGACACCATATAGAAAATCTAAAAAATGTAAGTATAGGAAATATAAATGGATACCAATAAACCAAATAATGTACTACAGTTGGAGCTATAACTAAAGTTAGAAACTATTTAAAATAAGGTACCTATTCAGTGTTTCGCCGCTGAAAGAATCCACATTGAACGGTTCAATACTAGCACCACAAGGTGAGTGGGGAGATCCTCTTGACTCCGCTCCTCAGCGGCATCTGTCCCCACCATTTGTGCACCTCGCTCGGGTGCACGTCGGCAACGTCCGACATCATGTGAGCCGGCCAAAAAACATACACCGCGAATGCGCGAAGTCGGCGCATGCGCACCTGGATGATGGATGATCCATGCTATGCAACAGTGTTTCTTATGGTGCCATTGGCATTGCAAACTTTCAGTCATCCACAGAATAGGGGAAAGATCGACATCCCTTACCAACGGCTTGGGTGGCTGCATATTACTTTCACCAAAGGGTTGCATAGTCCTGGGTTGGGGAGCAAAGTTTCAAATCCCACCGGTTGCTCAAAATTGGACTAAAAACAGACTATTATGCTGGGAAGCTAGTGTAGTGTCTAAAGAGAGACCACCCACCGCATGCCAAGCATATGCTGTGAAAAATTATATTTGCACTATATATACTGATAATGCAGATAAACATTGCTTTTTTTGTTGTTTTGGGTCAATAATATGGGCACACACATTCCAGTGAATATGAGAAAATGCAGATACAGAATCGTTACAAGAGCGCCTTACAGTCCACAAACTAAGAAAATGCGCAGTTATGGGGAAGATGAAAATCCCCAAGGTATGATCTGAAGATAGCTACTGAAAACGCTCCCAAGCTATAATACCACTACAGACGTGACATAGATGTGGCGGCCACAATAAAATGTGAACCATTGATATATTTCAATCATTGACGACTCCATGCTTACAGTTTAAAGATCTTTGGAGCGATCTGTAAGGAATAAGAGATGAACCCTAAATTAACGCACATGTATGCAATTTGCATAAGAAAATTCAGATGGTTTTAAATAAGTTATAGAAAATTGTTAATCAAAAGTCACCTGGAATAGTGGGCCATCAGGCCAATCCTTAGGGTCGGTATAAGACCTCATTAATTCCCGTGGCTTAGTGGCTTCTAAGTGCTCAATCCAGTATGTTTCTCTCTGCAAGATGCACTTATTCCAGTCGTCGCCATGTGGATCTTGAGGAATAACTTCCAAAATAATAAACTTGACCATTAAAGTGTCGAATTTGTGGTACAGACCCAGGTGGCGGCTGACTGAAGTAAGCATCTTACGCATATTGAGAGTAGTATAGATGATCATATATGTGTTTTTTAAAGGGACGGAATGTTTTTCCTATATAGAACGCCCCACATGTGCAGGTCATGAGATACACGACTCCCTCTGTGTCGCAAGTAGCACAGAAATGGGGACGAAACGGTTCTCCATTGGGTAAGTAAAAGCATGATCCCGTCTGTACCCATGGGCAATATGTGCAGCGGCCGCATATAAAAATGCCTTGTGTCACTGCATGACTACTATCATTGGGTTTGTATTTACTTTTTGTTAAGTTGTTGCCGGTGGACGTACTTTTCCGGATAACTATCTCAGAAACACAAGTAAAGTAGTACATACAGTACATGCAATAGATAAGTTACACAACAACAAAACACAACACATTGTGTGGGAAATTCCAGGACTAGAAAGTCAGTGCTAGAAGTAGAGAGAGAAAAAAAGAGAGAAAGAAAGGGAAAAGGCGGTCAAGGATAGAGAGGGGGGGGGCTGCGGGGTTAATCCCTCTATTCGCAGGCACCCCCGGGGTGCCTGCGAATAGTTCCCTTACGTATGGCCCTACTCTCAGTTATGCGGTTGGTCTGGGGTGGGAGGGAACATGGCCAAAGGTATACATTCACACATCAGCCGCGGGCTCCCTCAGTGCTTGGCCCTCAGCCGAGTATATGAAGATACTCCACAGTTGCCAGGTGTATTTGAATGTTTCCTGTCCGTCGTGTGCTGTGAGGACAAGGTCCTCCATGCGCCTAATCTCCACCTTCGCGATCCACTGGGGTATTGTCGGCGGAGGTGTAGCCTTCCAATGAAGTGGAATGCAAGCCTTGGCTGCATCTAACAGGTGCCTAATCGCAGATTTTTTGTATACTTTCCCTGGAATGTTAGATGCATGCAGGAGAAAAAACGCAGGGTCTGCTGGGATATCGTGGTCTGTGAATTTCTGAGCCACCTCGCAAATTTGTCTCCTGGGTCTTGCCGCAGATGGGGGACTTATGCATAAACCTCAGGATGCGCTGTCGCTTGGACGTGTCGAAATGACAGTGTAGTTCCTTCTCCTATTTAAGTATACCCGGGGGCACAAAATCCTCACCTGGTGTATTTAAAAGACTGTAGGTTAGGGAAAGCGTATGTAATGTGGTACCTGAGATGTTTCAGAGTTCCTCTAGTGTTGTGAGGGGTTGAGCGTTGGTGGCCGGAGGTGTCGGAGAGCGAAGAAAGTGGTCTAGTTGATGGGATCTCAGGAAGTCCAAGCGAAATGGGCCTGCGGGATCCGAGAGCTCCGCAGCAGTGTTCCATCTCCCCCTCGCTCGGCCTCGCTCAGCCTCCGAAAGACCAAATCCTGCACACCTGGCACGAACCAGGGGTTCCCCAATATGGGGTATACAGGTGAATCAGTTGAGGTTACCGATGCCTTTGATATAAGTCTGGTGCCAATTAGTGGATGGCGTTTGTTTTCTCCCTGTTACGGCACCAATCTACAAGCCTGCTTAGATGAATTTCATGGTGGTAAGCGCGGCTATCTGGTACCGCAAAGCCCCCCTGGGGTTTAGGTAAGACCAGGAGTTTAGCTGAGAGACGCGGGCTCTTTTTAGCCCAAATTATTTCCGTAAGTGTGGACTGCACTTGTTTAAAGTATGAGGTGGATACGTGGATGGATGGGCAATGCTTGCTTTAAATAAAGGAATTTCTGAAGGATTGTCATCTTCACAATGTTACAGCGGACCACCCAGGAGTGTAGTCCCGTATGCCATTTGTTCAATAGTGCCCGGATCGTCCTCAGCAGGGGTGGGAAGTTAAGATCGTATACCCGAGCGATTGTCTGGGGGATATGTGTGCCTAGGTATTTCAGGACATTTGTCGTCCATTTCAGCTTAAATCTATCCTGCAGATGCTTTAGTTGTGTGTGCGACATCCCCACGCCCATGGCTTCCGATTTAGTGAAATTAATTTTAAAATTGGAGAGTACACCATATCATTCAAATTCCCCTAAAAGGGCAGGGAGGGAGATAGTGGGATTGGTGAGGGTAAACATGAGGTCATCTGCATAGGCTGACACCTTGTGTTGGGTGCAATTTACTGCCACTCCCAATATATCTGGGTGCAGCCGCACGTGACAAAGATATCGCTTCGAGAGGGCAAAGAGGAGAGGTGACAGCGGGCAGCCCTGTTGCGTTCCGTTAGTGATCGGGAAGGGGTCAGAAGACACCCCATTAGCCCGTGCTCTGGCTGTGGGTGACGCATAGGTCGCTGCGATCCAAGTCATCATGTTACAGCCTAGCCCTAAATATCTTAGCGTTGCGAGCATAAAGGCCCAACCCACCCGATCGAACGCCTTCTCCGCGTCGGTGCTCAGAAAAATACTAGGTGTCTTAGTACAGGTGGTGGAGTAAAGCAAGTCCAGGACTTTGGTGGTGTTGTCCCTCGCTTCTCTCGTTGGGACAAAGCCCACTTGGTCTAGGTGGATGAGGCGGGGAAGGTGGAGCTGTAGTCTGGTTGCGATAATTTTGGTAAACAATTTAAGGTCCGTATTAAGGAAGGATATAGGTCGGTAACTCCCGCAGCATGGCGGGTCTTTGCCCTCTTTAGGGATAACTGAAATCTGTGCTTGTAGTTTGGAGGCATGTAAAGTAACGCCCTCGGTAAAGCCATTAAGCATCTTTACCAGATGATTCCCTAGGGATGGCAGCAGCGTCTTGTAATATTAAAGTGGGAGGCCGTCAGGTCCCGGGGCTTTCCCCAATTTGGTGTTGCTCACTGCGAGTTGTAGCTTGGCTAATGTGATGGGGTCCTCTAACAGGGCACGTGTCTCGGCAGGTAGGGTGGGCTTGCGAGAGGAGGTAATGTAGTCTAACATATGGTCTGGAGGCGCGGACGTCGTGGGTAGGTTGTAGAGTAACTCTTAGAAGGACTTGAACTCCTACGATATATGTTGGGGCATGGTTACATAGTTACATAGTTAGTCAGGTTGAAAAAAGACACAAGTCCATCCAGTTCAACCATAAAAATAAATAAAAATAAAACAAAGTAAAACACAGTACATCCTCCCATACACCCAACTCCATACCCACAGTTGATCCAGAGGAAGGCAAAAAACCCCAGCAGAGCGATGATCCAATTTGCTACCGGAGGGGAAAAAATTCCCCCGAAAGGCAATCGGATTTACCCCGGATCAACTTTACCTACAAAACTTAGTACTCAGTTATATTATGTGCATTTAGGAAAGAATCCAGGCCTCTCTTAAAGCAATCTACTGAGCTGGCCAGAACCACCTCTGGAGGGAGTCTGTTCCACATTTTTACAGCTCTTACTGTGAAGAAACCTTTCCGTATTTGGAGGTGAAATCTCTTTTCCTCCAGACGTAAAGAGTGCCCCCTTGTCCTCCGTGTTGACCTTAAAGTGAATAACTCAACACCAAGTTCACTATATGGACCTCTTATGTATTTGTACATGTTGATCATATCCCCCCTCATATTCTCCTCTTCTCAAGAGTGAATAAATTCAGTTCCTCTAATCTTTCCTCATAGCTGAGCTCCTCCATGCCTCTTATCAGTTTGGTTGCCCTTCTCTGCACTTTCTCCAGTTCTCCGATATCCTTTTTGAGAACTGGTGCCCAAAACTGGACTGCATATTCCAGATGAGGTCTTACTAATGATTTGTACAGGGGCAAAATGATATCTCTATCTCTGGAGTCCATACCTCTCTTAATACAAGAAAAGACTTTGCTCGCTTTGGAAACCGCAGCTTGGCATTGCATGCCATTATTGAGCTTATGATCAACTAAAACACCCAGATCCTTCTCCACTACAGATCCCCCCAGTTGTACTCCCCCTAGCATGTATGATGCATGAATATTCTTAGCCCCCAAGTGCATAACTTTACATTTATCAACATTAAACCTCATCTGCCACTTAGTCGCCCAATTAGACAGAGCATTGAGGTCGGCTTGTAAATTGGAGACATCCTGCAAGGACATTATTCCACTGCATAGCTTGGTGTCATCTGCAAAAACAGAAATGTTACTTTTGATCTCAGACCCAATATCATTTATAAATATATTGAAAAGTAAGCGACCCAACACTGAACCTTGGGGTACACCGCTGATAACCTTGGACCATTCAGAGTAAGAATCCTTAACCACAACTCTCTGAATTCTGTCTTTCAGACAGTTTTCTATCCATTTACAAACTGATATATCTAATCCTGTAGACCTTACCTTACACATGAGCCGTGTGTGGGGAACTGTATCGAACGCTTTTGCAAAATCCAAGTATACCACGTCCACTGCTACGCCTCTGTCCAGGGTTTTACTTACCTCTTCATAAAAATAAATCAGGTTTGTCTGACAACTTCTGTCTTTCATGAATCCATGCTGTCTGCTGCTTAAATAGTTTGTTTCCAGCAAGAACTCATCCACGTGGTCTTTTATTAAATGTTCCAGTATCTTCCCAACTATAGAAGTTAAACTAGACCTGTTAAAGACTTTGTTCCCTTTTTAAATATGGGCACCACATTGGCTTTATGCCAATCCAGTGGTACTATTCCTGTCATTAATGAGTCCCTAAATATTAGATACAGTGGCTTTGAAATTTCAGAGCTCAATTCTTTTAGGATCCGTGGGTGGATGCCATCTGGTCCAGGTGCTTTATCCACCTTTATTCTGTCTAAATATTTCTGGACCATATCACTTTTGAGCCATTGTGGATTTGGGGCTGTGTCACTCCCACCCCCTATATCGACATGAGCTCCCCCATTCTCCATTGTATACACAGAGCTGAAGAAAGCATTTAATAAATTTGCCTTCTCTATGTCCTCAGTCACCCACTCTAGATTATTTTGTAAAGGGCCTACATGCTACATGATATCATCAGCAGCCAAAAACTGCTCTATCATTCATATGCAGACGACACGCAACTATATTTTCGCATTTGCAATAAAAAGGATCATCACCTCAATCTAGAGACATGCCTCTCTTTGATAGAGGACTGGATGACAAAGAGTTATCTTAAACTCAACGGAGCGAAAACAGAACTTCTCCTGTTTCACGCCAAGCGTAAGAATCAACCTGCTACAACATGGACCCCCCCGCCCATTCTGGGCAAAATCATCTCCCCTAGCGCCAAAGTCAAAAGTCTTGGGGTCATCTTCGACTCCTACATGACAATGGACGCACAAATAGGGTCAGTAGTCAGCGGATCTCACCATCTGCTGCGCCTACTACGCAGACTTACTCCCTTCATCCCCAAAGAAGACATAGCGGTCGTGGTGGGAACAATTGTAAACTCCAGACTGGACTATGCCAACGCCCTTTACCTCGGACTCCCCAAGTACCAAATCGCTCGTCTTCAAGTCGTTCAAAACACGGCCGCTAGACTTGTGACTGGGAAAAAACCTTGGGAATCAATCTCGCCTTCACTGAGATCCCTTCACTGGTTACCAGTAAAAGACAGAATCACTTTTAAAGCACTCTGTCTAACGCATAGATGTGTCCATGGGAATGCCCCCCATTATCTATGCGAAAAAATAAAAGCTCACAATCCCAATCGCGTTCTGCGATCCACCAATCAAAACCTGCTCCAGATACCGAAAGCCAACTACAGGGCCAAAGGAGATAGAAGATTTGCGGTCCAAGGTCCCAGACTATGGAACGCTTTACCAACCAGCATTCGGTTGGAGGAGAACCACCTAGCTTTCAGGAGAAAGATCAAGACGCATCTCTTTTGATACCAAAGGAGACTGGAACAACAAGCGCCAAGAGGCGATTAAGTTCGTATGTGTCGCGCTATATAAGTTTCTTTCATTCATTCATTCATTCATTCATTCATTCATGCTCAGACTTGACCTTTTTACTATTAATATATTTAAAGAATTTTTTTGGGTTTGTCCTACTATCTTTTGCAATCTGTCGTTCATTTTGAATTTTTGCATCCTTGATTTCCTTTTTACATATTCTATTATATTCTTTGTAACATTTAAACGACACTAGTGTTCCTTCATTTTTATATTTTTTAAAGGCTATTTTCTTATTGTTTATAGCTTTTTTAACTTTGACCGTGAGCCACATAGGTTTTATCTTTAGCCTTTTAAACTTATTGCCCATGGGAATATACTTTGCAGTGAGGTTCCAAAGAGTCTTTTTGAAGAATTCCCATTTCTGTTCTGTGTTCATCGGTGCCAATATTCCCTCCCAGTCCAAGCCCTGGAGAGCAGTCGTCATGCTTTGAAAATTTGCTCTCTTGAAATTAAGTGTTTTTATCTTTCCTGTATGTATTTCTTGCTTATAGTTTACATTAAACGAAATCATGTTATGATCACTGCTACCCAGGTGTTCCTTTATCTGAACATTAGTAATGAGCTCTGCATGGTTTGAGATTACCAGGTCCAACAGAGCATCATTCCTAGTTGGGGCCTCAATAAACTGGACCATAAAATTGTCCTGCAATAGGTTTTTAAATTTTTGTCCTTTAACTGTCCCAGGAATTCCATTATTCCAGTCAATTTCTGGGTAGTTAAAATCCCCCATTATTATCACCGTCCCTGCCCTTGCAGCCCTTTCCATCTGTGCAAGGAGCCGAGTCTCCACCTCCTCATTAACATTGGGTGGTCTATAACAAACTCCAATGATTAGCTTTGAACTACGCACATCTGTATGCAGTTCCACCCATAATGCTTCAACTTCATCACACTCTCCATCAACCAGGTCCTCTTTCACGCTTGCTTTGAGGTCACTTCTCACATAGAGACAGACCCCTCCACCTTTCCTTTTTACCCTGTCTTTCCGAAAGAGAGCATAGCCAGGAATATTAATAGCCCAGTCATGTGAGGATTGAAGCCAAGTTTCAGCAATACCGATTACATCATAGCTCTCCTCATGCACCAGAGCTTCCAACTCACCTGTTTTGCTTGGAAGGCTTCTGGCATTGGTGAACAAACACTTAAATGTATTGTTACATTTTTCGCTGGCGTTTCTCATATGATTCATATAATTTTTAGTAGTGCAAATGGCACTATAATTTCCAATGGCTGTTTGCAACATGGGAACTTTCTTGTCACCTGCCATAACCCCACCTCCATCTATCCCCATTCCATTCTCCATTAATGTCTGACCCCTAACTGACCTGTGTGCCCGATGTAATTCACGTTCACCCTCCCCCCTCAAGTCTAGTTTAAATACTGGTTATCCTCTGGCCCGTCGGGGATCGTACATGTGGAATGTAAGACGCCAATTTCTGGTCGTGTAGGGATTGAGCCAAAAGTCTACCACATTTGTTACCAGACTCATAGACCTCTTTGCGGGTTATTTGTAGAGCCGACTTAAAAGTGAGTAGGTCAGTGACCTGCGTACGTATCGTGTCTAGCTCCGCCTTTAGTGGACCCGTTGGGGTTTGTTTATGGCTAATTTCCAGGACTTGAAGTTTGTAAAAAAGGGAGGTCAGTTGGGTCGTCCTTAGTCGTTTAAGTCTCGCCCCATGCTTTATGAGGGTTCCGCGAATCAACGCCTTATGGGCTTCCCAGATCAGGCCTGCCCCACTGTCCGTGGCATTGTTAGTCTGGAAATAGTCGGTTATGTCTCTAGTTACGTCAGCCAGTACTTCTGGGTCTTGTAGGAGACTTTCATTGAGCCTCCACGGCTTCCTTTGACCTCTGTAAAAATCGGTCAGGGCGTATTGCAATGAGACCGGGGCATGATCTGACCACGTGATGGAGCCCAGTGATACTCCCCAAACTGCCTGCAGTTGGTTGTGGGGGACAAAAATGTAGTCAATACGCAAATATGCATTATGGGGGTGGGAGAAGAAGGTGTAGTCACGCTCACGGTATGAAACAGGCACCAGGCGTCAAGCTGTGATGCGTGAAGAGCTTAATGATAGGCCCTACGTGCGCCTCAAGTAATCGAGGAGCGCCCCGTAGAGGTGTCTTCCTCAGGGATCAGGGGGATATTAAAATCTCCCCCTACAATGAGCTGGCCCTCAGAGAATTTCCGGAGGGCGGCCAGGTGGTTTTTGGTGAAAGTGTCTTGTTGGCTTTTAGGAGCGTAAAGGCTGGCGATAGTGACCTTCGCACCACCAATCAGGCCTCGGAGGGAAAGGAATCTGCCCCTTGGATCCGTCCGGATCACAGACTGGGTCCACGGGATTTTTGCTGAAATCAAAATCGAGACTCCGAGTATGCGGCATGGTATACCGTCGGGTAGAATCTATTTTTTAGGATAGGAAAGGTATTTTCTCTAAAATGTGTCTCCTGCAGGAGAACAATATCAGCATTCAGGCATCTCATGTCATTAAGCAACAGCTGCCGCTTCTCGGGTACATCAAGTCCCTTTACATTTAGGGTGACAACAGTTATCTCATCCATTTTCCTAGAGGGTGGAGGAGGAGAGACTAAATGGGAAGAGGGGGGTTGAGGGGAGAAGAGTAAGGGTGAGCAAGAGGAATAGGAAGTAAACGACTAGGAGGAGAAGAGAAGAAGCAGTCCCCTGCGGGTGACCAGTCCCGCAGGGGGTGTAAGACGCTGGAGGGGTAAGCACGTAGCGGGTGCTAACCAGCGTAGCTGGGTAAATAGGGTATGCAAAATATTGCAAGAACGCCCCCCAGTGTCACCTGGGTAACGAGCGTTGTCCTAAGTGGGAGTGTGGTCAGCAAGGGCACATGGGATGCTCCCAAACCCTTCCCGACCCCACCGGCCACCACATCAATGAAGTACCATAACCCGAAGATGTTGTGGAAAGTGAGAACAAGTAGATGTAGGCATATACAAGACATTTAGATTACCTAGAATTCCAACAAACTATGAAAGTAATACAAATAGACATATTAAACACAGTGACCAGGCCGACCACCAAACATAACAACATCCCCGCAATACCCCAACCCCCCGTAACCAGATAAATCCAAAGACCCCCAGCTAAATCCCCCTGCCCAGCCCCACCCCCCAAGGGGGGCAGGGGGGGTTTCCCCCTTGAGGGGGCTCCCCAATTAGGCCCCCAGAAAACATCTCCAGACCCCCCACCCAGCCCCAAAAAAACAGCCATCCCCCTACCCTGACAGCACCCCAAAACACATCCGAATACGTGTGGGGGGTTGGGGAAGCAGCACAACCCCAGCACTCCCCCAGGTTCAACCGCCTCTCACTGGACCTCCAGCACAGCAGCACCCCAGGGGCGAGGACAGGACGGGTGGCTCATTATTCAGGCTTTCCATGGACAGCAGGGGGGGTACACCAACATTCAGCTCGCACGGGGGGGGGGGGGGGCACGAGGCCACATACACACCGGCCAGGGATCCAGGTAACATAAAGCGCGAACAGTCAGTTTGGTCAAAACGACAAAGTAGGGTTGCTGGGGAATCGGTTAAGACTTGCGTGCTTCCGCGGTAGGTTGAGCTCTCATACGGCCCCGAGATCTCTGTGAGCGGGCAGGCTGGTTTGTGAGGACCGGCTGCAGATCACGATCGGCCCGCCGGTTTAGGGATCTGCCGTAACCAGTTCGGCACCGGGACTGGCTTCGCACCCAGGATGACAAAGAGCTCAGGTAGATCAGCTGGTGTTCTCAGGGTAAAGGCGGTCTGCTCTGTATGGAAGGTGACCACTAATGGGTACCCCCAGCGGTAGTTGCAGCCGCGTCTCCTCGCCAGTTCCAGCACTGGCTTGAGCATCGCCCGTCGCTGAATTGTGGCCCGGGACAGGTCAGGGAGCACCTGAATACACTCCCCATCGAATTCCAGGTTACCCAGGTCCCATGCTCTCCACAGGATCGCCTCCTTCTACGCATAGCGGTTGTCATGGACCATGAAATACTGAAGTGTTTCTACGTGAAATCCTAATTCATGTATTACAGAAGATGGGACATTACGGATAGTTCATATTCCAGGATGTCTTGAGATTACAGGAAATTTTATTCTGAACCCCAACCAGGTCAATAGACTCAGAAGAGATACTCATTGTCCATTGTGTGATAACCCTATCTAAAGCCTTTTGATTATCAGGTGTAAATGTCTTCTGTCCTGTCTCAACTCTCCAGACGGTTCCATTGTTCTGTGGCTGGCTATTGTGTACATTGATTGCCCCCCTGGGGCTTTTGTCTGAATACACATAGCAGTCTTTCTGTTCAAACCTTTCTGACCAATCCCTGCTGTGTCATTTTTAAGTCCTCATTTGCATGGTTAGGGAGGACCTGATGGGAGACTGCCTGGACTTTGAAAGGGACCAATAAGGAAAGCGGTTGTTGGGGGCGGGATGTTCCAAATCCTGTATAAAAGTGTGCTGTGTACTTTCAATAAAGTGTGTCCTGTTTACATCCAGCATTAAGCTTTGGCTCATGTGTGGATTTTTCGGCGATTCCAGGGATATTCCTACTCGTGGAATATTGGGTGATTTTCTTTTATTAGAGACGAAGGGAATGCTTGACAGGGATATGTTCTACTACCGTCACAGCGGTGTAGGCAGCACAGGACATCATACTACCTGGCGGGGTCCACAGATTTGGGGCCCAGTGTACGGTGGACCCGGTCAATCTTCAGCGAGGGCGTGGGGGGGGGGGGTCTCCAGCAGCCTATGAAAGATGGCAGCAAACCGTCACCGCTAGGTCCTCCGGACCCGTGGCCTCAGGCATGCCCCGCAGCCGCAAGTTATTGCGGCGGCTGCGGTCCTCCATCTCCTCCAGGTGCAGCTGCATCTCCTTGGCCTCCGCGGAATGGAATTCGCAGGTCCGCTCGAGGGCCTGTACCCGGGACATCAGTGAGCCAACCACTGTCTCTCCTGACGTAACTATGTCCGCGACCGAGTGCAGCTCCGTCCGAACCTCCTGAATGTCCCTGCTGTGCGCCTCCTCTATACGCAGGATTAGGGCTTCTATGTCAGACCTCATGGGGAGAGCCTGGAGCATATTGTTGAGGTCTGCATCCAGTCGGCTCTGGCTCAGGGCAGGATCAGCCATCTCTGGCTGGAAGGCAGACGGTGTACCTGTAAGGGGGTCCGGTACCTGTGAGGTTGTCGGTAGAGCCATCGGGCCCAAGTCTGGTTCCGTGCGGGATCCACATGGCGCGGTCACAATGGTGCCTGGTGAGAGAGTCAATGGACTTCTAAAATAGGTCTGTATATTGGACTGAGATGTCTGAATGGGTCCCCCGGGATGCTGATCGTGTCCTGTATCCTCTAGGGGTGTTCATTCCATGTCCACATGCGGGGAAGGTGTAGTGGCGGCTGATGCAAGCCGGGTCAGACCGGGAGCTCCTCTATAGCATGTCTTTACTCGGCCATTGATAAGACACGCCCCCTCAGGAACATCTTTAACATATTTGCTTGTTGTTGGCTCCTCACCGAGAAGGTGCCACTGTTTCTGTTAGCATACAAGGTTTGTATTATATGAGCAACAATCTACTGTATGTCATTGCTGTGTGCCTATTACATTATATGATCACTAGATGGCAGTGTTACGTTTGCTAGTTCATGTTTTGTCTATGCACAAAAAGTAATAAAGTTCAGTTCCTGCTTCTTCCACGAGACAACAGACTGTCTGCCTGTACTTTTGTTTAGCTCCAAAAGCTTATGTCTGAGGCGGCGTACACACGATCGGATATATCCGATGAAAACGCCCATTTCCATCGGATATGTCCGATCGGGAGTTTGATCCGATGGCGTGTACACACCATCGGATCAAATTCCAGGACGTGGCGGTGATACGTTGACGCCGCCGCGTCACAGACCGCACCAGGAAGTAAAACACTTCCGCGCTTGCGCCGAATCCATTCCTGGGGGCCGACATGTCTGCTGGTATACTAACCAGCAGACAGACAGATCCCCACCGGATAGATTTCAAAGAGCTTTGAAATCTGTCGGGTGGAGAAATCTGTCCGCTAGCCCATACACACGAGCGGAGATGTCTGCTGAAACGTCCATCGCCGTTTTCAGCGGACATATCCCCTCGTGTGTACAGCAAAGGTTATGGGCAGAAACAGAAGCAGGAATAATACAGATTACCCCTGGATATAGCCAGATACATGGCTAGGCTGAGTGCAGAAGACAGCAACAGAAAGACAAACAGCAGTAATGGCGGCTGCCTCCCCTCAGCAAAGTTCTCCATTGCAAATCTGACGAATCAGAACTACCAATCTTGGAAATTCAAGATGAAAATGCTGCTTATAAGAGAAGGTACGTGGAAATGCATAAATGAACAAAGACCTGCACAGCCCACAGAGGAGTGGTTAGACAGAGATCAGAAGGCGCAAAGCACAATCTCCCTGTGCATAGATGATGATCAAATCATACATATATGTAACTGTCAAACTGCTAAAGACATGTGGGAAGAGTTACAGAAAGCACATGAAAGAGTTATTCTCAGCAATAAACTGTATTTAATCAGAAAGCTCTATCAGACTAAGCTACAGAAAGACCAGGACATGCAGGACTATATAAGACATACCTTAGAGATGGTGGAGAGACTGCGAGGGATTGGAGAAGAGATAAAGGATTTTCATGTTGCAGCGCTATTATTAAGTGGACTTCCTGAAAGTTATGAGACACTTGTCACAACACTAGATGCACGTCCAGATGATGATCTGACACTGGAATATGTTAAAGGCAAGCTTGTGGATGAATACAAGCGCAAAACAGAAAGCATGAGTACTGTGAGTGTGTGTTCAGAGACGGCTTTAACCACTTGACCACTGGGCACTTAAACACCCTTCCTAACCAGACCAATTTTCAGCTTTTGGTGCTCTCACAATTTGAATGACAATTACTCAGTCATACAACATTGTACCCATTTGAAATTTGTGTCCTTTTTTTCACACAAATAGAGCTTTCTTTTGGTGGTATTTGATCACCTCTGGGTTTTTTATTTTTTGCGCTATAAAAGAAAAACGACTGAAAATTCTGTAAAAAAAAAAAAAAAAAATCTTGTTTCTGTCATATTAGCGGGTTATTTCTCACACACAGCATATGCATACCACAAATTACACCCCAAAACACATTCTGCTATTCCTCCCGAGTATGGTGATACCCCATGTGTGAGACTTTTACACAGCGTGGCCACATACAGAGGCCCAATATGCAGGGAACGCCATCAGGCGTTCTCGAAAACCCAGGCCAATTCTGACATTTCTCTCCTACATGGAAAATCATCATTTATTTGCTAGAAAATTACATAGAACCCCAAACATTATATATGCTTTTTTAGCAAAGACCCTAGAGAATACAATGGCGGCCGTTACAACTTTTTATCTCGCACGGTATTTTCGTAGAAATTTTTTGAACGCGTGTTTTTTAAAAAAAAAACTGTTTTGTGCTAAAAAAAAAAAAACAGTAAAGTTACCCCAATTTTTTTTCATAATGTGAAAGATGACGTTACGCCGAGTAAATAGATACCGAACATGTCACACTTCAAAATTGCGCACGCTCATGGAATGGTGCCAAACTTCGCTACCTAAAAATCCCCATAGGCGATAGTATTTGGGTATTGCAGAGTATTTGGGTATTGCAGAGTATTTGGGTATTTCAGGGTATCGCACAGGGTATTGCGGTATTGGGGTACTGGAGTATTGGGGTACTGGAGTACTGCAGAGTATTGGGGTACTGGAGTACTGCAGAGTATTGGGGTACTGGAGTACTGCAGAGTATTGGGGCACTGGAGTACTGCAGAGTATTGGGGCACTGGAGTACTGCAGAGTATTGGGGCACTGGAGTACTGCAGAGTATTGGGGTACTGGGGTACTGCAGAGTATTGGGGTACTGGGACACTGCAGAGTATTGGGGTACTGCAGAGTATTGGGGTACTGGGGGTACTGCAGAGTATTGGGGTACTGGGGTACTGCAGAGTATTGGGGGTATTGCAGAGTATTGGGGTACTGGGGTATTGCAGAGTATTGGGGTACTGGGGTATTGTAGCGTATTGGGGTACTGGGGCATTGCAGAGTACTGGGGTACTGGAGTATTGTGGGGTACTGGGGTAATGCAGGGTACTGGGGGATTGCAGGGTACTGGGGGATTGCAGAGTACTGGGGGATTGCAGAGCTGGGATGGATTGAGGGATGGCTGGATCTGTGACTGCATTTGTCACAGATCCAGCCACAGCTCAGCTGCTGACACATCGCCCCCCCCCCTCCTCGCACACTGTACTGAACGGTACAGAGAGCAGAGGGAGGAGAGGGAGGAACCGGCATCATCAAATGACGCCGGTTTGTTTACAAGTGATCGCGCCGTCATTTGACGGCGCGATCACGTGGTAAACGGCCGCTATCGGCGGCAATTTACCGTGATGCGCCGGGTCTTCTAGACCCGGCGATCAGGGACACTTTCGCGAGCGCGTCCCAGGGGACGCGCAATCGCGGAAGTAAAGGACGACGTTCCAGGGACGTCGTGTCAAAACTACTCGACCGCGCTGTAGCAGTATTTTCGCTATAGCGCGGTCGGCAAGTGGTTAAAGACGAGATACAAAAATAAACACAGTAACGTGCAGCTAGAAAAGCGGGAATGCTTTGTGTGCAAGAAACCAGGACATCTAAAAGCAGATTGTAGAATCTGGAAAGCTAGAATGCAAAAACAAAGTGCATTCCAACAAGCTAAGAATGTCATAGAAACAAAGGAGTATGCATTCGGATCCAAAAATGGTGTCACCTCTGTGCAAGCTTGGTGTGTGGACTCAGGCGCTACAAGTCACATGACAAATGACCAAAGTTTCTTCGCTCAGCTTGATTAAAGCAAAACAGAAGGGATAACTACAGCCAATGGACAACTCATGAAATCAGTGGGAATAAGAGATGGCTTTCTATACTGTCCTATCTCTCCAGATATCACTAAAAAGATCCATATGAGGAATGTTCTGTATGTGCCAGATCTTGAAAACAACCTTTTGTCAGTAAAGAAACTCACTAACCAAGGCAATGTAGTCACATTTCAGGGTGACAGTTGTATCATAACAAAAGGGGATTGCTTGCTTGCAAAGGCTAAAATTATAGATGAACTATATCAGTTGAACTGCAGTGAAATGGTTAAAATAGCAGAAGTGTGATTATTGATGAAACTTCTATGTGCTCAAAGTTTGAACAACAGACACAAACTATTCAAACTGAGAAAGAATCAACATCAGTCACTCAAGAAAATAAGGAAAGTGATACAGAAATAGAATTTACTGCAGAAGAATCAAAACCTGAATCTGATCCAGAAATACCTTCAGTCAGGAAATCAACCAGAATCAATAAAGGTGTTCCAGCTGAACGTTTATCTTACATAGCTCGCAGAGCTGTTCAAACTGAACCAGGTTCATGGAAAGAGATGCAGAAACTGCCAATGCATGAGAAACAAGTATGGAATAAAGCCGCTGATGAAGAAATTACATCACTCGAAGATCTCCAGACATGGACACTTTCAGAGCTACCTCAAGGTAAACATGCCATAGGATGTAAATGGGTTTTTAAAACCAAATGTAACTCTGAAGGGAAAGTCTGTCGGTACAAGGCAAGGCTGGTTGCTAAAGGTTACTCACAGAAGTTCGGTGAGGACTATGATGCTACTTTTGCTCCAGTTGCTAAACAAAGTACTTTCAGAACACTAATGACAGTGGCTGCCATGCGTACAATGATTGTGAAACATCACGATAATAAGACAGCTTTTCTTAATGGTGATATTGAAGAAGAAATTTACATGTCACAGCCAGAAGGATATTTGAAAAAGGGACAAGAGCATCTTGTCTGCAAGTTGAATAAATCTCTTTATGGCCTTAAACAATCAGCTCGAGCATGGAACCTGAAGATTAATCAAGTTCTACTAAATGAAGGATTTACAAGAAGCAAAGCTGATCCGTGTCTATATGCTAAACAAGTAGACACTGAGTGGATGTATCTGCTAATTTATGTAGATGACCTGATCATTGCTCACAAAAATAAAAATGAAATTGCAAAGTTAACAGGAGTACTCAACAAGCACTTTGAAACTAAAGACCTAGGTGAAGTGACATATTATCTTGGAATTGACATCCAGCTTGAGAAAGAAGTTTCCTGTTGAATCAGAGCGCAAAAATTGAATCTATTCTTCAGCAATTCAACATGACAGAGGCGAAAGGAGCAAGCACACCTATGGATACAGCCTATCTAAAGTTAGAAGGAGAAGATGATCTTCTCACATCCAATGAACAAAACAGACATGCAGTGGGGGCACTTCTCTACATTGCAACCACTACACGTCCAGACATTGCAGCCAGCATGTCTCTTCTTTGCAGGCGAGTTGATAAACCACGTCTCAGAGATTGGAATGCGATCAAAAGAGTTATGGGATATCTGAAACAGACAAAAGACTTAAATTTGAAACTGTCAGCAAGTGGTGATTTAAACCTTGTGGGATATGTGGACTCCGATTGGGCAGGTGATCACAGCACACGCAAATCCACAAGTGGTTACTTATTAAAATTGGGAGACAGTCCTATATCATGGTCCAGTAAGAAACAGATGTCAGTGGCATTGTCCTCTACAGAAGCTGAATACATATCTGCAGCTTATGCCAGTCAAGAAGTTGTGTGGTTACAACAATTACTCAAGGATCTTGGAGAAGCAACATCCGAACCTACCGTCTTATTTGAGGATAATCAGGGTTGCATTAAGCTTTCAACAAGTAAGAAGATTAATGGAAGAACCAAGCACATCGATGTCAGACATCATTACATTCATGACTTAGTTGATCAAAAAGTGATTAAACTTGTGTATTGTGAATCGGAAAAAATGATTGCTGATGCTTTGACAAAACCACTAGCTAGAAACAGATTTGTTGATCTTAGATCAGAAATGGGATTGACATAGATAGTAGTTGTTGAGTGGGGGTGTTAGCATACAAGGTTTGTATTATATGAGCAACAATCTACTGTATGTCATTGCTGTGTGCCTATTACATTATATGATCACTAGATGGCAGTGTTACGTTTGCTAGTTCATGTTTTGTCTATGCACAAATAGTAATAAAGTTCAGTTCCTGCTTCTTCCACGAGACAACAGACTGTCTGCCTGTACTTTTGTTTAGCTCCAAAAGCTTATGTCTGACAGTTTCTCCGTGCTAGTGCGGAGCAAACCATGCTGAGCCGAATATTTTGTGATAAATTTAGTAGTAGTTTGATACTGATCCTGTTTTGGGTAGAGTAGAGAGTTTCTCTCTTTTCCAATGGCTTTATTGAAAGCCCTTCTAAGTAGACTTTTGCTATATCCATGTTTCCGCAAATGCGTTTGTAACTCGTTTGCCTGTAATCTAAACTCGGTCTCATATGTGCAGTTTCTTCGTAAACGCACATACAGTATTAGGCATAAGGTATGCTGTTTACCAAAGACAAAGGATGTCCATTCCTGGCAAGCAAAAACGTGTTGCCTGCCTTGCTTTTGCGATATAATTTGGTTGCTATATTGTTACAAGCATTCCTATAGATAAATAAATCCAAAAATTAAATATGGTCATGATGCCACTCAAATGTAAAATGTAAATTAAATCTTTTGATGTTTAAATTATGAATTGTGAAATATTAAAAATGATTGTTATATTTTTTATACATGCCTACAAGGTTCATTTTTGTGTTCATTATTTCATTCATTCAGTATTAGGACATGGCACATTGGCTATTTATGGTGTTGATTACCACCAAGGGGCAAATAGTAATCAATTCAAATTCTGCTTAGTGACACTGGCGACAGGGGGTGAAAGGGTTACCTGGGGGGCGGTCAAGGGGTTAAACCTTAATTAGGGGGGTTAGGGGGTACCATGTACCTAAAGGGGCCTAAAGCTAACTGCCCTAACACGTTTTACTGTCACAAATGACACTAAATGCAGTAATCAGTAAATAAATGACCGCTGCAATCAGTGACACTATGACAGGGGGTGATCAGGGGGTGAAAATGTGCCTAAGTGTCAGTGTAGTTTTGGTGCACTTACTTGGATGTCTTCTCTCCTTGAGCTCCAGTCAAAAAGACTGCCACGAGCAGAGTGACATCACTTCTTCCTGCCTGTGTTTACAATACACAGGCTAGGGAAGCATCGGATTTGTCAGGAGCGATCGCGAGGGGGTGGCCAGAAATCAATGGCCGCCCCCTCATCTCGGATCTCTCCTGAAGCAAAATGGATGTGCCTGTCCGTGCCGACATATATGTACAGGCGGCGGTCCTTAAGTGGTTAAAACCCCATAACAAGAATTTTATATATTTAAGCGAACAATCCTTTAACCCTTTCACTGCCAGAGCCATTTTTGCGTTTTGTGCACACATGCAACATTTATCGCAAGCAACGTTTTCATACGTAGGCGCCCCGACGCATGCATTTACGTTTATGCGTGTGTACATGTGGAGGTGGGTGGGGGGCTCAAATTTGTTTTTGGGGGTAGGGATTTAATGTGCTTAGGTGTAACTTTTCTTTTTACTTACTGTATATACTCGGGTATAAGCCAAGTTTTTTTCAGCACATTTTTTTGTGCTGAAAATGCCCCTCTCGGCTTATACTCGAGTCACCTTTTTGCGCCTGATCTCCCGGACTTTGGGGACATGGTACTGGCCTACCGTAGGTCCCCTGGACCCCAAACTTGCCACAAATGTAGCCCCACTCTGGCCCCCCTGTACCTCAAACGTGGCACACATGTTGCCCCACTACAAGTGTGCAGTTTGTTGTCCGGAGCACCTATGGCCGGGGAGCACCAATTTTTTAAAGCCTGCACCCCTTCCATAGACTCTCATGTTAAATGGTAATTTCCTCAGTGATTTTGGGGAACCAGTACCAGTCGTTCGTAGGTTCCCTGGACCCAAAACTTGGCACACATGTAGCCCCATATCTTTGTCCAAAGTTTGTTGTCTTGGGGACCTACGGCTGGGGAGTGACGATTTCTCTTATCGTCCATGGACGGAGTTGAATAGCCTCACCCAGGGGGCGGTCCCTCCAGTCATAACCCCTCACACTGCAGCATGTAGCTCAGTTTTTTTCTGCCTAGCAGAGGAGAAGGACATGGCTCCCTTTGGGCCCAGAGTCCTGAAGAAATTTTTAATTGTATTTATTCCAGTCCCCAGTATGGTCATTGAGCGTGAGCAGTCCTTAGCTACCCCATGGCTCCAGGGGTGGCCGGTGAACATATGCTCCTTGGTCCACATATGACTGGGCTACTGTTCTCACTCACAGTGGACCAGGCCTACAGCTACTCCGTATTATCGGTTGTGTGTCTGTCAGGGATGTGCCAGCAAGTCCCTGCAGGGACGGGTAAGTATGGTTCCTCCCGTGCCTGCTTTATCTATTGAAAATTTCCATTAACGGCCATTTTGTCGTGGCCGCGCCATTTTATCTGAGGCATCTGGCTGCCATGTTGGAATGGGTTTTGGCCTCTAGCACTGGCTTTCTGAACGGAGCACAGCTTATTCTCCTCAGTTTTTTCCTCACACACACGTTGTGTATACAAGGAAGGCAGGCAGCAGTGGTGAGCGGTCTTCCTCTGGGTGGTGAGTTCCCTGGATAAACCCCCCCCCCCGTCGGTGCAGCAAGGATGGTGGACTTTTTAAGTGTTTTTCACTTAGTCCCTGAGGGCTGTTAGTGGGTGATAATGTAGTCAATATCTGGCCTTTCTTCCCCTAAATTGCCAGAGGCAGCAAACGATGCCCCTGCACCTGCGGTTCCCATGGATATGCTGTCGGCAGTCCTGTAATTAATTGTTACCAGGGTAGAAGCAACGTGGTGCAGGCGGAAGGGGGGTAAAAAGCGCATCCTCCCCCGCCATCTTTTGGGGAATGCTCTGACTCAGATTCAGACCTGGCATGCGGCTCAGGACCCCGGTTCTTGTATGTCAGGGGATGCAGACCAGGACCTCCCTGGTTAGGAGGACCCCTCGTCCGAGTTAGTGCAAGACAGGGCACTTGTGAGTGCACTTATTGATGCTGTGAGGGACTCTATCAAGCTGGAAGATGGAACTTCCACAGAGGGGTCTGTCTCCTTTGGGTCACACAAATCGAACCGCTCTGTGAAAATGTTTCCTTATGTTACTTTCTTTGATAAGTTCATAGATAAGGAATGGGAACGACCGCAGAAGTTCTTTGTGGTCCCTCAGTGCATGGCGGTCCGTTATCCATTTGAACAAATGGGCCTCTCCTCCGGTCTCTCAGCTAAATAAGGTAACCACTTCCTCAGTAGAGGAGACCCCTGCCTTTAAGCACTCTACTGATAGGAGATCTGAAGCGGTGACCCGCTCCATTTTCACCATGCTGGGGTCAGCGTTGCGTCCTATATTGGCTGCGACTTTCCAGCTTCCTCTAGAATGCATAAGGCTGGCTGACCAATTGGTACAGGGCCTTGTGTGTGTCTGTGATGCCACTCTGGATGCGGCCCCCTTGATATCCAGAGCCTCTGTATCTGTGGTGGTACGACGCCGCCAAATTTGGCTGAAATGCTAGTCTGCTGACCAAGTATCCAAAAAAGCTCTTGCAGATTTCCCCCTAGAAGGTAGGAGGCTTTTTGGTACCTCGCTGGACGACATTAAGGATGTCACTGGAGGTAAGAGCACACTTCTCCCACAGTCCTCTAAGGGGAAGGAGCCATGCCGTAAGCCGAGGCCCTCCTAGAAGCGGTATTTTCGTCAGTTAAGGTCAGCCGGTAGATTTTCCCAGACTGACAAGGCTCCAGCTGGGGGACAGAAGCGTCCCTTGGTGCGCAAGCCAAACAAGCCTAAAGTTGACTTAAGGGTGGGGGGGCGGCTTTGCGAGTTTTCAGCTCGGTGGACCTCCCTGCTTTCCGACCAGTGGATCTGTGAGGTGGTCACTTCCGGGTACAAGATCGAGTTTCTTTCTTTCCACCAAACAGATTCTTTCCCTCAAATCTTCCTCTCCTTCCGGCTCGTCGGTCTGCTTTGATTGGAGCAGTACAAGACTTGCTCAGGTGAGGAGTAATTTTACCTGTGCCCCTGAAGGAAAGGTTTCAGGGATTCTTTTCAAATCTGTTTGTAGTCCCAAAGGAGGACAGTGTCCGTTCAATCTTGGACCTCAATGCCTTTGTGAGGGTATGAAAGTTCAGGATGGAATCCATTCGTTCGGTGGTTGCTGCGCTTCACCCGGGGGATGTCCCTGGATATCAAGGACGCATACTTGCATGTCCCCATCTGCATCAGCCATCCAAGGTTTCTGCACTTTGCGAACGGCAAAGACCAATATCAATTTGTGGCTCTCCCCTTTGGCCTAGCGTCAGCACCAAGAGTGTTCACCAAGGTGCTCGCCCCGATTCTGGCTTTGCTGAGACAGCGAGGCATTGCTATGGTGGGCTACCTAGACAATCTTCTTCTGAGAGCTGCTTCTGGCTCAGAATTAGAGGAGGACGTGTCTATAGCCAGTCAGACCCTCCTGGGAATTTGGTTGGGTACTGAACATCCAGAAGATAAAGGGAAAACCGCCGCTCCAGACGACACTCTTCAGTGGTGAGTAAAGTTCAAAAACCCAAATGGGTGCAGGCAATGCGTGGTGCAATATAAGGAAAGAAAAATGGACAGCCGCACTCCAATGGATGAAAAGACTTAAAAATAGTGCCTGTTTATTCCAGTCAAAAAACTAAAACAGTAAAAACAGCAAACAGTGGGGTAACAAAAGGTGACGCGTTTCACATCGACAACCGATGCTTAGTCATAGCTCACTAAGCATCGGACGCCTTGACTCCACCTACTACCGCTGACGAAGTTCAATCAGACGTAACGTGCATAGGGGGGAGGAGCTTTGAGATGTCACGCGCGTCTTTTCCATTGCTGTTTGCAGCTGTACACCAAGGCTACATGCCATGCTTTTTTATGGTTTTAATTTCATTCGCTATATCAGACGTCCTCCAGTGGATTTCCCTGTGCCTATTGGCCAGTCCAGGATTTTTGCTGTATAGTGAACTTTTTTACCCTTGGAATAAAATACAAACAGTCTACATTGTGTAAGATTTTTAATAACCAAAACTAAACGACAAATATCCTCCTGTGTTTTTTTTTATGCCCACTTCACTAGGTTGGTGGTGTTTCGGTACCAGGTTTCTGTAGCCCAGTTTTGTAGGGCCTCTACCTGTTTATAACTTTTCTTTGGATACAGATTTTGGTCGCAATGTTCTTTTGCAGTGGCACCCTGAATCCGGGTCTGTTGAACCTTGTTGTTGGGCCTATTGGCACAGTTTTGTTTGCCTAGTTGTTGCCCACCTTTCTAATTCATTGCTCAGGAATATCTGGGTCTATGAATACTCAGTCTGTGTCCTGTAATGTATACCAACATATTGAATTTACAGGTACATTTAAATTACTCTTCACTGTCAGGTCTACTTTGCTGCCCCATTTGGAAGATTGTCCTTCACTTTCTGTCCTATACTTTGTCCTATAGACAAATGAAGTACTGGAAAGTAAAAAAAAAAGTAAAAAAAGAACGGACAGACCATATTGGCCCCATAAAGAATGAGGAAGGACATCTGGTTACAAAGGATGGGGAGATAGCAAAGGTATTGAATTTATTATTTTCCTCGGTCTTCACAAGGGAATCAGGTTGGGGGGGGGCTTCATTAACCAAAACTTCAGTGTTTATCCTCATGACACATCACAGGAAGCACCTCCATGGTTAACGGAGCACAGAATTAACATTAGACTGTGGAAACTTAACATTGATAAATTCACCGGGACCAGATGGCTTGCACCCAAGGGTACTTTGTAAGTAATTGCCAGACCATTTTTCCTAATTTTTACTGACAGTCTACTGACTGGAATTTTACCAGCTGATTGGAGAAAAGATGTAGCACCAATATTTAAAAGTGGCCCAAAATACGTCCCTGGAAATTACAGACCAGTTAGTAACATCAATAGTATGTAAGCTCTTGGAGGGGATGATAAGGGACTATATACAAGATTTCAGTAATGAGAACGGTATCATTAGCAGTAATCAGTATGGGTTCATAAAAAATCGTTCTTGCCAAACCAATCTATTAACCTTCTATGAGGAGGTGAGTTGCCATCTAGATAAAGGAATGCCCGTAGATGTGGTGTATCTGGATTTTGCAAAAGCATTTGACACAGTTCCCCATAAATGTTTACTGTACAAAATGAGGTCCGTTGGCATGGACCATAAGGTGAGTACATAGGTTGAAAACTGGCTACAAGGGTGAGTTCAGAGGGTGGTGATAAATGGCGAGTATTTGGAATGGTCAGGGGTGGGCAGTGGGGTCCCCCAGGGTTCTGTGCTGGGACCAATCCTGTTTAATTTTTTTGTTCATAAATGACCTGGAGGATGGGGTAAACAGTTCAATCTTTGTATTTGCGACTAACACTAAGCTAAGCAGGGCAATTACTTCCCTGCAGGATGTGGTAACCTTGCAAAAAGATCTGAACAAATTAATGGGGTGGGCAACTACATGGCAAATGAGGTTCAATGTAGAAAAATTTTAAATAATGCATTTGGGTGGCAAAAATATGAATGCAATTTATACACTGGGGGAGAACCTCTGTGGGAATCTAGGATAGAAAAGGGCCTGGAGGTCCTAGTAGATGATAGGCTCAGCAATGGCATGCAATGCCAAGCTGCTGCTAACAGAGCAAACAGAATATTGGCACCCATTAAAAAGGGGATTAACTCCAGAGATCTTGCTCTGCAAGACTCTGGTCCGGCCGCACCTAGAGTATGCTGTCCAGTTTTGGGCACCATTCCTCAGGAAGGATGTACTGGAATTGGAGTACAAAGAAGCGCAACAAAGCTAATAAATTGTCTGGAGGATATTGGTTGCGAGCACTGAACTTATTCTCTCTGCAGAAGAGACACTTGAGAGGGGATATGATTTCAATTTACACACCCCCCTCCCAAGCACTACCACTAATCCCACCCCCCTCCCAAGCACTGCCACTGATCCAAAGCATTGCCACTGCCCCCACCCCCCCCAGCACTGCTACTGATCCCACCCCCATTTTAATCAGGGCCAATTGGGTGATTTCCGTTATGATTTAAAAAGCATCCAAAAAAACAATATAATAATAAATGGCTTCATGTGATCACTATCCTTAAACAAAATTTTTTTTTTTGGTTTGATCAGTCATATTTTCAATATTAATGCCAAAATTTCACAATTTCTGCCAGGGTATGCAATTTTTTTTAGCTTAACAGCATATACAGTGCGGAAAATAAGTATTTGAACACCCTGCTATTTTGCAAGTTCCCCCACTTGGAAATCATGGAGGGGTCTGAAATTGTCATCGTAGGTGCATGTCCACTGTGAGAGACATAATCAAAAAAAAATATTCCAGAAATCACAATGTATGATTTTTTTAACTATTTATTTGTATGATACAGCTGCAAATAAGTATTTGAACACCGAAGAAAATCAATGTTAATATTTGGTACAGTAGCCTTTGTTTGCAATTACAGAGGTCAAACGTTTCTTGTAGTTTTTCACCAGGTTTGCACACACTGGAGGAGGGATTTTGGCCCACTTCTCCACACAGATCTTCTCTAGATCAGTCAGGTTTCTGGGCTGTCACTGAGAAACACAGAGTTTGAGCTCCCTCCAAAGATTCTCTATTGGGTTTAGGTCTGGAGACTGGCTAGGCCACGCCAGAACCTTGATATGCTTCTTACAGAGCCACTCCTTGGTTATCCTAGCTGTGTGCTTCGGGTCATTGTCATGTTGGAAGACCCAGCCTCGACCCATCTTCAAAGCTCTAACTGAGGGAAGGAGGTTGTTGCCCAAAATCTCGCAATACATGGCCCCGGTCATCCTCTCCTTAATACAGTGCAGTCGCCCTGTCCCATGTGCAGAAAAACACCCCCAAAGCATGATGCTACCACCCCCATGCTTCACAGTAGGGATGGTGTTCTTGGGATGGTACTCATCATTCTTCTTCCTCCAAACACGGTTAGTGGAATTATGACTAAAAAGTTATATTTTGGTCTCATCTGACCACATGACTTTCTCCCATGACTCCTCTGGATCATCCAAATGGTCATTGGCAAACTTAAGACGGGCCTTGACATGTGCTGGTTTAAGCAGGGGAACCTTCCGTGCCATGCATGATTTCAAACCATGACGTCTTAGTGTATTACCAACAGTAACCTTGGAAACGGTGGTCCCAGCCTTGTGGAGGTGTTCAATTTTGTCTCTAGTGTCTTTGGACAGCTCTTTGGTCTTGGCCATGTTAGTAGTTGGATTCTTACTGATTGTATGGGGTGGACAGGTGTCTTTATGCAGCTAATGACCTCAAACAGGTGCATCTAATTTAGGATAATAAATGGAGTGGAGGTGGACATTTTAAAGGCAGACTAACCGGTCTTTGAGGGTCAGAATTCTAGCTGATAGACAGGTGTTCAAATACTTATTTGCCGCTGTATCATACATATAAATAGTTAAAAATTCATACATTGTGATTTCTGGAATTTTTTTTTTGATTATGTCTCTCACAGTGGACATTCACCTACGATGACAATTTCAGACCCCTCAATGTTTTCCAAGTGGGAGAACTTGCAAAATAGCAGGGTGTTCAAATACTTATTTTCCGCACTGTATATGTATGTGTGTGTGTGTGTATATATATATGTGTGTGTATATAACGGAACACACAGCCATTAATGTCTAAACCGCTGCCAACAAAAGTGTGTACTAATTGCGTCCAATTAGCAATTTTCCCTCCTCAGGGTCATGTGACTGTTAGGCCCTGTACACACGAGGAGACATGTCCGATGAAAACGGTCCGTGGACTGTTTTCATCGGACATGTCTCCAGGGATATTTTGGTCTGATGTGTGTACACACCATCAGACCAAAATCTCCGCGGACAGAGAACGCGGTGACGTAGAAGACACCGACGTGCTTAAACACGGAAGTTCAATGCTTCCACGCATGCGTCGAATAAATTTGACGCATGCGCGGGATTTCTGTCCGATGGTTAGGCATACCAGTTTCAGCAGACATGTCTCCTCGTGTGTACGTGGCCTTAGTGTTACAAGGTCTCAGGTGTGAATGAGGAGCAGGTTTGTTTAATTTGGTGTTATTGCTCTCACTCTCTCATGCTGGTCATTGGAAGTTCAACATGGCACCTCATGGCAAAGAACTATTTGAGGATCTGAAATAAAGAATTGTTGCTCTACATAAAGATGGCCTAGGCTATAAGAAGATTGCCAAGATCCTGAAACTCAGCTGCAGCACAGTGGCCAAGACCATACAGCAGTTTAATAGGACAGGTTTTGCCATGGTCGACCAAAGAAATTGAGTGTACGTGCTAAGCGGCATATCCAGATGTTTTCTTTAGGAAATAGACGTATGAGTGCTACCAAATTTGAAAGGGTGGGGGGTCAGCCTGTCAGTGCTCAGACCATACCCTGCACACTGCATCAAATTGTTCTGCACTGCTGTCTTTCCAGAAGGAAGTCTCTTCAAAAGATGATGCACAAGAAAGCCAACAAACAGTTTGTTGAAGACAACCGGACTAAGGACATGGATTACTGGAACCATGTCCTGTGTATGAGTGTCATGGTCTGGGGCTGCATGAGTGCTGCCTGCACTGCGGAGCTACAGTTCATTGATGGAACCGTGAGTGCCCACATGTACTGTGATATACTGAAGCAGTGCATGATCTTCTCCCTTTGGAGACTGGGCCTGCAGGGCAGAATTCCAACATGTTAACGGCCCCAAACACACGTCCAAGAACCACTGCCTTGCTAAAGAAGCTGAGGGTAAAGGTGATGGACTGGCCAAGCATGTCTCCATACCTAAACGCTATTGAACATCTGTGGGGAATCCTCAAACGTAAGATGGTGAAGCACAAGGTCTCTTAACATTCACCTGCTCTGTGATGTTGTCATGGAGGAGTGGAAGAGGACTCCAGTGGCATCCTGTGAAGCTCTGGTGAACTCCATGCCCAAGAGGGTTAAGGCAGTGCTGCAAAAATAATGGTGGTGACACAAAATATTGTCACTTTTGTCCAATTTGGACATTTTCACAGAGCACAGTTTACACCACAAGTCGACAAGATCCAACTTAAATGTGACTTCCATTCAAATAAATGGGCTGAAAGTTGGATCAATTACGGCGACTCTCATAGGGAACCATGTAAAAAAAAAAAAAAACACCTGATGCAGCTAAACGCTGTATCTTAACATTTACTCACATTTACAAGCAGGTACAAGCATTTGGCGTTTGAAATGCCAGTAAACTACCGTCCTGACTGTGATTTATCTGCTTTAAAAAAAAAAATAATCAGTAAGCTCAACTGCCTCTAAACTACTATTAACGACTGAGTACTTAGTGTGCACATAAGGCCCCATGCACACGAGACGCTGGTAAACTCGAGTTCAGAGGCATTTGGACACTTTTTTCAACTGCCCCTGAACACATTCAATAGTATCCTATGTGTCCATGCACACAATCTCGTTTATTGCCGTTTTTAGGCAGTTGCGTTTATCCTCGTTTTTCCAGAAGCAAACAAATGGGTTTAGACGCAAAAGTTTTCGCGTTTCAGACGCAAAACGCGGTACTGGCGTTTTGCCACAATTTCGTTTATAGGTGTTTTTAAAGGTGACCTATTTTTTTACATTAGAAATCTCAAAAATGATGGCAAATGATGAAAAACCATAAAAAAATAAACAACTGTAATTGCTTGCATTGTGAACAATCCACAACTTGTGGCAGGTGACGTGGCCAGTGGACAATACAAAACTTGTGGCAGGTGGCATGGCCAGGTTATGTGGCAAGTGGACAATCCACAACTTATGGTAGGTGATGTGGCCAGGTGACGTGGCCAGTGGACAATCCACAACTTGTGGCAGGTGACATTGCCAGGTGACGTGGCAGGTGACGTGGCCTGGTGATGTGGCAAGTGGACAATCCACAACTTGTGGCAGGTGACGTGGCCAGGTGATGTGGCAAGTGAACAATCCACAACTTGTGGCAGGTGACGTGGCCAGGTGACGTGGCCAGTGGACAATCCACAACTTGTGGCAGGTGAAGTGCCCAGTTGACATGGCCAGGTGACATGGCAAGTGGACAATCTACAACTTGTGGCAGGTGACGTAGTCAGGTGACGTGGCAAGTGGACAATCCACAACTTGTGGCAGGTGAACTGGCTGGTTGACGTGACAGGTGACGTGGCCAGTGGACAATCCACAACTTGTGGCAGGTGACGTGGCCAGGTGACATGCCAGGTGATGTGGCCAGGTGATGTGAACAGGTGACGTGACAGGTGACGTGGCCAGGTGACATGACCAGTGGACAATCCGCAGTTTGTGGCAGGTGACGTGGCAAGTGGACAATCCACAACTTGTGGCAGGTGGCGTGACCAGTTGACGTGGCAGGTGACGTGGCCAGTGGACAATTAACAACTTGTGGCAGGTGACGTTGGCAGGTGATTTGGCAGCTGATGTGGCCAGTGGACAATCCGCAACTTGTGGCAGGTGACGTGGCCAGGTGACATGGCAAGTGGAAAATCCACAACTTGTGGCAGGTGATGTGGCCAGGTGATTTGGCAGCTGACGTGGCCAGGTGATTTGGCAGCTGACGTGGCCAGGTGACGTGGCCAGTGGACAATCCACAACTTGTGGCAGGTGACGTGGCCAGGTGACATGGCAAGTGGAAAATCCACAACTTGTGGCAGGTGACGTGGCCAGGTGACATGGCAGGTGACGTGGCCAGTGGACAATTCACAACTTGTGGCAGGTGACGTGGCCAGGTGATTTGGCAGCTGACGTGGCCAGGTGACATGGCCAGTGGACAATCCACAACTTGTGGCAGGTGACGTGACCAGGTGACGTGGCCAGGTGACGTGGTCAGGTGACGTGGCAAGTGGACAATTCACAACTTGTGGTAGGTGACATGGCAGGTGACGTGGCCAGGTGACGTGGCAAGTGGCCAATCCACAACTTGTGGCAGGTGACGTGGCCAGATGACATGGCAGGTGATGTGGCAGATGACGTGGCAAGTGGACAATTCACAACTTGTGGCAGGTGACATGGCAAGTGGACAATCCGCAGCTTTGTGGCAGGTGATGTGGCAAGTGACACGCTAAATTAAAGTCTACTGCTGCTCTTTCAGCTGCTACTCACTCTGGTCTCACAAAATGGCTGAAATGGTTAAATAATATTGTTTTTGAGCTTAGGGACGTGGCAGGTGACGTGGCCAGTGGACAATCCACAACTTGTGGCCAGGTGACATGGCAGGTGACATGGCCAGGTGACATGGCAAGTGGACAATCCGCAACTTGTTGTAGGTGACGTGGCAAGTGGACAATCCACAAATTGTGGCAGGTGACGTGGCAGGTGACGTGGCCAGTGGACAATCCACAACTTGTGGCAGGTGAGGTGGCCAGGTGACATGGCAAGTGGAAAATCCACCACTTGTGGCAGCTGACGTGGCCAGGTGACGTGGCCAGTGGACAATCCACAACTTGTGGCAGGTGAGGTGGCCAGGTGATTTGGCAAGTGGATAGTCCACAACTTGTGGCAGGTGACGTGGCCAGGTGATGTGGCAAGTGGATAGTCCACAACTTGTGGAAGGTGACGTGGCCAGTTGACGTGGCAGGTTACGTGGTCAGTGGACAATCCACAACTTGTGGCAGGTGACGTGGCCAGGTGATGTGGCAGGTGACGTGGCCAGGTGACATGGCAAGTGGACAATCCACAACTTGTGGCAGGTGACGTGGCAAGTGGACAATTCACAACTTGTGGCAGGTGACATGGCAAGTGGACAATCCACAGCTTGTGGCAGGTGATGTGGCAAGTGACACGCTAAATACAAGTATACTGCTGCTCTTTCAGCTGCTACTCCCTTTGGTCTCACAAAATGGCAGAAATTGTTAAATAATATTGTTTTTTTGAGCTTAGGGAGGGTCTTATGATGTTTCTTAACTAAACGCTTATAAACGCGGTAAAACGCCGGTTTTTGCCTTTGAAAACGCGTGTTTGCATTTGCGTCTCGTGTGCATGGGGCCTAAGATAACAGAGGACAGTTCAGGGGCTGCTGAAAAAAACGCTCAACTGCTCCTAAACAAGGTTTAGCAGCTGCAATGTACATGATGTCTTACATTTAACACAACTATAGAATAGGGTGACCCACCTGAACAATCCATTAAAATTGTATTAACCACTTGCTTACTGTGCACATAAACCCCCTTCCTGCCCAGGCGAAATTTCAGCTTTAACTGACAATTGCACTGTCGTGCGACATGGCTCCCAAACTAAATTTACGTCCTTTTTTTTCCCACAAATAAAGCTTTCTTTTGGTGGTATTTGATCGCCTGTGCGTTTTTTTTTTATTTTTTTGTGTTATAAACAAAAAAAGAGCGTCAATTTTGAAAAAAAACACAATGGGCCAGATTCACAGAGCGATTACGCCAGCGTAACAGGAGATGCGCGGCATAAGTCTAAATCTGCGCATGCGTTTCGATACTCCGCATCCCCAAAACGAGATACGCAAGAAATCTACTTTTTTTTGTCCAGCGTAATTTCGTTAGACAGGCGCATCCGTCCGCGCAGAACTGCACAAGACACACCATTGATTTGCTATTCAAATATGCTAATGAGGGAGTTATGGGGATCCACAAAAGAACGTTGGTGCAGCGCAGGCTACGCGCTGTGCGCAACAGCTGCACGGCCTGTCTAAAATTAGACCATATAAAAGGTGGTCTAAAATTAGACAATTCGTCTACATGTCAGAGAAAGCAACACCATTAGTGAGGAGCAGAGCAGTCACACGTGTTGCCCAACAATCTATATGCCAACATGCCAGGGACATCCTCGCTCATAGCTATACTACTGACTTTAGAGGAGCAAAGAAGGATGAGGGCACGGAGGAGGGCACGGGAGAGGATATTCCGCACCCGCATAGACCTCTTTGGCATGAGTGATTCTGAGGTGTATCGCATCTTCAGATTCTCCCCTCATGTCATCCTGGAATTAACCATAACCCTGCAGGATGACATCACCAGCCCAACACACCGCTCTCACATGCAGTGCAGTCACTGGTCAAGGTCATGGCAACACTCCCTTTCCTTGCCAGTGGCTCTTTTCAAAGAACAAGTGGAGTGGTGGCTGGGATGTCACAATCCTCCGTGAGCAGATGTGTGCACCAGGTTGTCCCTGCAATCCTCAGACGCATGGCCAACCAAATCATCAAACCAACCACTGAGGTCCTGCGGCTGAAGGCAATGACAGATTTCTACAGAATTGCCAGATTCCCACGCACCGTGGGGGCCATTGATTGCACACATGTGGCACTCCAGCCCCCCCATGAGACAGAGCACATATACTGCAATCGGAAGCATTGGCATTCCATCAACGTACAGGTGATAGTCGATGCCCAAGGCCTCATATGGCACGTCCGTGCCAAACACCCCGGTCCAGCCATGACAGCTACATCTACAATCAGAGCCCCATCCAAATGGAATTTGAGTGACATGGGTGGCAGGCATGACTGTCCCCCTCCATGATGCACACATCACAAGGGGCACATGCATGACTAACATCCTCCTGTGTTTTTCCTTACAGGTTACTCTGCATATGCACTGGGACCCCATCTCATGACTCCTATCCGAAACCCCCAAACCCCAGGAGAGGAAAGATACAATGAAGCCCACGCCCAAACCCGTGCAGTGGTGGAGAGCACCTTTGGCCTCCTGAAGTCACGTTTCCGATGCCTGGATAAGTCTGGGGGTACCCTGTTGTATTCCCCAAACTTCGTGTGCCAGATCATCGGTGCATGTTGCATTCTGCACAACTTCGCAGTGAGAAAGGGCCTGCAGATTGACCTACGTGATGACCTGACCCCTGAACCAGACAATCCCCCCCCTAAACGAAGTTACCCCGTCTTCTGAGGGAAGAGCAGCCAGGAGACAGCTCACATTAGGCATCTTTGCACGTTAAACACAAACATTATTCATGGCACAATGAGAATGCATGCATGCATGCACACCACTGTGGTCCCTAGCACAGACACATCACATCCTCACCTAATTGGATTAGCACAAGCCCACCATGCTCTTCTAGGATGACTTCCTGCCTCCAGCTGATGCTTGTGGCCGGGGAGAAGGGGAGGCCCTTGGGAGAGGAGCCCTGTTGGGGGAGGAGTGGGAGGGGCTAGCCCTTATGGAGGGCTGGCTGCTGCCAGCCAGAGAGGAAGACTCCTCCAAAAACAGCAATCCACTGGCTGACATGACATCCTCCTCCTCCTCAAACTCCTTCTCCTCAACCTCCTCCTCTTCAACCTCCTCCGAGGACTCCGGCCTTGTCGGGGGTCCTAATCAGGCTGTTGTCCCTGGGATGGTGCGGTAAGCCAAAGGGCCAGCACCCTCCTGCACATCTGTGGATGACACAAAACATTCACAGGTTGGAGGATCCACACACTTGCCACATATTCCCTTTCACCCCCTCCCCCACACATGCTACACACCTGATAGGGAAAAAAAACCTTACCTGGCATCACGCCTTCATGACTTGAGTCATAGCCGGGCAGGCCCTCCACCTGTTGTCTATGAAAGGTCTGGGCCACCACACGCTCCTCCGCTTTCAGCCTAACAGGGCATGGTGGGCCCCCTCCTGTGGCCCTGGCATGGGCTACCATTTTGGCCAGCTTCTTTCTGACCAGACGCCGGAGGTCATTGATCTTCTTTTCAATCCCCGACCGTGTCCAGGCCTCCCCCCCCCCTGATGCATTCACCTCGTCAGTAATGTTCTGCAAGATATCACACCTCCTGGCCGGGGTGGTGTTGGCACTCTCCGGGCCGTGGAGAAAACGCCCATATTGGGAAATGGCCCGGGCAAGAATTTGTTTCTCCCCCAAAGTAAAATTGAACTTCCTCTTTCTCTCCGTCATACTCATACAAAAACTCTCTCCCAAACAATCAGCAAAAATCACTCACAAAAACAAGCAGGAAAAATCACTCACAAAAACAAGCAGGAAAAATCACTCACAAAAACAAGCAGAAAAAATCACTCACAAAAACAAGTAGGAAAAATCAAGCAAGAAAACAAACAAAAAACTATCAACCAAAACGTCTCACAAGCAGTCACCAAAAATCACTTTCAAATATCTTCTAACAAACACTAGATCACACAGTCCACAAATATCACAAAGACAAACCACAACGCAACTAACAACAGAACAAAAGCACATTGCTGTATAGGGAGGGATACAAAGGGATGTACTTTTGCAAAGGAAGTGCGTTTCTGTCTGTCTATTTATGCTGTCTGCGTAGTTCACTATTTTGCCCTAGTCCACTTCCAATTTCACTGATTGCGCCGTTCCCGAGTTGTGAGCATGCGCACAGAGGTGCTGACCATGGTCTGCTTCAAGCGCGCATGCGCGAGCCGGACGGCCCTTCATTTGCATGGGGTCACGGCTCATTTCAATTTAACACTGAAAAAAGAGAAAATCAACTGCGCTAAGGTGATATAGAAAGAACAATAGTGAGCAAAGCAACAGGGTGCTTGTGGTCTAGAGTAACTAAAAACTCAAGGGAAGCTGCACCTGACTGTAGTAACAAACACAGTATAAACAAATGGCAAAAAAACAGGATGCGCTAAAATATGAAAGAACAAACAAAATTACTGTCCGTGAATGATAGTCATAAGACTAATAAAACAAACCAAATAAATGTCCATGAGTGATAGTCAAAGGACTAGTGTCCAACTGATCCTTTCCGGACCAGAATAAATCTCATTACAAGTTCTTGAAAAAAACACCAGTGAAGAAACTGTGATATTAGCAATAAACGTGGTGACATTCAAAGGGTAGTGCTGATAGTAGATCCTCCACCTTGCAGAAAAACAATAACTGCTTACCAGAAATCCGGTGGTCTCTTAATGAAAAGAAGACCCCAGATCGCATATATTTGTCCACTGGAGGGAGGTAGTGAGGTCAGGTCAATTGTCAATCCCCGTCAGGCTAAGCACTCGGAACCGATTTCCAGGGAAAAACAAGAAAGGCCACAATAGTCTGATACCGTCATATAAAATTTATTAAAAAGCCAAAAACACACTTACATAAAATCAATGGAAACAGGCATGTCAGTAGTATGCTGGGACTCCGGCCGGAAGTGATCCATGCAAAAAACTTGACCCGTCCAAACAAGGAATGGGAAGAGGTATACAGCGGGGGATTAACCGGTGAAATACAATATCCCGCCCGACCGGTTTAGCGAGAAATCTCTTAATCATGGGGCACGGGTGACACACCGGGTCATCCCCCTTTATAGGTATCGGTATAAAAACATAATGACGTCAACATGGGCGTCAATGGCAATGCGCGCGCACGCATATAGCAATGCGCACGCGCGTCACGCCAAACAAATGAAAAATATATGCAAGCACACGTCCTGCAACATGCAGTATGGTGTGTTGGCCAATGGGAGTGTCATCAGCGGACTGCCCCTCACGTCGTCCACCAATCGGTGTACACCAAACCCGAGTGGTGGGTAGTCACATGACCTGGGCAGCCGCGTCACGTGTCGACGCACATGCACGACGCCGCCACTGTGCGACACAGACCAGCTGACTGAAGTAAACAATCAGCTTGAAAGTGAAAAAACCAAGCCTCATTATGAGAATCGCCGGGCTTAGAGCGATCTCAATGTTCAAAGGCTCAGAGACTAATGTTACTGGCAAGTAAATCATAAAAGCAGATGAATCAAAAAATATAAAATGTAATATTATAAAAAAAGGGGAAAAATATCCATGTTATCATTTAAAATTAGGGCCAGGAAGGGGGGAAGGCACGAGCCCAGCTGAACGGACACAGGTCACTAAAGCGATTTGGAGAAAAATATGCATAAAAACAATAAGACCTGAAACTCACATAAATTTCCAACATATTTGGTAAAAATGACTTTCTGTACTACCTCGGCAGTGCATACATACAAGGCACACCCAAAGGTTAGTCACCCCTTCTATTATGTGGCATATAAATGTGGACTAATACATGGTTAGCATACACCTACCAAAATTCAGAAGATCTGAAGTATTTAAAGCCGATGTGCATAAAAATGGGCAGATGTCTTAAAAATATAGATCAAGGGTGCTGAATTACAGTATGAACTGCAAAAAACACCCAAACCATATTGATATGTATCAACAGAACCTTAAATTAAGAATTATTGATGAAGGCATTAATGTCTGTGTCAATGTTTAAACCAAACGGCGTAAATGTTTTGGCTCGATATATCCAAGACATTTCTTGTCTGGAGATTTCTCTAACAAGATTGCTACCTCTCCAGTGGGGGCGATATTTGTCAATCCCTACGAATAATGTGTTCGAAGGGTCTCTATTGTGTTTGAGATCGAAATGTCTTGAGACGGAGTGTTTTTCAAAACCGCTTCTAATCTGACAACGCTCTTTTGGTCCGTCCTATATACTGTAAGCCACACGGACATTGAATAAGGTAGATAACCCCTTTAGACGCACAGGTTATAAACTGGTCAATTTCAAATAACTGTTGGGTGGCTGTGGACTGGAACGAACAAATCTTCCTTTCTCTACATATATTGAGGGTACAGACTTGGCATCTCTTGCACCTATAATAACCTATAAGATTATCAAAGAAGGTCCTAGATGTTTTAGGGGGGTCATGTACGCTTGGAGCAATACGGTTACCAACCGTAGAGACGCCTTTAAAGATCACATTTGGTCTGGTTGGGAGGATAGGGGCCAGAACCTGATCTGTTGCAAGAATATGCCAGTGTTTCTGTATCAGTTTTTTGACACTGAAGTGTTGTGCAGAAAAGGTGGTTATGAATGGTAAGGCAAATTTGTCATTTGCTGCTCCCTTATTTTTATCGGCCAGTAGCAATGATCGATCTATGCTTCTGGCTTTCTCCAGTGACTGGTGTAGAATATGTGGATCATACCCCTTCTCTTGAAACCTGGTTGAAAGTACCAATGCCTGACTCTCAAACGTACGGGGATTGGAACAGTTGCGTTTTAAACGCATAAATTGCCCTAGGGGTACTGATTTCAGCCAAGTTGGAAGATGGCAACTATCCAAAGGGATGTATGCGTTGCGATCCGTTGGCTTGAAATATGTTGATGTTACAAATTTGTCTTGCTCAACGGTAATCTGAAGGTCTAGAAAGTGGATGGAATGTTGGCTGGTCTCGAAGTTAAACCTGATGCCCCTGGTGTTGTGGTTTAAACCGGACATAAACTCACGCAGACCAGCCTCACAGCCATCCCAAAGGAGGAGGACGTCATCGATGTACCTCGCCCAGAGCAGAATCTCTGGACGACGGCAACTATCAATGACGTCCTCCTCCCACTTGGCCATAAAGAGGTTAGCCAAACTGGGGGCATATTTAGCCCCCATAGCTACCCCTCTATCTTGTCGGTAAAACAAGTTATCACACAAGAAATAGTTATGAGTGGCTGCATATTTCAACAGCATCATAATGAAATCACCTGTTTGGTGTCTTTAATATAAGATGGTATATTTTGTACCATTGGTTGTAAAAACGAGTCTATATACTTGCCCACCCGGGACGTGATGGAATCAATCCCACTCACAATTGGGCGGCCCGGGGGGCAAGTAAGGCTCTTATGCACCTTCGGAAGATAATAAATAACAAGCGTCCGTGGGGCACTAGGTACCAAAAAGAGAGCCTCCTTGTTGGTAAGAATCCCACTCCTCAGACCCTGTTTCACCAGTGCCTCCAGTTCCTTTTTATAGGTGTTGAGAGGATCCCTATTAAGGGGGGTGTAGGTATCAGTATCATCCACTAACCTGTGCATCTCTTTTAGATAATCACAGTGATCGAGGACCACTATTCCCCCCCCCCCTTATCGGCTGGTCGAATGACCAAGGCTTTATTTTCACACAAAGACTCGAGACCTTTCTGCAGGTCCCTATTCATCCTAGATTTTTTGATCTCGAGATTCTCTAGATCACCCAGTACTACGTCCCTAAAGACCCTAATACTGGGGGCTAGAGAGCCCGGTGGATTGAAAAGGGAGGCATTCGACAAAGTGGAGTGTTTATAGACACTAATAGTCCCTTGCCCAGATGTAGGGTTAGTCAAAAAATGTCTTTTGATACTAAGTCTCCTCACAAATTTGTGTACATCCATGTATGTTTGAAACTTGCTGAGGTTTCTGGGAGGAGCATATTTTAAACCCTTATCCAGCAGTTTAAGTTCAGTCATGGATAGTGATTGCTGGCTGAGATTGTAAATGCCCACCCCTAGGTTCTTTTTCGTTTTGGCCGACTGGGCCCTCCTCCCCCCTCTAGTCCCTCTCTTCGTTTTGCAGTGGCTCCCTTGTTGAACGGGGCCCCGCGAAAATCCCAATTCTGGTTAGAAGTGTTAGAAGGTATGTTGGGAGGGTGATCATATCCTACATAACCATTGCCCGAGTCTGGATAGCTTTGGTTAAACGCAAATGGATTACGGTTGAAATTACCAACCCTGTAACCACCCACTACGGGTGCCACATATCCACTAGTGTCAAATCCAGACAGGGAAGCAAATCGGTTTTGTGTGGGAATATTAAAACCAAAGTTGCCCTGGCATGCCTCTTGTTGGGAACCAAAATTGTTGCCCCCAAACCCCATATTGGGTGGGGGAAACCGATAATCGGGACCCTTACCCCATAGGTGAGGGGACGGGGAGTGGTCATAATAGGCTCCTCGACGGCCGGATAAACTAGCCCTCGGGGTACCCTCAGAAACCACAGCCCTCTGATTAGCCCCTTTGGGGGGACCCTGATTCTTTTTAGAGTTCTTATTAGGGCCAACAAAGGCTTTCTGGCGGGGGGGATGGGTGTTATTCCCATGTTGATGGGGGGGAAACTCGCAGCACCCTTAGATTGCGGGGTGGTATCCATCCCTGACTCACCCTCCCTTTCAATTTAACACGCCCACGTCCTTCCCAATTTGTATTACTCCGCCTTGCGCCTCAGAAATAACGTTGCGCAGGCGCAAATTTCTGCGTAAAACCGACGAGAATAGGGTGATTGCGCCTTTACATTGCGCCAGTCTAACGTAAAGGCGTTGCGCTACGCAGGTCCAATAATGCGCAGATGTACGTGAATCTGGCCCAATATTCTTTACTTTTTGCTATAATAAAGTTCCCATTTAAAAAAAAAAATATGTTTTTTCAAAATTCTCAGTTTAGACCGATACGTATTCTTCTACATATTTTTGGTTAAAAAAAAAATCGCAATAAGCGTATAGTGACTGGTTTGTGCAAATTTATACAGTGAACAGTGCTATAAATATGCACTGACAACTGTATAAATGTGACTGGCAGGGAAGGGGTTAACACTAGGGGGCGAGGAAGGGGTTAAATGTGTAGCCTAGTGAGTGATTATAACTATAGGGTGAGGGGACTGACTGGGGAGGTGACCTATCTGTGTCCCTATGTACAAGGGACACAGCATCAGTCTCCTCTCGCTGACAGGACGTGGATCTCTGTGTTTACACACAGAGATCCATGGTCCTGCTCAGTTACTGGGAACGTGCAGTGGGGTGCGCGGGCTATCGGCTTTAAAAGACGAGGACATCACATGACGTCCTGTCGGAACAATTGGGCTAATGTGCCGCCGTCGGCCGGTAGTAGAGTGGTTAAAACAGGCAGGCCCTTGCACTACATAGCTGATGGTAGGTCTAAAGAAGATTGTACATTCAGATTGTACAGTGTATGGCATCCCTAAATTTAGAAGTAGTAAAGTGGGTAGAAATAAAACAAGAGTTCCAAATAGATAAGCACGCCCTATTCTGTGATGCATAAAGCAGTGCATGGTGGGATATGACACTTTCTGCAATGTCACATGATCTTCAGGAAGTGCTGGAATCGGGAGGCATTTTTTTTTTTAAATGTCAAACTAAAATTCAAAGCTGCCAATGCTGAGGTAAGTGAGAAATATGCACATCGGCATGGGAGTTTGAAAGAAATGCATTTTGAGGAGGAACAGTAATGCAAACGACTGTGTAGCATTAAAAACAGGAACAGTGCAATGAGGCAATATAGCTATCCCCAACATACAACAAAGGCAAGCTTTTGAAAACATTAGTGCACTTTTTAAGATTATTTATCTCAGTCTGATCTTCTTTACAAGTATAACTAAAAATAAACTAAAGATGCTATACATTACTATTCAAGTAATAATTTTCCATATACATAAAGTTGTTGCATTGTTTTTTTATATATTTAGAGAAAATGATGTCGCTGCTATTGATGTGAACATGGGCTGCCCCAAGGAGTATTCAACAAAGGTATGCTTTTTCAAATGACATTTGTGTTCATGTTTACATTACGTTAACCATATTTGCAATCAACAGAAGAAAAAATGCTTAACAAAGGGTATTTATTTATCAGTGCGACTGTTGTCTGCTGGCGAACATTAGTAATACCGATTGAAGTCTAAAAAGAAACTAGAATGTGTCAATGCTGTAAACGATGATAAAAAACTATTATAATGGATGCACCAGATAAAAGACTTGCAAACAAAGGGGGTTATTTACGAAAGGCAAATCCACTTTGCACTACAACTGCAAAGTGCACTTGAAATTGCACTGAAAGTGCACACAGACGCTGTAAATCTGAGGGGTAGATCTGAAATGAGGGGAAGCTCTTCTGAATTTATCATCCAATCATGTGCAAGCTAAAATTATGTTTTTTATTTTTCTTGCATGTCCCCCTTGGATTTACAGCGACTGCACTTCCAAGTACACGTTCAGTGCAATTTCAAGTGCACATTGCACTTGTAGTGCAACGTGGATTTGCCTTTCGTAAATAACCCTCAAAGTTCCTGTTGTACTTCAAAGGGAATTATGGCCATAGCTATTTTTGTCATACCATACTTATTCTATGGATCACAGAAGTGCAGTTACTTTTGGACTCATGTAACCCATTTTCAGCCAACAGTGGGCTAAAGTCCATCACTCAGCTGCCCTCTCCACAGCATGGCACTCCAGTGAGCACTGAAAGAGGCAGAGCAGAGAGCCAGTGACTTTTAATATTAGGACACTTACCTGTCCTGGAGTCCAGCAGCGTACGCAGCAGAGGACGAGCGTTCAACCAACCACGGTGAGGGAACCAGGAAGTGAAGCGCTCCAACTTCACTGCCCGGTTCCCTACAGCGCATGCGCGAGTCGCGCTGCACCCGCCGATTGGCTCCCGCTGTGTGCTGGGAGCCAAGAGTTCCCAGCACACAACGGTAAAAAACCCGTCTTTTGCCCGAGACTGCGGGCCGGAAGTGGGTGCAAATACCTGTCTTTAGACAGGTATCTGCACCCCCCTCCCCCTGAAAGGTGTCAAATGTGACACCGGAGTGGGGGAGGGTTCTGATCAGCGGAACTTCACTTTATGGTGGAGATCCGCTTTAAGCAATGTCCGCAAGAGAAAAAAAAAACGTACTCTCCAAAAAGGTCATATTTTTATTGAAGGGATCGAATATCTTTTTAATCACCCTGGGGCCTTTCTATGGACAAATGATGGTTCCAAAGAGAAATGTGGGCCCAGCATCCTATCCATCAATAACATTGACCAATATTTCAGGAAAGATCCTCTTGACCTCCCTTGCTTCAAAAAAAAATAAAAAAAATCGCCTATATCTGGAAAAGTTTCTTTGCACTCTCAAAATGTGGCCTTTTGGTATATTACACAACCATTGAGTGTGATGTCCACTATTGCCAAATTGTTGCACCTATCTCTGATCTTGAAAAAAAATATTTTGTATATAGTTTGTCAGCTACTCTAAAAAGATACTAAAAACTTGCTTCAATTGTTAGAGCTAATTAGGTTGATTGAGAGATCTGATACTGTATATATTTGGTGACAGCTGATGTTTCCTCACTTTATACAATCGTACAACATAATGATGCTTTGCTTGACCTTAAAAGAGAAGTAAAGGAATCTTTTCTTTATCGTACATCACGGGACACAGAGCGGCAATCCATTACTATGTGGGTTATAGAGTCTACCTTCAGGTGTGGACACTGGTGTAATTAACTACACAGGAAGTTCCCTCCCTATATAACCCCTCCCATACTGGGAGCTCCTCAGTTTTTTCATCAGTGTCTAAGGTGTTGGTCACGAATGAACATGTGCTCTTAGGAGCTCCACTGGAGGGATCCATGCTGGATGTAAAAAACCTCCATAAATCCGGATCCGTCCAAGGTGCTTCATAGCCAAAGTGGACGGTACCCGGGCCTCGGTACGAAGAACGAGGTTTAGCCTATAATGCCTCTCTGCGGAGGGCTGGATCCTGGGTTCCAGAACTTTGTGCCTTCTAAGGACCAAATGTTTTTTCTGCTGCCAGGATGCTATATAGGTCCAGGGGAGTTGGTGTTCCTGCCATGGACCCCGGTCCCTGAAGGTCTAGGACAATACCCACGGTGAAGGGGGAAGATTGGGCCTCTTGCTTGGCAATACCCTGCAGCGTGGAGAAGGTAAGAGGAGGGCCTACGGGACTTGGTTCGACAGTAGGTCCTCCGTGGGGGACTTGGGTCTCGCCTATATTATGCTTCTATGCATGGGCAATGTAAACCACTATGTCTTCTGAGACAGGATGGCTCAGGGCACCCATATACCTCCCCTAGCCGGCATGCAGCCTGACACCACCATGTCTGTTAGACAGGATGGCTGCAGTACCTATATATCTCCCCTTGAAGGGGCCGGTACATAAATAAAAAATAAAAAAATAAAAAATATGCCCTTAATCCTATACAAAGGATTGTCTTCCGTGAGTAGCTGCAAGTCTTATCTGTGTTTCCACTACTATGGGCAGTAGAAGACATGCCTGATGTTTTTGCTTACCATGCTTTCCAAAGAACGGAAGCTTAAGTGTTAGCTGATCTATTGTGTCCCACTTCCTCCGCTTCAGGCTCTACCATGTTGCACATGCTCACCGGCTCAGTGCAGTCGCAGAGAAGGCTCTTCAAAGGGCCCGGACGTCAGAGCTCTGTAAAGCTAGGGGGACACAAATGTAAGCACCTTGTGTGAGTTGGATACAGATTCATCTAAGACGCCTACTCGCATCTAGCTGTGCAGATTAGCAGGCATTGTGTCAGACTAAATTCAGCTATTTGATGCACCTGGGTTAAGTGCCTCTGCTTTAGCTTAGGACTTGGTCTCCCCATTGAATAAGGTCAGGGGTAGGAATATAAAGAGGGATCGCCACCTGAACCTGGTGGACCCTTATTCTCCTCTGAAGAGACATAAACAGCTCATAGATTGAGCCATCAGACCTGTCAGGCAATGCAGCCTTCCCCCAACATTGCAATCACTCTGCATGTGTTTTGTGTTTTGCAAGAAAAAAGAAAAAAAAAAGGGGGTGTCCCCCTTTTCCTGCTTTAATCTTGAAACAAAGGGATTAGAAGGCTTGGGGATACAAGTTTCACTGTCAGAGGACAGGAGACAGGAGCTGCAGCCTAACAAGGAGAAGCTATCAAAAGCCCTACAGGTTCTGATTACACCTCTATCTTCTCCTTAGAGTGTAAAGAGAGGTTTTCCTATAGGTGGCTAGTAAGACCTCCATATAATCCTCAGCCTGGTGTCGGCTTCAGGCTAACCAAATGCATCGGAGGGATGCACAGTTGCGGGCACACATTGCTAATGTCTCTTAATTGAGGAAACACACATCTGCAGAGGATAATTTCCTCTTTACCAGTCTGCATGTTGCATAACATACATAAGTTTGGAATGCATGTGGGATAAAAACAAGTAACAGAGCAGATTCTATTGTGGATCACATAAACATACATGTTTCTGTCTATATGGTGCTGCATGTTTCCACAAAAGAGGTCGCATAAAAGATGCTTGTATGCATAAAAATGCTGAATCGCATAAAGACGTTTGTAGGCATAAAAATGCTGAATCACACATGATTACCTGATCACCCAAGTCCTTGTTTCCCCCAGGGATGTTTGGTTACACAGAAGAGGTTTGTTTCCACAGAAAGGCCTAAAATCGCATACAGTTGCTTGGATGCAAAAAAGATGCTGGATCACACATGGTTAACTGATCATCAGCGTCCTGGATTACCGAAGGATGTTTGGTCACACAAATAGGCTTGTTTCCACAAAGGTACCTAAAGTCGCATAAAGATGCTTGTATGCATAAAAATGCTGAATCACACATGATTACCTGAACACCCAAGTCCTTGTTTCCCCCAAGGATGTTTGGTTACACAGAAGAGGTTTGTTTCCACAGAAAGGCCTAAAATCGCATAAAGTTGCTTGGATGCAAAAAAGATGCTGGATCACACATGGTTACCTGATCATCAGCGTCCTGGATTACCCAAGGATGTTTGGTCACACAAATAGGCTTGTTTCCACAAAAGTACCTAAAGTCGCATAAAGATGCTTGTATGCATAAAAATGCTGAATCGCATAAAGGATGCTTGTATGCATAAAAAGGTTGAATCACACAGGATTACATGATCACCCAAGTCCTTGATTCCCCAAGGATATTTGGTCACGCAAAGAGGCTTGTTCCCACAGAAATGCCTAGAATCGCATAAAGAGGCCTGAAGGTATAAACATGCTGAATCACACAGGATTACATGATCACCCAAGTCCTTGATTCCCCAAGGATATTTGGTCACGCAAAGAGGCTTGTTCCCACAGAAATGCCTAGAATCGCATAAAGAGGCCTGAAGGCATAAAAATGCTGAATCACACAGGATTACCCGATCACCCAAGTCCTGGATTACTCAAGGCCTAAAGGGATCGCTTAAAGATGCTTGAATGCAAAAAGAAGCTGGATCACACATGGTTGTTGGATCAACAGAGTCCTGGATTACCCAGGGATACTTGATCACACAGAGAGGCTTGTTTCACAGAAATGCCTAAAGTCTCATTAAGATGCTTGGGTGCATAAGGATGCTGGAACGCTTGGTCACACAAGGGTTCTTGTCAGCACAGTAGTGCTTAAAATGCATAAGATGTTGATTGCATGGAAGATGCTGAATCGCATGCATGGTTACTTTAAAGTTGCACATGGTGGCTTAATTAAGCAATACAGGATGCCTTGTGTTTGCATAGAGATACGTGTCTGCATGGGTTCATGTTGCACATTGTTGCATAACACGTTTATAGCACATGCTTGCTTGCTTGCAAGGATGCTCGTTCCAGAGCACACATGCTATATGCATGTTTGGCGTGAGACATATTTATATGATTTCATGCTTCCATGAACACACACTGCCATGTACACACGCCTCCATTGAGGCATATGGCTTTAACACTTGCCACATACACATATGGGGAGCCAGTTGCATATGTGTTTATTTACTTGGGACTGCAGAGGTTGTCTGCGTTGTGCAGGGGAACAGCACTATCTCCAGTTGGTGGTCTTGCCCTTTTGGGTTAGCCTCTGTGCCTGGGTTGTCAGGGTGCTAGGGCCCGCCTCTAGCAGGTCTGTAGGCCCAGGGTATAGCAATAATGGCATACGGAAGCAGACTCCTGCTGACGGATCAGTCAGCAGCATGGCTGGACCTAAGGGTGTCCAGCATGGTCAGGTATCTGGATCTCCTGGGTTAGGATTCCAGTCTAAAGATACATTCTTCATTGACAAGAAGCTGGGTATGTTTTGCACCAGGAGAGTCCTTTTGGCCTAAGACAAGACCATTGCTATAAGAAAGCTGGTCTAGGTGGTTACGGCAAGGAACAGTTCCTTACTTTTGGCCTTCTGCTTAAGGCACTAGGGAAGATGCTGGCTTCATTCAAGACAGTTCCCTATACTTTTATTCAGGACTGTTATAAACAGTATTGTGTTGGCCTAGAAGGAGTGGATCTTGACCTGGCATTATCCAAAGAACCGGTCCCAGAGATATGCTGGAATTCCTCTTGGTGGTTCTTAACTAAAGGGTTTGCCAGGTCAGGAAGAGACCTTGGCCCAGGGGAAGTAGTCGAGCTCCAAGGGAGCCTTATCTGTCAGCTAGAGCTACCGATGGAGCATCTGGCTTAGGGGCCTGAACGTTCAGGTGGCTGGTTGGTTCGGTCAGAGTTCAATCAGACTATACCATATTAAGTGATTTACTTAATTTACCAAGGAGGAGCTTGTGCCTTGCCTATTGACATTCGTCATTTCATGAAATGCAGAATTGGCAGGCGATTCGCTGTAGCCGTCAACAAGTGTCTCCATGAGAAGGACCTCTACACCCCGACTGTTTTCCTGACCAAGGGCCACAGAAATAGTACCCTGTACATAAGATGTATTGGCGTCCAGGCTCAACAAGAAATTGAACAGCTTGAGGTCAAGGACAAGGGATCCACCCGCATGCGGGGCAGATGTGTTAGTAATCTGGTGGGACCAGTGGTCACTGGTTATGTCTCTCCCCCCAGTGCCGCGGCGTTTGTGGCTTCCATGCAACATTAGAGGATCGCGGAAGCTGGCCTGATTACTCCGGCATAGCCCTGACGACCTTTTCTGTGCAGGGACAGTAGGGGTGGTAGTAGAGGACCCACGGTCCCTTACATCTTGTCCAGGCCTACTTCGAAGGGGGTATTGCATCCTGTCGTGCAACAGGTGAATTAATGGTCTGGCTATTTTAGCCCACATTCTTCAGGATCAGGGTTTTTAGAATCAACGGCACTTCCTTGATTCATACAGGAAGGCTGGCCTCCAGGACCAGATATCCCAGGATCGGGAGAGCCCATGTTCCTGGTATGAAACAGATGGTGGCATCCTTGGAAGTTTGTCAAAGATAAAATTCCTGCCTTCCTGCATTTGGAAAGGAGACGGAGCTAGCCTTAAGTTACATCAAGGATCCGATCTCGGCCTTGCCTCCAAAGGTCGCTTGCTTCACACTCTTTGTTCCGAGCCATTATACAAGGGGTGACGCGCATAAGTCCACCAGTTTAGTCGCCCTTGTGCTTGGAGGATTGGCTCTAGTTTTGTCGGCTTACAGGGTCAGCTCTGTGGGCCGATGCACCATATTTCCCTTCAGCCTTTAACAAGGGAATTGGTGTTCTTGGTTGTGGTAGCCTCCAAGAGACTTTCAGTATTGGCAACCTCTTGGTATAAAACCATACTTATTCTTACAAGTAGGGTGATGTTAATCCTCACCCAGCCTTATTTACTAGAAGGATCTAGTGTTCATTTGAATCTAGATATTCTTACCTTCCCCTTCTTCAAAACCTTGTTTCTTTCTCGTACATCACGGGACACAGAGCAGCATATTCATTACTATATGGGTTATATGGAGTACCTTGAGGTGTGGACACTGGCAATCTCAAACAAACAGGAAGTCCCTCCCTATATAACCCCCTCCCATAGAGGAAGTACCTCAGTTTTTTCGCCAGTGTCTTAGGTGTTGGTCACGGAATAGCTTTGCTCCACATCCTTGGGATTAAGGGCGGGCTAACCGGATCTGTCCAAGGAGCCTCAGTGCCAAAGTGGACAGTACCCGGGCCCCAAACCGTGGGGTTTTGCCTATAATGCTCCTCTTTGGAGGGCTGGACCCTGGGCCCAGGACTTGAAGTTCGTAAAGACCATAAGTTCCTGTTTGCCAGGGTGCTATATAGGTCCAGGACAGTGGGTACCTTCATAGGACCCCAGGGCCTGAAGGTCTACTACGCTTCCCACGGAGATGGGAGAAGATTGGACCGTTTTGCAAAACGTCCTGCGGCATGGAGCAGGTAAGAGGGGAGCCTGCGGGACTTGGTTCGACAGCAGGCTCTCCAGGGGAGATCTTAAGGGGGGTAGCCTGAGTATGCTCTGCATTGGCACCATGGTCACTTTGTCTGATGGACAGGATGCCCTGAAATGTTTCCCCATATCACTTGATCCCCCTACCTACCTATCTATGTATGTTTGCTAGCTGCCTGCTGCTCGCTGGTTGAAGATCTTTAAAAAAAAAAAAAAAAAAAAAACAGATCTGTCTCTAGGCTAAAGGGACTCCTTAGGGGCCTGTTTTAGCCTTACCTTGCCGGGATTCAAAATCTGCCGCCTGATGCGTCCTCCAACCTGCATTCCTGGGCTCCAGAGTGCGTCTCCTCCTGGGCTCTCCTCCCCCGACAGTCGCGTGCACGCGCGCATGCATATAGAAAATTTTCGCGCCGTTCGGGAGGGGGGGGGGGGGGGGGCAGGGAGCGTGACTGCAGTGTAGAGTGGGCGTGCCTTCAATTGCTGTTATACACAGCAGGCGCGTTCTTAGCTCAGTTCAGAGCTGAGCTGGAGAGAGAGGACGTGGAGCTGGCAGCACAGTGACTCCCGGTGGCGAGAAGGGGTACTACATGCTGGAGTCAGCTCCAATACTTTTTGTTAAGCCAAAATCCCCTTGGCAACAGGTTGAATGCTGGCAAACATGTTGGGGGTGGGGCTGTATGTGGTGAATAATATTATAAAAGAAAACATACTGAGCCCCACCGTTTTTGGGCATTAGTGATCCTATTGTCCCCTAAACCTTATTTTTTTGTACTCCTGGCTATAACAGTCTGTTGTTGTAAGCGGAGTCCTTCGGTTTTGTATTATGGCTTCCAAGGGTTCAGGATCAAAACACAAAAAAAAAAAAAAGGGCAAAGACAAAGGGGTTCCTCCTCTGGTTCTGATGATATGCCAATACTTTCCCCACAGGTTATTCCTATAGGGGTCACCCTGGATAAGCCATTAAGGGGGTCTGGTGCTGAGGCTGGCCCAGGTCGGCCCAACCCTGTGTTATCACAGAGGAGATGCTAGCCGTCACCCTAGGGGGGCTAGAGAAAAAAGGTTAACAGCTATGATCGCTGGCTCTTTTTCTGGCAAGAAGCGGACTAGATCCCCATCGCCAAAAGGGACAGAACCTAGAGGATCTACCACTGAAGAATCGTTTTCAGCCTCCCAGATGGAGAGTCTGTGGGTCCAGTCTTTGACAGACATGGTCCGCTCGGCATTTAATTTGCCATTTCCAGAGCCTCAGGTTCCTGCGGTATCCTCTTTGGGTTCTTTTAAAAGCGCCTTTAAGCAAACGCAGCTTTTCCGGTCCATCCTCTGTTAGAGGAATTGGTTTTTCCAGGATTGGGACGACCGGACAGAATTTTTTTTTTTCTGCCGCCTAAAGCTGACGAGAGGGTAGTCTTTATGCACGTCTGCCAGGAAATATTTGTGCTTGCAGGCACTCTTTCCCCTGACCAAGTGCTCTTTAAAAGGGGCCCGGATGGCTCAGTCGGTAGAGCATCGGACTTTTGGTCTGAAGGTCCAGGGTTCAGGTCCCGGTTCGGGCACTGCTTTTCAACTACCCGTGAGGTCCTTGAGGCCACATTTCCCGGAAAGCGCCCGATCTCGTCTGATCTCGGAGGCTAAGCAGGGTCGGGCCTGGTTAGTGCCTGGATGGGAGACCACCTGGAAGGTTTCTGTTATTTACCCTATGGAAAAGACATTTTTCTAAGAAAGGGGGCGCTCCCAACTGTGGACGCAGCCATCTCATGGGTGAATAAATCATTAACTGGCCTAAGGGGAAACATACAAATGTTTAAGGTCCCGGTCGATAAACGTTTAGAGACACCTTTTCCAGCATCCCTGGCTACAGCCAGCAGTGGCTGCAATTGGAGTTTTGTCAGGCGTTAAGGAACCAGACAAAACAGATGCTTAAGACATCCCTGCCCAATAGGCAGAGGAGTTATTGGATATTCCCAGAGCTCTGTGCTTTGCGGTAGAGGTTATAAAAAGACTCCATCCAGCAGGCGTCTCGTTGTCACTATTTTTAGTGCATATGAGAAGGCTCTTATGTTTGAAGAACTGGGCGGCCGAGCCCCATGTAAAAGACTGCTGGCAGGTTTGCCCTTCCATGGAAAGATCTGGATAAATACATTCAGACTGTTTCAAGTGGCAAAAGTACCCTTTTACCAGTCAAAAGAAGTTCCGGGGTCCTGCGTTTAAAAGGCAGCTCCCCCCGGCTCCAGGGCCCTCAAATTCCAGGCAGTACGGACCTCCTGCGCGATCAAACTTTTAACAATGGATCGCAAGGACAGGCCTCTGGGGATCGGTCCCCGACAGAGGGGGTCCGATCATCTGTGGCCGCAGGCTACAGATTAGAATTTCTAAAATTTCCTCCACAAGGAAGGCCTCAATGCGGGCGGCATTGGATCACCTGCTTTACCAGGGCATAAGGGTAGAGGTACCAGCCCAAGAACAGGGGCTAGGTTTCTATTCCAATCTGTTTGTCATACCAAGGCTCATCGGCAATGTCAGACCAATTTTGGACCTAAAAGGTTTAAATGCTTACCTAAGGGTTCGCTCTTTCCGGATAGAATCCGTTTGGTCAGCAGCCGCCACACTCCAGAAGGATCTGGCTTCTATAGACATAAAGGATGGTTACCTTCATGTACCAGGTCTTTCAGCCACATCAAATATTTTTGTTTTTACGCTTCGCAGTGATACAGCGTCACTTCCAATTCGTGGCGCCCCCCTTCGGGCTGGCTACGGCCCCCGGGTATTCACGAAGGTCCTAGCTCCTATTCTAGTCAGTCTAAAGGATCCAAGGGATCTCGGTCCTAGCATACCTGGACGACCTCTTAATCATAAGATCACTCGCTTCCTTGGTGGAATGCGTAGTAGCCCTCATGGTTCAGTACCTCGAGAGGTTCGGCTGAATCCTAAATCGGGGAAAGATCAGCATTTCAACCTACAAAGCAGTTGGAATATCTCGGCACGAGATTAGACACAGAACAGAAGATGGATGTTCCTGCCCCTGGTAAAGGTCGAGGCTATCAAAAGATTGATTCAGTTGGTTCTAAGCAAAAAAGAACCAACTATTCGCCTATGTATGCGATGGCCATGTTCGAGGCAATACCACACGCTTCCACACTCGTGTCCTACAGGCAGCAATTCTAGCAGCTTGGTTCTGCCCAGTGGTCTGGAAGGCTGGAGAGCGGTCTTGAACAAGTTCACTCGCCAAGGAACTTGGGCAGAGGCGGAGAGGTAGCTGCCCATCAAGGTCTGGGAGTTCTGAGCGGCTCGGCTAGCCCTCCTGGCATAGACATCCAGATTACAGGGGTCCTCGGTGAGAAGTCATTCAGACAATGCCACAGCGGTGGCATATAGGTGAACCACCAAGGGGGAACCAAGAGTCAAGCCACTCAGAGTGAGAGGAGCTTGGTTTTTCGGTGGGCAGAGGTTTATGTACCCTGCATATCGGCGACATTCATTCCCGAGGTGGACAACCTGCAGGCGTACTTCCTAAGTCGCCAAACCCTGTCGCCGGGGGAGTGGTCTCTGCATCCACAAGTTTTTTCAGACAATCTGCCAGAAGTGGGGAGTGCCAGACGTGGAGGTCATGGCATCAGGATTCAACAAGAAGCTAGACAGGTTCATGTCTCGAACGAGGGACCCTATGGCCTGCGGAACCGATGTCTTAGTTTGCCCTTGGCATCAATCATAACTTCTATATGCATTTCCCCCACTGCAGTTACTACCCCGCCTGTGGCGCAGGATCATAGCACAGGCCGGTTATCCTGGTAGCCCCAGCTTGGTACCGGAGGGCATGGTACCCACTAGTCCTGAAATTGGCAGCGGGAGGCCCTTGGACTCTTCCTCTAGGGCCAGACCTACTCTCACAAGGCCCGATCCTCCACCCTGCATTACGGCGTCTAAATTTGACGGCCTGGCGGCTGAATCCCTGATTCTCAGGGATAGAGGTCTGTCTAGGCAGGTAATCCCTATCCGCATTAAGGCTAGAAAGCCGGCCTCCAGGGTAATTTTGTTACAGGGTTTGGAGGGCCTACGTAGGCTGGTGTGAGGCTAAGAGATGGGTTTCCCGCAAGTATACCATTGATAGAATATTAAGTTTTCTCCAGCTAGGAGTGGATAAAGGCCTGGCATTAAGCACGATCTAGGGACAGATTTCAGCCTTATCAGTGTGGTTTCAGAGGCCGCTGGCCGCCCACTCGCTGGTTAAGATCTTCGTACAGGGAGTCTTACGTGTTAATCCTCCAGTCAAATCACCACTTTGTCCATGGGACTTAAATCTTGTTCTGTCAACTCTACAGAAACAACCCCTTGAGCCGTTGGCTGAGGTACCTTTGGTTTTACTGACTGGAAAGTCGGTATTTCTGATCACCATAGTTTCGGCCAGGAGAGTATCGGAATTGGCAGCCTTATCTTGTAAGGAACCATATCTTGTTTTACATAAGGATAGGGCGGGGTTCCGTCCTCATTCTTCCTTTCTACCAAAGGTTATATCCAGTTTCCACCTGAACCAGGATGTGGTACTTCCATCCTTCTTCCAAAACCCACCTCTAGAAAGGAGGGGTTGCTGCATACGTTGGATATTATCAGGGCCATAAAGGCCTATCTTAAAGCTACAGAGAAGGTTCGGAAAACAGATGTGGTGTTCGTTTTACCGGAAGGGCCCAAGATGGGTCAGGCAGCTGCTTGATCCACCATCGCAAGATGGATTAAACAATTAATCGTTCAGGCCTGCGGTTTGAAGAGGTTGCCTCCTCCTTTGTCGGTAAAGGCCCATTCTACCAGGGCCATGGGCACCTCCTGGGCAGCACATCATCAGATCTCTATGGCTCGAATATGCAAGGCAGCAACGTGGTCGTCAGTCCACATGTTTACAAAATTTTATCAATTGGACGTAAGAAGGAATGCGGATACAGCCTTTGGGCAGGCAGTACTACAGGCCGCGATTCAAGCTCCTCCGGATCTGAGAGGGCTCCCTTGTTTTGATTTGAGATTTACATTGGATTTACTAGTATTTGAGTATACCTCTAAATTAAATCCTTCTTTGGAAGATGTCTCCCTCCCCTCATTAAAGCATTGCTTTCGGACATCCCATATAGTAATGAATATGCTGCTCTGTGTCCCGTGATGTACGAGAAAGAAAAAGAGATTTTTTAATACAGCTTACCTGTAAAATCTTTTTCTTGGAGTACATCACGGGACACAGAGCTCCCACCCCTCTTTTGGGGAACATTTTTGGGAGGCATACTGCTTGCTACAAAACTGAGGTACTTCCTCTATGGGAGGGGGTTATATAGGGAGGGACTTCCTGTTTGTTTGAGATTGCCAGTGTCCACACCTGAAGGTACTCCATATAACCCATATAGTAATGAATATGCTGCTCTGTGTCCCGTGATGTACTCTAAGAAAAAGATTTTACAGGTAAGCTGTATTAAAAAATCTCTTTTTTCGGAAGGAAAGGTTACTGCTTTCTCTCAGTAGAGATGAGAGCAGTTAAGATATCTATATGAAGGTTCAGATATAGAAATCTGAAGTTTTTATTGTGCTGCCAGAAGACCCTAGATGTGGGCAGGCAGTGTTCAGTTCCGCTATTAAAATGGTTACACTCTCTCTCCTTTGGAGTAGAAGGGTCAAGACCTATCTGAAGCGGCTGCTCGGATAGGGAAAGCTGATGTTGTTGTTGCGCTACCAGGAGGCCCCAGGAAGGGGCAGGCAGCATCTAAAATCAACTGTTTTCAAGATTGATTCATCAGGGTATTATTCAGGCTTGTGGTTCGGAGAGTGGGACTCCCCCTGTTTCTTGGGGGGGGGGGGGGTGCTCCGTATCAGGATAGTAAGCGCTTTATGCGCGATGCTTTACCGAGCCTTTATGATGCAGATTTTCAGGGCCGCAACTTGGCGTCTGTGCTTATGTTCACTGATTCTTGTCAGATGTACATAGGAGGGCAAAAGGATGCAGCTTTTTGGCGCAGTATTCATCTGGCAGCATTATAGATCCTCACATCTGATGGCGGCCTGCGTTGTTTGTGTCTCCCTCCCCTCAGTAAGCATTGCTTTCGGACATCCCACATAGTAATGGATTGCCGCTCTGTGTCCCGTGATGTACGATAAAGAAAATAGGATTTTTATGACAGCTTACCTGTAAAATCCTTTTCTTGGAGTACATCACGGGACACAGAGCTCCCGCCCCTCTTGTTTAGGGAATTTGGGACACTTATTGCTTTGCTACAAAAACTGAGGAGCTCCCAGTATGGGAGGGGTTATATAGGGAGGGAACTTGCTGTGTAGTTAATTACACCAGTGTCCACACCTGAAGGTAGACTCTATAACCCACATAGTAATGGATTGCCGCTCTGTGTCCCGTGATGTACTCCAAGAAAAGGATTTTACAGGTAAGCTGTCATAAAAATCCTATTTTTTTTTTCCGTATCATACTTAACTCGGTGGATGCAGCATCGCCTGATGCTGCATCTGCCCCTCAGTGCCTCTGCACTGAGAACCGAGCGATCTAACACCGCTGATGGCTCGGTTCTCACAGCTCCCCCAGCAGAGAGATGGGGGAGCTGTCAATCAGAAGCTCTCTGCTCTGCTCCTTCTCGTTCACTGGAGCGCTGAGCTGTGGGGTGTGGAGTGGCCATCTCAGGCTCTCAGCGGCTCTCTGAGACGGGTGTATCCAGACTCCCATTGTCAGGATGACGCAGTGCTTGGACTGAGTTCTGTGGCACCAGCAGAGAGCAGACTTCTGCCCGCTCTCTGCTAAAAATGATTCACAGGAGTGCAAAACAAATTGTACTCCTGTGATCCCTAGGAGAATCCCAGCCAAATGAGCTTTCCTAGAGCACAAAAAGTTATTTTGAGGAAATCTTTAGAGTTTTGCCTCAGTGACAATTATTTTTGGCACAGTGGTGACTTATTCAGAGAGCAGGTGTTGCCATGGGTGCAAAACTGTGTCCAGCCTTACAAACCTGTTCATGGCTAAATGGGAGGATACATTTGTTTGTTTTCAACCAAAGGAGACAGGCACTTCTTTTTTTTTCCTTTCAATATTTTTTATTGAGTATTTCAGTGTAATGAAGGTTAACAACATTGCAGATGCAGCCACCAAATATAACAATAAAGAGATGCTCTGGATTGACATTTTAGTTCAAACAGGAAGGTTAGGTTGATGAACATACTAAGACAAAGTTTTATACACAGAATACAGTACAAGGCACTTAATATAGCATAGCAGCATCCGTACTAATGAGGTCATGCATATAAAGAGATAAGGGTGGAACCAGGGGCCCCTCATGTCCTAAGGTGGACACCAAGAGGTTCATGGCTTCCATATCAATTCAAAGGCATGGTAGGTTCCTATATGTGGAATCGGAGATATTTCATGAAGAAAATGTTGTTGGGTAATGTTCGCATCTTCTGATGGGTTTGGGACTAGGTTTTGTTTCCAGTGTCTAGTAATTATTAGTTTGGCTAATAGTAATATATTGGCAACTAACCCTCAAAATTAGGTAGGAATTGATCAATGCCAAGATTGAGTAGAGCCAAAAGCAGGGTTCATTGGTGTTATAGCATTAGTAACGTCAAATGTCAGTTGAAATGTTTTCTGCCAGAAGCTGCAAACAATGTTACAATTCCAAAGAATGTGCATGAAAGTACTTGATGCGCCACTTCTACGCCAGCATAGTAGAGAGCTTGTGTGAAATATGTTTACCAATCTATAAGTGGTGTATAATTTTCAATGCAAGTTCCCAATAATTTACAGAATGGATATTGAGTATGAAAACCTAATGGCTTGGGTTCACTGAGACACAGAGAAGGAGGAATTTAATTATTCTTCCCATTTTATCATTGACCTTGTTTTGTGAAAGGTCTTCTTGTCATGCAGTAGATTGTATATGAGAAATGTGACAGATCTCCGATACCCCAGGTGGGCATCTCCGCCAGACCTGTGTCTCCTGTCCTCCAAACGCACCTGCAGCCTGCAGATTTGCCATAACCAGCCCTTAACCACTCAATCACAAGACAAGCCACACAGGTGTTGAGGGTTAAACATGCAGCGCATCAACTGTTTATTAAATAAAAACACACACTTTTACACACAGTTAGGGACACTCCCCCTAGCCTTGTCCTAGAGGGGGGTAGGGGACAAGGAAGAACCAATGGGAACTCAACACTTGTACATTGAAACCTGAAGGGATTATGATAAGCAGACAGCCCCTCAATACACATCCCCTGCGGAGAGATGTCTCCAGTCCAGACCATTGTCTACATGCCATGACCCAACACACTTAAAGGAGTTGTAAACAAAAAGATTGTTTGTGCTAAAATGACTGTTTACATGGTATAGAGACAGAATAGTTAAATGATTCCTTTTAAAAACGATTAAAAAGCAATTAAATTCAATCATATATTGTACCTGTTGGTTTCTAGTTTCGTTTCTGCTCTTGACATCCTGCCTCTCTGCACTCGTTCATGTGACCATAGTGCTTAGAACTACATTTTCCAGTATCCTTTGCAGTTTAAAAAACGGGCACAAGAGCTCTCACAGTTTTTGCATAAACCGCCCACTATACCGCCCAAAAATGATTATTCAAAGCTTCTAAACACACCCACAAAGCCATACATGCTTCAGAAGCCACGTGATATTCTCCCAGTCCTCTTCCCCTTACAGTCTCCTCTGGTTCACCGTTTTTGCATAAACCGCCCACTATACTGCTCAACATTGATTATTCAAAGCTTCTAAACACACCCACAAAGCCATACAGGCTTCAGAAGCCCTGTGGGATGTGATGGGATGAATAGATAGAGGACAGATTGATGCCTGAGAGAGGGATGGATTGATGGATGGATATAGGACAGAATGATGCGTGAGAGAGGGATGGGATGGATGGATGGATATAGGACATAATGATGCGTGAGAGAGGGATGGGATGGATAGATATAGGACAGAATGATGCGTGAGAGAGGGATGGATGGATATAGGACAGAATGATGCGTGAGAGAGGGATGGAATGGATGGATGGATATAGGACAGAATGATGTGTGAAAGAGGGATGGGATGGATGGATATAGGACAGACTGATGTGTGAGAGAGGGATGGGATGGATGGATGGATATAGGACAGACTGATGTGTGAGAGAGGGATGAGATGGGATTAGTAGGAGGCACACACATTATTCCATAAGGAAAAACCAGTGACATAAATGTAGTAATTTTTATATTGCCCACATACTGTATATTACACTGACTGCAAGGTTTTACCTCATTTTTGAGGTTGTCTAAAACATTTTCTCCTTTCTGCTACTGCTGCTGCTTAGAAACTCACAGTGTGTTAGATTGAGAGTTTTTCCACACAGCAAGGGGGCGGGGTCCAGGCAGGGCAGTGAAGGTTTCCTAAAACGGAACTAGGTGCTGTTATAGACACACCCAGTAATTCACACCTCCTTGAGGTCTGCAAGACATACAAAGCATCCAGACACACAAATGTAGTCTCCAGAAGAGGGGGCGAGCATGTTAGTGACCACCGCATGAATTCTCCCTCTACTGTGGTCATCTCAAACAGACAACCAGGAAGTGGAGAGAACAGACAAGACATAGAGCAAAAACGAACAATCAGGAAATGAAAAGAAGACTGCACTAAGGTAAAGGAAGCTATTTAGCTAAAAAAAAAAAATTCCTTTAGTGACCCTTTAAACACAACAACAAGAAGGGGGGAGAAGGGATGTAGCATTACATTACATTCTCTCAATGCCAGCTTGTCCCCAAGTCTCCAGTCTCTTCTGGGCCTTAGTCTGTGGGTAGGAGGCCAGCCCACAGTCCCTTCCAAAACACACAGTGACAGTGGCTTCTGTCACAAGAGATTTACCTCTGATTAAATTGAAAGGGTTTGTGTAAAATTGCCAGATTTTGGCGTGAAGGGAAGTGGTGGAGGGAAGGATGACAAGGAGCTGTATATATGGCATAGACCCAGGAACTGTTGTTTTATAGGAGGTCAGGGGCAGTGCTAGGTGCTAAACAAAAATTTCCTTGAACCACCCCCAAATTTGCATGCTGGTACTTCACGCTGTTTTTTTTTTTTTTTATACCATTGTACCTGCATCTATATGTGATGCCTGAGGTTGGGACTATTTTTCGTGGGAGGGATACAGTGGCTCTGGCTGCAAAAGCCAATGACCTTTAGCTATTCCTGCCAGGCTTTTATCAGAGGCGGATTGATATACAGTCTCTCTGCTGTGCTGTCGCCTCAGCCAATAGGAAGGGCACTGTACCAGCCCCCTTCCCCAGGCCGCCTTATTTGATTTCTAAGCTCAAACAGGAGAAGGTGCCTGCAGCTGGGGCAGGCAGGAGAAAGGAGAGGACGCAGCTTGAAATGGGGAATGAATTTCAAGAGGCAGACAGGTTCTTCAGCCCATACAATGATCCACGTGAATGTTTATTTTCTCCCTACACTTGGTCTAAAGTGGAGAGAAGCAGCTTCTGCCAGCATGGGGATCCCAGGCTCTTTTCTATAGTGTGGGAAACAGAAAGTTAGCAGAGAAGTACCGGAGAATGAGCTTCTGTTTTCAATCCTTTTATGTTGCATTATGACACTAGCAAGGGTTTTGTTATAGATCCCCAGTGGAAACAGACAGAACACAGACTTCATGCATTCCTTTCTGCCTCCAGAAGTCATGTTCCTTAAATTTCTGACAGTGAGAAAAGAGTGCATTATGTGTGAGTTCTGTCCATCCATAGATTCATCCTTCCATCTGCTTGCTTTATCTGCCATTCTGCTAATCATCTGTTTTATACACTGTACAATGAAGCCTGGGATATTGCACACTGACTGCAGTCTATTCAGTGTAATTGCATCTTAATTTCCTCTATTGAGGCTGTCCAGAAGTGTACAGCTTGACATTGATATGAATGGCTGTACGCTGCTATACTCCTTTATGCATTGGTGCTATCATTAACAGCAGTGTACAGCCATTTATGTCAATGACAGGCTGTACTCTGCATCTGGGCTGCCAGGACAGAGGAAATTCAGCTGCAATTACACTGAACAGGCTCAGCCACCTGTGTGCAAGATCCCTGAATCTTAATAAAAGTAACATGAACTTTCCCTTTGTACGATCTCTCCCTCCTAATGTTAGTGTAAATGATACCCCATATTGGGGTGCATGGCACACTCCAAAACCCTGCACTCTGTACACAGTGCATGCCTCAAATTTAACACTGTAGGTAGAGCACTCTTGAACCCTGCACTCGGTATGTAGCCTACTTCTAAATCCTGCACTCTGTATGTAGTGCACTCCTGAACTTTGCATTCTGTATGTAGCACATTGAACACTCCTGAACCAGTGCTCTGTGCATAGCAGAGTCCTGAACCCTGTGTGTAAAGCACTCCTGATTGTGACGATATTGCTGGCCACACAGCGACCATGTTGTGGGAAACCGCACAGCAGCCATGTTGTGCCAAAGCAGGGCAGCCCTAGAAATGAACTCAACCTCCTCCCTCCCTCATGCTCAGGAATTCCTAGGCTGCCTTCTTCAAAGGAACAGTTATCTCTGAGAAAACAGACCCAAAGTAGATTTCTTAATGCCAGGTTTCCTGGCCTGTCGTAAAACTGTCGTCCTTTCACCTCAGAGAAGTCACAGACCCGGTCGTAAATAGCTGACTTCTCATTAAGCCTTAACTGGGGAAGAAGTTATGGAAGTTTCATAACTTCCAGGTAACGCGTAGCACCGCCACACAACGGACATATTCAGCTTCCTCAGAGAATTTGTAATGGTTCAAGCCCAAACATGAATATGATCAATCATACGGAAGGCCCCTGGCGCCATTTGTTCGTCCTAGGTATAATAACGATCGCAGGCATTTAATGTTTGGACTTTTCTAAAAGCAAATATCATACTGAACAATAAAATGTATATTGTTAGTCTGTAAACATTAGAGCTGCAGAGATATGAATATGTATCACAAGGTGTACCTGGGATATGGGCGTGAATGTGGACCCCTCCCAGTAACCAACCCCTAACTTTAGATGGCCAGACAATTGGTCACTGATCGTGGTCAACGCTCCTTGTGATCTGACAGAAAAGAGAGATGCTCAGTGATGAGAGAGTCTCCGTTTTACCATCAAAGTAGGAGCACCTGCCAAGTTTGGGAACCAACTACCCAGTTCATCAATGGAACTCTGATCAACCCTGGACATTAATTGCAAGTATTATTCTCCTTCTTCACTTCTACCTTTATTACTGTGTTGCTGTATATTGTCATTATCTCTTTAACCACTTGACCACTGGGCACTTAAACACCCTTAATAACCAGACCAATTTTCAGCTTTCGGTGCTCTCACATTTTGAATGACAATAACTCAGTCATACAACACTATAACCAAATGAAATTTTTGTCCTTTTTTTCCCACAAATAGAGCTTTCTTTTGGTGGTGTTTCATCACCTCTGCGGTTTTTATTTTTTTTGCTATAAATGAAAAAAGAACAAAATTTTGCAAAAAATAATAATTTTTCTTCATTTCTATTATAAAATTTTGCAAAAAAGTAATTTTTCTTCATAAATTTGGCCTAAAATGTATACTGCTACATATCTTTGGTAAAAAAAATAAAAAATGTTGGATATTATTTAGTCTGGGTGAAAGTTATGGGGTCTACAAGCTATGGTACCAAATCCTGAAAATTGATCAATTTCATCACACCTGAAGTACTGACAGCCTCTCTCATTTCTTGAGACCCTAACATGCCAGAAAAGTACAAATACCCCCCAAATGACCCCTTTTTGGAAAGAAGACATTCCAAGGTATTTAGAAAGAGGCCTGGTGAGTTTTTTAAAGTTGTAATTTTTTCCCACAATTCTTTGCAAAATCAAGATTTATTTTTTTTTCATCAAATTTTCATATTATTAGGTTATTTTTCACACACAGCATATGCATACCACAAATTACACCCCAAAACACATTCTGCTATTCCTCCCGAGTATGGCGATACCCCATGTGTGAGACTTTTACACAGTGCGGCCACATACAGAGGCCCAACATGCAGGGAGCACCCAGGCCAATTCTGACATTTCTCTCCTACATGTAAAAATCATCATTTATTTGCTAGAAAAATACATAGAACCCCAAAACATTATATAAAGATACCTCACGTGTGGTTTGAACACCGTTTTTATATGTGGGCGGGACTTGCGTATGCGTTCGCTTCTGCATGCGAGCTCGCGGGGACAGGGGCTGCTGTATGCCCAGAGTATTGCTAAGTATGCCCAGAGTATTGCGGAGTATGCCCAGAGTATTGCCAGAGTATTGCCAGAGTATTGCCAGAGTATTGCCAGAGTATGCCCGGAGTATTGCCAGAGTATGCCTGGAGTATTGCCAGAGTATGCCCGGAGTATTGCCAGAGTATGCCCGGAGTATGCCCAGAGTATTGCAGAGTATGCCCAGAGTATTGCAGAGTATGCCCAGAGTATTGCCAGAGTATGCCCAGAGTATTGCCAGAGTATTGCGGAGTATGCAGAGTATGCCCAGGGTATTGCAGAGTATGCCCAGGGTATTGCAGAGTATGCCCAGGGTATTGCAGAGTATGCCCAGAGTATTGCAGAGTATGCCCAGAGTATTGCAGAGTATGCCCAGAGTATTGCAGAGTATGCCCAGAGTATTGCAGAGTATGCCCAGAGTATTGCAGAGTATGCCCAGAGTATTGCAGAGTATTGCCAGAGTATGCCCAGGGTATTGCAGAGTATGCCCAGGGTATTGCAGAGTATGCCCAGAGTATTGGCAGAGTATGCCCAGAGTATTGGCAGAGTATGCCCAGAGTATTGCAGAGTATGCCCAGAGTATTGCCCAGAGTATTGCCCAGAGTATTGCCCAGAGTATGCCTGAGTATTGCAGAGTATGCCCAGAGTATTGCCCAGAGTATGCCCAGAGTATGCCTGAGTATTGCAGAGTATGCCTGAGTATTGCAGAGTATGCCCAGAGTATTGCCAGAGTATGCCCAGAGTATTGCAGAGTATGCCCAGAGTATTGCCAGAGTATGCCTGAGTATTGCAGAGTATGCCCAGAGTATTGCCAGAGTATGCCTGAGTATTGCAGAGTATGCCCAGGTGAGTATTGCAGAGTATATGCAGCAGGGATGGCTGAGCAGGGAGGGAGGGATGGATGGATCTGTGACTGCATTTGTCACAGATCCAGCCCGCAGCACTGGCGCTGCCATCCGCTCCCTCCCCTCTCCTCTCACACTGTACCGATCGGTACAGAGAGAGGAGGGAGGAACCGGCGTCATCAAATGACGCCGGTCTGTTTACATCTGATCGCGCCGTCATTGGACGGCGCGATCACGTGGTAAACCGCCGCTATCAGCGGCGATTTACCGTGATCCGTGATGCGCCGGGTCCTCTGGACCCGGCGGTCACGGATGTTCCCGTGTGCGCGCCTCAGGAGGCGCGCGGGAGCGCGATTCTGACAGGCCGTTAATTAACGGCCAGTTAGAATACAGCAACCGCCCTAGAGCCGTACTTTCGGCATAGGGCGGTTGCAAAGTGGTTAAACATATTTTTCTGTAACACCTTATTGCACTAAGTTTGCTCTTTTTATAATAAACCTTTTGAAGTGTTAACTTTTGTCTCTAAAACTCTTAATGCAAGCTATAAACGAACCTGCATCTTGAAGAGCGCTACTGCGTGGAGTAAGGCCTCTGAGCAGACCTGCCTGTGGTGACAGTGTGTGCTACAGACGCTTATTCCAAAACCATAATTGGTATTGCTAATTGATAGGAGTACCAACGCTCCTTTATCACTGTTGGTGGTGGCAGTTAAAGGGTTAATTGTGACATTAGCCCAGTGACAATCGCTCTCAGGCTACCAGCACGTAGATTGTTGTCCCGCAAGCTGGAAAATCTTTGTGCTGGACGCAGCTGAGAGTGGCATTGTTACGTAAGTGACTGCGTGGTGTGAGGTCGACCTGTCCTTCGTCGCAAGTTTGCGCGGAGGGCGGGGATCTGACACTCGCGTTCGTCACATATTGGCTGGCAGCGTAGCGGGATAGTTTTGCATTGGGAGCATTCAGTGCATTGTTAAGAAATTAGCTCTGCACTGAAGGATTATAACCTTTGTGGAAACAGTCTTTAGAGACAAGCTGGTGCATATTTATTTTTTATTTTTATTTTTTATGTTAAAGAGAGACATACAGCAACAGCTCCTTCCTACCCTTTTTCTCCTACCTCCGCTTTCTGTTCTATCTTTTCTGCTTGCAACATGTCTGGGTTATCAGCAGGGCCGGCGCTACCACTAGGCAAGTTAGGCAGCCGCCTAGGAGCGCACTGCCGCCTAGAGCGCAACCACGGCCGCTGGCTACACTACTCTCTGCTGGGAGGAGAAGGCGCCCGGAGCTTGTCAATGCGCCTCGACTTCCTACCCGGCTGTCTAGCACCAGAAGTATCTGTGGCGGCACAGCAGCGGGCAGCAATCAGCAGCGCCAGCACCCTTGGGGAGGTGTGGGATAAGAGAGGCATCCATCACTGATTCGCTACATGGCAGTGAACAGCAGGGGGGGGGGCCGCCTGAGCGCAGATAAGCCTGAGAGCCTAGGACTAGGAAGAAGAGCTCCACCGTGGCCCCTCCTCCTCCTCCTTGACCTTGTTTCCCCCAGGAGGCAAGCGGGCGCAGCGTACTCCATGCTTTCAGAGCATGGAGTATTCCAAGTTCCTCTCCGCGCTCTAATGTGAGGCCCGGAGCTGGAGCACAGAGCTGTCACAGAGGACGGGCAGGAGGTGCAGGCTGCTGTGGGAGCCGCGGGAATTGGACAGCTCATCGAAGCAGAGACTGGCATCAGGAAGGTACTGTCTGTCATCTTACACACCTGCAGAGACTGGGACAGAGGTGGGACTGCAGGAACAGGGCTAGGGGTCTCATCTCCCCCCAACTCCCCCCTCTTTCAGCTCCCTCCCTTCTTTCTCAGCCCCCCTCTCTCTAAGCCCCTCTCCCTTCTCTCTCAGCTCTCACCCCCCCTTCTCTGTCATCACCCCTCTTAGCCATCCCTATACTCTCAGCCATCCCCCCTCTCTCTAAGCCCCCCTCCTTTCTCTCTCAGCCCACGTCTCTCTTAGCCACCCCCCTCTCAGCCCCTCCCTTCTCTCCTAGCCCACCCTATTCTCTCAGCCCCCTCTTGTTATGCCCGTCCCTTTTCTCTCAGCCCTCCCTAATCTCTCTGGCCACCCCTCTCTATCAGCCCCCCTCTATTCTTAGCCCCCACGTTCTTAATCCCCCTCTCAGCCCTCCCTCCCCCTCTCTCTTAGCCCTCCCTCTCTCCCCCTCCCTCGCCCTCCCTCCCCCTTCCTCTCTCAGCCCTCCCTCTCCCCCCTCTCTCCCCCCCCTCTCTCTATCTTCTCTCTCTCTCTCTATCTCCCCCTCTCTCTCTCTCCCCTTTCTCTATCCCCCCCTTTCTCTCTCTCTCTCTCTCCCCCTCTCTCTCAGCCCTCCCTCCCTCTCTTTCTCAGCCCTACCTCCCCCTTCTCTCTCTCAGGCCTACCTCCCCTTCTCTCTCTCTGCCCTCCCTCCTACCTCTCTCTGACCTCCCTCCTACCTCTCTCTCCCCTCCCTCCTACCTCTCTCTCTCTCTGCCCGCCCTCCCTCCTACCTCTCTCTCTCTCTCTCTCTGCCCTCCCTCCTACCTCTCTCTCTCTCTCTCTCTGCCCTCCCTCCTCTCTCTCTCTCTCTCTCTCTCTCAGCCCTCCCTCCCCCTTCTATCTCAGCCCTACCTCCCCCTTCTCTCTCTCTCTGCCCACCCTCCTACCTCTCTCTCTCTCTCTCTCTCTGCCCTCCCTCCTACCTCTCTCTCTCTCTCTGCCCTCCCTCCTACCTCTCTCTCTGCCCTCCCTCCTACCTCTCTCTCTCTCTGCCCTCCCTCCTACCTCTCTCTCTCTCTCAGCCCTCCCTCCCCCTTCTATCTCAGCCCTACCTCCCCCTTCTCTCTCTCTCTGCCCTCCCTCCTACCTCTCTCTCTCTCTGCCCTACCTCTCTCTCTCTCTGCCCTACCTCTCTCTCTGCCCTCCCTCTTACCTCTCTCTCTCTCTGCCCTCCCTCTTACCTCTCTCTCTCTCTCTCTCTATGCCCTCCCTCCTCCCCTCTCTCTCTCTCTCTCTCTACCAGCCCTCCCTCCCTCTCTCAGCCAGCCCTCCCTCCCTCTCTTAGACAGCCCTCCCTCCCTCTCTCAGCCAGCCCTCTCTCTCTCCTCCCTCCTAACTCTCTCTCTCTCTCTCTAGCTCTCTCTCTCAGCCCCTCCCTTCTCTCCTAGCCCACCCTATTCTCTCAGCCCCCTCTTGTTATGCCCGTCCCTTTTCTCTCAGCCCTCCCTAATCTCTCTGGCCACCCCTCTCTATCAGCCCCCCTCTATTCTTAGCCCCCACGTTCTTAATCCCCCTCTCAGCCCTCCCTCCCCCTCTCTCTTAGCCCTCCCTCTCTCCCCCTCCCAGCCCTCCCTCGCCCTCCCTCCCCCTTCCTCTCTCAGCCCTCCATCTCCCCCTCTCCCCCCCCCTCTCTCTCTCTCTCTCTCCCTCTCTATCTCCTCTCTCTCTATCTCCCCTCTCTCTCTCTCCCCTTTCTCTATCCCCCCCTTTCTCTCTCCCCCCTCTCTCTCTCAGCCCTCCCTCCCTCTCTTTCTCAGCCCTACCTCCCCCTTCTCTCTCTCAGGCCTACCTCCCCTTCTCTCTCTCTGCCCTCCCTCCTACCTCTCTCTGCCCTCCCTCCTACCTCTCTCTCCCCTCCCTCCTACCTCTCTCTCTCTCTGCCCTCCCTCCTACCTCTCTCTCTGCCCTCCCTCCTACCTCTCTCTCTCTGCCCTACCTCTCTCTCTCTCTGCCCTCCCTCCTACCTCTCTCTCTCTCTGCCCTCCCTCCTACCTCTCTCTCTCTCTGCCCTCCCTCCTACCTCTCTCTCTCTCTGCCCTCCCTCCTACCTCTCTCTCTCTCTCTCTCTCTCTCTCTGCCCTCCTACCCCTCTCTCTCTCTCTCTCTCTGCCCTCCCTCCTACCTCTCTCTCTCTGCCCTCCCTCCTACCTCTCTCTCTCTGCCCTCCCTCCTACCTCTCTCTCTCTCTCTGCCCTCCCTCCTCTCTCTCTCTCTCTGCCCTCCCTCCTCTTTCTCTCTCTCTCTCTCTCTGCACTCCCTCCCCCTTCTATCTCAGCCCTACCTCCCCCTTCTCTCTCTCTCTGCCCTCCCTCTTACCTCTCTCTCTCTCTCTGCCCTCCCTCTTACCTCTCTCTCTCTCTCTCTATGCCCTCCCTCCTCCTCCTCTCTCTCTCTCTCTCTCTCTCTGCCAGCCCTCCCTCCCTCTCTCAGCCAGCCATCCCTCCCTCTCTCAGCCAGCCCTCTCTCTCTCCTCCCTCCTAACTCTCTCTCTCTCTCTCTCTCTAGCTCTCTCTCAGCCCTCCCCTCTCTCTCTAGCTCTCTCTCTCAGCCCTCCCCTCTCTCTCTAGCTCTCTCTCTCAGCCCTCCCCTCTCTCTCTCTCTCTCTCTCAGCCCTACCTCCCTCTCTCAGCCCCCACTATCTCACAGCCTCACTCTCTCCCTCTCTCTCAGCCCTCCCTCCTACCTTTCTCTTAGCCCCCTCTCTCTTTCCCCCCCTCCCCAGTTAGCTGGTCTTGCCAAGGGGCAAAAATAGGCTCGCACCGACCCTGGTCAGTGTATGTGTCAAGTCACGTGTTACAAGGGAAAAGAGGGTGGAGTCAGGGGCAGAGCCAAAGTGGGGGGCGGCAAAATGTGGTTTCGCCTAGGGTGCCAAAAATCCTAGCACCAGCCCTGGTTATCAGCATATAAAAAGATGACCAAAAATGAACTGACTGCTGAGTGCGCAGGAAGAGGAAATGACGTTGGTGCCAAAAATCGTGAAGGCTTGATACATGCCCTACAGGAGTTTGATATCCTGGCAAACCAGAACCTGGAGGGAACTGGATCAGAAAGATTTTCCGCTACTCCAGAGCCCAGTGGTTCAGAGGCAGCCTCACCGGATAGGCCAGCAGAGACTGACACTGGAATACCACGGACTGTTACCCCCAAGCCACTGCCTGAGCAGGCCAACATCCCATTGCTTGCAACCAGCATAGACTCTCCTCAAATTCAGGAAATGCTACAAAACCTCAGGGAAACGGATCCGGTTGTGTACCTGCAGTTCCTCGAGCGCCAGGCTGAGAGAGAGGAGCACAGGGCTGCGGCTGAGCGAGCGGAACGGCAGGCTGAGAGAGAGGCTGATCGGCGTCACGAACTGGAGATGACTAGGCTCCAGCAACAGCGACAGGTTCAGAACCCAGGATCCCTAGAGCACAGGGATGCCGCACTGCCAGTGGCCCCAGCAGCCAAATTTCCTGTTACGGAAAAGGACAGTGACATTGACGTGTATCTACTTTCATTTGAAAAAACTTGCCGTCAGTACCATCTTCCCCCCAGCTCAATGGGCCCGGTACCTGACGCCAGGGCTACGAGGCAAGGCCCTGGATGCTTATGTTGAACTGTCAGAAGAGCAGGGCGACGACTATGAGGCCCTAAAGGCTGCGATCATCCAAAAGTTTCAGCTAACCCCGGAAGTGTACCGGAAGCGTTTTAGGTCCTTGCAAAAAGGGCCTGGGGACTCATACCTGGATGTGGAAAGTCGCTTACGCACCACATTCCGGCAGTGGACTAAAGGCTTGAAAGCTGATTCTTTTGAGTCCCTGGAAGATCTTATGATTGAAGATCAACTTTTGCACATCTGTCCTACAGACAGTTTGTGCTGGAGCGAAAGCCAACCTCTGCTAAAGTAGCAGCAGAACTGGCAGATACCTATATCCACTCTCGGGTATCTGACCATCGCAAGGCTCCTCCGAACGGCTGGAAAGGAGGGAAATCGCACATGGCCACCCCTCCTCCACCTGCCAACCAAGCCCCTCAGCGGACGGACCCTGCAGTTCCTGGTGCCAAGGCATTCCCAACTAATAATCGCACATGCTACACCTGTGGGAGAGCCGGACATCTCAAGGCACAGTGCCCTGAGCAGAAGAAGCTGACATCACCTGGCCCTCCGACCAGCAAACCTTCTGCTGTACTGTTCGTCAATGGGAAACCTCCAGGAACCAATGCCAACTTGCAGCCTGTCATCGTAGGCCACCGGACTGTAATCGGGTTACGTGACACTGGATCAGAAGTCACTTTGGTCAGACCAGAGGTGATAGAAGAAACAGACATCATCCCAGAGAATATTAAGTAAAAAATAGCAGGTAATGGCGCCTACTAGAAATAAAGTGTATAAAGGAATGTGCAAATAAATATAAATATAAATAGTGTCTGTCCAAAAGAGTGCTGGTCCTAGTCAAAGTATAACATATTTAACACAAAATAAGTTGAATATTAATAATTATGTGATTGAATTAGTATAAATAAAAATAATAATAATTCATAAAAGTCCAATTCCTAGTGATAAAAATTTCCAAAATAGTGTTGCAAGATTAAATGATGATAATAATAATAATCCAAGAAAAGTCCAGTTTTATAAAAATATATATATGTTTTCAAGATTGCTTCCGAAAAGTAATGCTATAAGGTGATATGTGCTTCATGCAGGTATAGCCGTCAGTGGATCACTCAGTGCTCTCCCCCAATGGTCCCGCACTCACCGGATCCAACTACCCCTGCAGGGGTAATAGGCTTTCTCAGTAAGTCTCCACACTTCAATAAAATCTGCCTGGTTTCCTCACATGGGGTCTATCTAACCATTCAGCCGCTCATAGAGAAGATAGGATGAAACGAAAATGCCCGATAGCGTGATACCGTTTTGTAACAAGTAAAATTTATTCTTGATAAACAATGGGTACTCACAATTTACATGCAGTTAAAAAGCCTTTAGAAAATATGTGCTGTAGCTCTAAGGAACGTTCGCTCGACCGGTTTCGTCGTTCTGACGTCATCTGGAGCGTGCCTCTGAGCCTTCAGCACTAGCTATTTATAATTGACGTTATGTCGGAAAATGCGGACGTTGTGTCGAAAATTGCGGACGTTGTGTCGACAAAATGTCGAAAAAACGTGTCCGACGTTACGTCGTGAAAACTCCGTTGTTCCGGTATCCTCCATGTTGGAGATTACTACAGACCGTAGTCCTAACACTAGAGGCTCAGTGTTGTAGTCGACACTACGACGGACGTTCTGTCGGGAAAGCAAACCCCCGATCTTACGTCGAAAAAGTTCCTTACTTTCGAGCGTCCTCCATGTTAGAGATTTTTGCAGACCGGAGTCCAGTCTCAAGAGGCTCTGTATTAAAAAGGAGAAAATACGTTCGTTTTCATATCGGGAAAAACCCGGAAGTTAGATCGAAATATAGTAAAAACTTGATTATTTAGCTGATCTCCATATTACAGCAAGGTGATGTTAATAACATAATCAGATATATATAGGATTGCAAATAGGTGAAAAAAAATATATATATATATATATATAAAATATATAAAGACATTGTGGGAAAAAACATTAGTTAATAGAATACAATTAAAATTATAATTATATGAGGAGTAGTTGATAGGAAAAAGAGAGGTAGATGTGTATATGTCGATGAGGCAATCCGATGTATTATTATAATTAGATATATGAAAAAATTCCCGTATTAAAATATTATATAAAATATAAAATTAAAATAAAATATATAAAAATATGGAATATAGTGTAAAATTATTAAAAATTGTTAAAAATTGGTTAAAAAACAATTTAGATCCACATCAATATTCATACCAGACGGTTGGAGGGTGTCTAACGTGTAGATCCACCGGGTTTCATTTTCATTTTCAAAACTCACACTGTAAAGGTCACATGACTCACTCTGAGCCATGTCCATAGGAAGACTGTTTAATCGATAAAATTTTCTGAAATAATCACTAAACGTAAATTGCTTTTTCACAAAAACTATAAAAGATTTCAATCTGAAAAGTCATAGCCGGATAGCTGAATATTTTGTGACTGTGGTAAAGTTTGTTTGGTGTCTGTCAGTGAAAGTATGAAGGAGGAGATACATTTTGAACGGCATGAGTTTTGAAGCAGGAAAAAGCATGTTCTCATTGACTTCAATGTTAACAAAAAGCGCCTAAAAGCTTAATATTTTAAAAAGTATAAATAGCACAAAAAAACTTGAAGAAGTCCCATCGTTGGCTAAATGAGATGAACATTTTAAAAGTTGAATGGTCTCAATCGCTGAAAGTATGGCGAAGTTACGCAGAGCCAAAAAACGTACGGAACTAGAAAATGCATTTCCTGAGGAAAATACGTGGGAATGCTGAATAGCTGAATTGCTAAGCCCGCACAAATCCCATTCACCATAACCGCTATACTATCTTTAGGACATACAAGCAGTGTTCCTTCAGTACTTCTAAAGCCTCTCTTTAATCATTAAAGGTGTTGTAAAGGTAAAATCATTTTCCCTAAATAACTTCCTTTACCTTAGTGCAGTCCTCCTTTACTTACCTCATTCTTTGATTTTGCTTTTAAATGTCCTTATTTCTTCTGAGAAATCCTCACTTCCTGTTCTTCTGTCTGTAACTCCACACAGTAGTGCAAGGCTTTTTCCCTGGTGTGGAGAAAGCCTCTTGAGGGGGGAGGGGGTGAGCAGGACGCCCACTAACACACAGCTCCTTTCTCTATCTGCAAAGTACAGAGCGTCCTGACTTCCTGGTCGCCCCTCCCCCTCAAGAGGTTTTCTCCCCTCCCCCAGGTGTGTGAGGGGGAATATTGCACTGAGGTAAAGGAAGCTATTTAGGGAAAGAATTACCATTACAAATGCTTTTTATCTACACACAAAATAAGTGAAATAACCCTTCAAACAAACCTTAATAAATCCACAACCGTACATGCGATCGATACAGCGACTTCACCGTTTGAAAGACAAGACTCTTGTGAACGCATCGATATGAAATTTATGTTGATAAACTTAAAAATGTGGCCATGTCAGCGATTTAGAAAAGAGTATCTTTGTGTGTCTTACTAACAAATTTTAAAAGTTGGTTATAATGAAGGTCTATGGGGAAAAATTTGGAACTCTTGTCCTTTAGAAGCTCCAACAACGAAAAGTAAAATGCGCATCACAAAACTGATCACATTGCCTGAAAGCAGACAAAAATACCTTCCATTTGATATATAAATTGTGTATGACAAGTAGATCTTGTGGGCGTGAGAGCAATTTGTTCCCCCTTTTTTATAGATAATCCGATTCTTTTCAAAACTCACACTGTAAAGGTCACATGACTCACTCTGAGCCATGTCCATAGGAAGACTGTTTAATCGATAACATTTTCTGAAAAAATCACTAAACGTAAATTGCTTTTTCACAAAAACTATAAAAGATTTCAATCTGAAAAGTCATAGCCGGATAGCTGAATATTTTGTGACCGTGGTAAAGTTTGTTTGGTGTCTGTCAGTGAAAGTATGAAGGAGGAGATACATTTTGTACGGCATGAGTTTTGAAGCAGGAGAAAGCATGTTCTCATTGACTTCAATGTTAAAAAAAAGCGACTAAAAGCTTAATATTTTAAAAAGTATAAATAGCACAAAAAAACTTGAAGAAGTCCCATCGTTAGCTGAATGAGATGAACATTTTAAAAGTTGAATGGTCTCAATCGCTGAAAGTATGGCGAAGTTACGCAGAGCCAAAAAACGTACGGAATAAAGGATAAAATTAAAATTAAAATTAATAAGAACTAGAAAATGCATTTCCTGAGGAAAATACGTGGGAATGCTGAATAGCTGAATTGCTAAGCCCGCACAAATCCCATTCACCATAACCACTATACTATCTTTAGGACATACAAGCAGTGTTCCTTCAGTACTTCTAAAGCCTCTCTTTAATCATTAAAGGTGTTGTAAAGGTAAAATCATTTTCCCTAAATAACTTCCTTTACCTTTGTGCAGTCTTCCTTTACTTACCTCATCCTTTGATTTTGCTTTTAAATGTCCTTATTTCTTCTGAGAAATCCTCACTTCCTGTTCTTCTGTCTGTAACTCCACACAGTAGTGCAAGGCTTTTTCCCTGGTGTGGAGAAAGCCTCTTGAGGGGGGAGGGGGTGAGCAGGACGCCCACTAACACACAGCTCCTTTCTCTATCTGCAAAGTACAGAGCGTCCTGACTTCCTGGTCGCCCCTCCCCCCTCAAGAGGTTTTCTCCCCTCCCCCCAGGTGTGTGAGGGGATAATTGCACTGAGGTAAAGAAAGCTATTTAGGGAAACAAATACCATTACAAACGCTTTTTATCTACACACAAAATAAGTGAAATAACCCTTCAAACAAACCTTAATAAATCCACAACCGTACATGCGATCGATACAGCGACTTCACCGTATAAAAGACAAGACCCTTGTGAACGCATCGATATGAAATTTATGTTGATAAACTTAAAAATGTGGCCATGTCAGCGATTTAGAAAAGAGTGTCGTTGTGCATTTTATTGGCAAAAATTAAATGACGTTTATAACTAGAAAATGCATTTCCTGAGGAAAATACGTGGGAATGCTGAATAGCTGAATTGCTAAGCCCGCACAAATCCCATTCACCATAACCACTATACTATCTTTAGGACATACAAGCAGTGTTCCTTCAGTACTTATAAAGCCTCTCTTTAATCATTAAAGGTGTTGTAAAGGTAAAATCGTTTTCCCTAAATAGCTTCCTTTACCTTAGTGCAGTCCTCCTTTACTTACCTCATCCTTTGATTTTGCTTTTAAATGTCCTTATTTCTTCTGAGAAATCCTCACTTCCTGTTCTTCTGTCTGTAACTCCACACAGTAGTGCAAGGCTTTTTCTCTGGTGTGGAGAAAGCCTCTTGAGGGGGAGGGGTGAGCAGGACGCCCACTAACACCACAGCTCCTTTCTCTATCTGCAAAGTACAGAGCGTCCTGACTTCCTGGTCGCCCCTCCCCCCTCAAGAGGTTTTCTCCCCTCCCCCCAGGTGTGTGAGGGGATAATTGCACTGAGGTAAAGGAAGCTATTTAGGGAAAGAATTACCATTACAAACGCTTTTTATCTACACACAAAATAAGTGAAATAACCCTTCAAACAAACCTTAATAAATCCACAACCGTACATGCGATCGATACAGCGACTTCACCGTATAAAAGACAAGACCCTTGTGAAAGCATCGATATGAAATTTATGTTGATAAACTTAAAAATGTGGCCATGTCAGCGATTTAGAAAAGAGTATCTTTGTGTGTCTTACTAACAAATTTTAAAAGCGCGTTATAATGAAGGTCTATGGGGAAAAATTTGGAACTCTTGTCCTTTAGAAGCTCCAGCAACGAAAAGTAAAATGCGCATCACAAAACTGATCACATCGCCTGAAAGCAGACAAAAATACCTTCCATTTGATATATAAATTGTGTATGACAAGTAGATCTTGTGGGCGTGAGAGCAATTTGTTCCCCCTTTTTTATAGATAATCCGATTCTTTTCAAAACTCACACTGTAGAGGTCACATGACTCACTCTGAGCCATGTCTATAGAAAGACTGTTTAATCGATAAAATTTTCTGAAAAAATCACTAAACGTAAATTGCTTTTTCACAAAAACTATAAAAGATTTCGATCTGAAAAGTCATAGCCGGATAGCTGAATATTTTGTGACCGTGGTAAAGTTTGTTTGGTGTCTGTCAGTGAAAGTATGAAGGAGGAGATACATTTTGAACGGCATGAGTTTTTGAAGCAGGGAAAAGCATGTTCTCATTGACTTCAATGTTAAAAAAAAGCGACTAAAAGCTTAATATTTTAAAAAGTATAAATAGCACAAAAAAACTTGAAGAAGTCCCATCGTTAGCTAAATGAGATGAACATTTTAAAAGTTGAATGGTCTCAATCGCTGAAAGTATGGCGAAGTTACGCAGAGCCAAAAAACTTACGGAATAAAGGATAAAATTAAAACTAGAAAATGCATTTCCTGAGGAAAATACGTGGGAATGCTGAATAGCTGAATTGCTAAGCCCGCACAAATCCCATTCGCCATAACCGCTATACTATCTTTAGGACATACAAGCAGTGTTCCTTCAGTACTTCTAAAGCCTCTCTTTAATCATTAAAGGTGTTGTAAAGGTAAAATCGTTTTCCCTAAATAACTTCCTTTACCTTTGTGCAGTCCTCCTTTATTTCCCTCATCCTTTGATTTTGCTTTTAAATGTCCTTATTTCTTCTGAGAAATCCTCACTTCCTGTTCTTCTGTCTGTAACTCCACACAGTAGTGCAAGGCTTTTTCCCTGGTGTGGAGAAAGCCTCTTGAGGGGGGAGGGGGTGAGCAGGACGCCCACTAACACACAGCTCCTTTCTCTATCTGCAAAGTACAGAGCGTCCTGACTTCCTGGTCGCCCCTCCCCCCTCAAGAGGTTTTCTCCCCTCCCCCCAGGTGTGTGAGGGGGAATATTGCACTGAGGTAAAGGAAGCTATTTAGGGAAAGAATTACCATTACAAACGCTTTTTATCTACGCACAAAATAAGTGAAATAACCCTTCAAACAAACCTTAATAAATCCACAACCGTACATGCGATCGATACAGCGACTTCACCGTTTGAAAGACAAGACTCTTGTGAACGCATCGATATGAAATTTATGTTGATAAACTTAAAAATGTAGCCATGTCAGCGATTTAGAAAAGAGTATCTTTGTGTGTCTTACTAACAAATTTTAAAAGTTGGTTATAATGAAGGTCTATGGGGAAAAATTTGGAACTCTTGTCCTTTAGAAGCTCCAGCAACGAAAAGTAAAATGCGCATCACAAAACTGATCACATTGCCTGAAAGCAGACAAAAATACCTTCCATTTGATATATAAATTGTGTATGACAAGTAGATCTTGTGGGCGTGAGAGCAATTTGTTCCCCCTTTTTTATAGATAATCCGATTCTTTTCAAAACTCACACTGTAAAGGTCACATGACTCACTCTGAGCCATGTCCATAGGAAGACTGTTTAATCGATAAAATTTTCTGAAAAAATCACTAAACGTAAATTGCTTTTTCACAAAAACTATAAAAGATTTCAATCTGAAAAGTCATAGCCGGATAGCTGAATATTTTGTGACCGTGGTAAAGTTTGTTTGGTGTCTGTCAGTGAAAGTATGAAGGAGGAGATACATTTTGTACGGCATGAGTTTTGAAGCAGGAGAAAGCATGTTCTCATTGACTTCAATGTTAAAAAAAAGCGACTAAAAGCTTAATATTTTAAAAAGTATAAATAGCACAAAAAAACTTGAAGAAGTCCCATCGTTAGCTGAATGAGATGAACATTTTAAAAGTTGAATGGTCTCAATCGCTGAAAGTATGGCGAAGTTACGCAGAGCCAAAAAACGTACGGAATAAAGGATAAAATTAAAATTAATAAGAATAATAAAAAACGAATAACAATACTGGGAATGCTTATTAAAGCATTCCCACTAATTAAAATTAAAATTAAAAATAATAAAAAACGAATAACAATACTGGGAATGCTTATTAAAGCATTCCCACTAATGAAGGCCTATGGGAGAAATGTTGGAACTCTTGTCCTTTCGAAGCTCCAGCAACGAAAAGTAAAATGCGCATTACAAAACTGATCACATTGCCTGAAAGCAGACAAAAATACCTTCCATTTGATATATAAATTGTGTATGACAAGTAGATCTTGTGGGCGTGAGAGCAATTTGTTCCCCCTTTTTTATAGATAATACGATTCTTTTCAAAACTCACACTCTAAAGGTCACATGACACACTCTAAGCCAGCTCCATAGACACGCAGTGTAATCGATAAAATTTTCTGAAAAAAATCACTAAACGTAAATTGCTTTTTCACAAAAACTATAAAAGATTTCAATCTGAAAAGTCATAGCCGGATAGCTGAATATTTTGTGACCGTGGTAAAGTTTGTTTGGTGTCTGTCAGTGAAAGTATGAAGGAGGAGTTACATTTTGAATCACGTACGTTTTTAAGCAGGAATAAGCATGTTCTCATTGACTTCAATGTTAAAAAAAAGCGACTAAAAGCTTAATATTTTAAAAAATATAAATAGCACAAAAAAACTTGAAGAAGTCCCATCGTTAGCTGAATGAGATGAACATTTTAAAAGTTGAATGGTCTCAATCGCTGAAAGTATGGCGAAGTTACGCAGAGCCAAAAAACGTACGGAATAATAAAATTAAGACATAATAAGAATAATAAAAAACGAATAACAATACTGGGAATGCTTATTAAAGCATTCCCACTAATTAAGAATAATAAAAAACGAATAACAATACTGGGAATGCTTATTAAAGCATTCCCACTAATTAATAAGAACTAGAAAATGCATTTCCTGAGGAAAATACGTGGGAATGCTGAATAGCTGAATTGCTAAGCCCGCACAAATCCCATTCACCATAACCACTATACTATCTTTAGGACATACAAGCAGTGTTCCTTCAGTACTTATAAAGCCTCTCTTTAATCATTAAAGGTGTTGTAAAGGTAAAATCATTTTCCCTAAATAACTTCCTTTACCTTAGTGCAGTCCTCCTTTACTTACCTCATCCTTTGATTTTGCTTTTAAATGTCCTTATTTCTTCTGAGAAATCCTCACTTCCTGTTCTTCTGTCTGTAACTCCACACAGTAATGCAAGGCTTTTTCCCTGGTGTGGAGAAAGCCTCTTGAGGGGGTGAGCAGGACGCCCACTAACACACAGCTCCTTTCTCTATCTGCAAAGTACAGAGCGTCCTGACTTCCTTGTCGCCCCTCCCCCCTCAAGAGGTTTTCTCCCCTCCCCCAGGTGTATGAGGGGGAATATTGCACTGAGGTAAAGGAAGCTATTTAGGGAAAGAATTACCATTACAAACGCTTTTTATCTACACACAAAATAAGTGACATAACCCTTCAAACAAACCTTAATAAATCCACAACCGTACATGCGATCGATACAGCGACTTCACCGTATAAAAGACAAGACCCCTGTGAACGCATCGATATGAAATTTATGTTGATAAACTTAAAAATGTGGCCATGTCAGCGATTTAGAAAAGAGTATCTTTGTGTGTCTTACTAACAAATTTTAAAAGCGCGTTATAATGAAGGCCTATGGGGAAAAATTTGGAACTCTTGTCCTTTAGAAGCTCCAGCAACGAAAAGTAAAATGCGCATCACAAAACTGATCACATTGCCTGAAAGCAGACAAAAATACCTTCCATTTGATATATAAATTGTGTATGACAAGTAGATCTTGTGGGCGTGAGAGCAATTTGTTCCCCCTTTTTTATAGATAATCCGAGTTTTTTCAAAACTCACACTCTAAAGGTCACATGAATCACTCTAGCAGCCTTTCATAGACATGCAGTGTAATCGATAAAATTTTCTGAAAAAATCACTAAACGTAAATTGCTTTTTCACAAAAACTATAAAAGATTTCAATCTGAAAAGTCATAGCCGGATAGCTGAATATTTTGTGACTGTGGTAAAGTTTGTTTGGTGTCTGTCAGTGAAAGTATGAAGGAGGAGATACATTTTGAATCGGGTACGTTTTTAAGCAGGAATAAGCATGTTCTCATTGACTTCAATGTTAAAAAAAAGCGACTAAAAGCTTAATATTTTAAAAAATATAAATAGCACAAAAAAACTTGAAGAAGTCCCATCGTTAGCTGAATGAGATGAACATTTTAAAAGTTGAATGGTCTCAATCGCTGAAAGTATGGCGAAGTTACGCAGAGCCAAAAAACGTACGGAATAAAGGATAAAATTAAGAATAACTAGAAAATGCATTTCCTGAGGAAAATACGTGGGAATGCTGAATAGCTGAATTGCTAAGCCCGCACAAATCCCATTCACCATAACCACTATATTATCTTTAGGACATACAAGCAGTGTTCCTTCAGTACTTCTAAAGCCTCTCTTTAATCATTAAAGGTGTTGTAAAGGTAAAATCATTTTCCCTAAATAACTTCCTTTACCTTTGTGCAGTCCTCCTTTACTTACCTCATCCTTTGATTTTGCTTTTAAATGTTGTGACGGTATGCGAGGTGAGATACTTGACCATAGATATATTTCACCACGCATACGTTCTATTTTGAGAAGCTGAACCGGAATCCGGGCCGGGTTTTACTGCCTCTTGTGTTCCGGTCCGGATATTTGGGTCCACTGGAGTTCAATGTCAGGTGGACCTTAAAAACAACCAGGAATAGATCAGACGGGAGCTCTCTGGTTTTGGGACACTGAGGAGGGAACCTGAGTGTGAGGAGCTCTCTAAAGACATTGCAAGAAAAAGGTTTGCGTTGTTGTTTATTTTGTGGGTGGTGGAGACCAGCCCCACACTGTATAGATAGGAGACCCTATCGAAGTTAAGACCAATGTAAGGAGCATTCTTCCCACTGAACACCAATGTAAGGGACATTCTTCCCACTGACCCCCAATGTAAGGGACATTCTTCCCACTGACCACCAATGTAAGGGACATTCTTCCCACTGACCACCAATGTAAGGGACATTCTTCCCACTGACCACCAATGTAAGGGACATTCTTCCCACTGACCAATGTAAGGAAAAACCACCCCATGTAAGGGACATTCTTCCCACTGACCCCCAATGTAAGGGACATTCTTCCCACTGAATACCAATGTAAGGGACATTCTTCCCACTGAATTCCAATATAAGGAACATTCTTCCCACTGACCACCAATGTAAGGGACTTTCTTCCCACTGAATTCCAATATAAGGAACATTCTTCCCACTGACCACCAATGTAAGGCACATTATTCCCACTGACCACCAATGTAAGGCACATTATTCCCACTGACCACCAATGTAAGATACACATTCTTCCCACTGATCCTCCAATGTAAGGGACATTCTTCTTCCACTGACCACCAATGTAAGGGGGACATTCTTCCCATTGACCACCAATGTAAGGGACATTCTTCTTCCACTGACCACCAATGTAAGGGACATTCTTCCCACTGACCACCAATGTAAGGAACATCCGTCCCACTGACCACCAATGTTAGGAGCATTCGTCCCACTGACCACCAATGTAAGGGAGATTTTTCTCACTGACCACCAATGTAAGGGAGATCCTTCCCACTGACCACCAATGTAAGGGACATTCTTCCCACTAATCACTAATGTAAGGGACATTCTTCTCACTGACCACCAATGTAAGGGACATTCTTCCCACTGACCACCAATGTAAAAGGGACATTCTTCCCACTGACCACCAATGTAAGGGACATTCTTCCCACTGACCACCAATGTAAGGGACATTCTTCCCCCACTGACCACCAATGTAAGGGACATTCTTCCCACTGACCACCAATGTAAGGGACATTCTTCTCACTGATCACCAATGCAAGGGACATTCTTCTCACTGACCACATATGTAAGGGACATTCTTCTCACTGATCACCAATGTAAGGGACATTCTTCCCACAGATCACCAATGTAAGATACATTCTTCCCACTGATCTCCAATGTAAGGGACATTCTTCCCACTGACCACCAATGTAAGGGACATTCTTCCCACTGACCACCAATGTAAGGGACATTCTTCCCACTGACCACCAATGTAAGGGACATTCTTCCCACTGACCACCAATGTAAGGGACATTCTTCCCACTGACCACCAATGTAAGGGACATTCTTCCCACTGACCACCAATGTAAGGGACATTCTTCCACTGACCACCAATGTAAGGAACATCCGTCCCACTGACCACCAATGTTAGGAGTATTCGTCCCACTGACCACCAATGTAAGGGAGATTCTTCTCACTGACCACCAATGTAAGGGAGATTCTTCCCACTGACCACCAATGTAAGGAACATTCTTCCCACTGACCACCAATGTAAGGGAAATTCTTCTCACTGACCACCAATGTAAGGGACATTCTTCCCACTGATTATGTGTTTCATATTTTTTTTTTTTTACTTTTTTTAGTCCTTTAAAGTAGTTACTGAGGTAGAATAGAATATGGACTGAGAGAGGTTTAATAGATCCAGAAGGAAGGCTGAGGAGAATCCAAAGGCGAGTCCAGACCTAACCTTATATGACTGCCCAGTGACAGGAGAGGTGGTGTGGAGAAAGCCTCTTGAGGGGGGAGGGGGTGAGCAGGACGCCCACTAACACACAGCTCCTTTCTCTATCTGCAAAGTACAGAGCGTCCTGACTTCCTGGTCGCCCTTCCCCCTCAAGAGGTTTTCTCCCCTCCCCCAGGTGTGTGAGGGGATAATTGCACTGAGGTAAAGGAAGCTATTTAGGGAAAGAATTACCATTACAAACGCTTTTTATCTACACACAAAATAAGTGAAATAACCCTTCAAACAAACCTTAATAAATCCACAACCGTACATGCGATCGATACAGCGACTTCACCGTATAAAAGACAAGACCCTTGTGAACGCATCGATATGAAATTTATGTTGATAAACTTAAAAATGTGGCCATGTCAGCGATTTAGAAAAGAGTATCTTTGTGTGTCTTACTAACACATTTTAAAAGTCGGTTATAATGAAGGTCTATGGGGAAAAATTTGGAACTCTTGTCCTTTAGAAGCTCCAGCAACGAAAAGTAAAATGCGCATCACAAAACTGATCACATTGCCTGAAAGCAGACAAAAATACCTTCCATTTGATATATAAATTGTGTATGACAAGTAGATCTTGTGGGCGTGAGAGCAATTTGTTCCCCCTTTTTTATAGATAATCCGAGGTTTTTCAAAACTCACACTCTAAAGGTCACATGACTCACTCTGAGCCATGTCCATAGGAAGACTGTTTAATCGATAACATTTTCTGAAAAAATCACTAAACGTAAATTGCTTTTTCACAAAAACTATAAAAGATTTCAATCTGAAAAGTCATAGCCGGATAGCTGAATATTTTGTGACCGTGGTAAAGTTTGTTTGGTGTCTGTCAGTGAAAGTATGAAGGAGGAGATACATTTTGAATCACGTACGTTTTTAAGCAGGAAATAAGCATGTTCTCATTGACTTCAATGTTAAAAAAAAGCGACTAAAAGCTTAATATTTAAAAAGTATAAATAGCACAAAAAAAACTTGAAGAAGTCCCATCGTTAGCTGAATGAGATGAACATTTTAAAAGTTGAATGGTCTCAATCGCTGAAAGTATGGCGAAGTTACGCAGAGCCAAAAAAACGTACGGAATAAAGGATAAAATTAAAACTAGAAAATGCATTTCCTGAGGAAAATACGTGGGAATGCTGAATAGCTGAATTGCTAAGCCCGCACAAATCCCATTCACCATAACCGCTATACTATCTTTAGGACATACAAGCAGTGTTCCTTCAGTACTTCTAAAGCCTCTCTTTAATCATTAAAGGTGTTGTAAAGGTAAAATCATTTTCCCTAAATAACTTCCTTTACCTTTGTGCAGTCCTCCTTTACTTACCTCATCCTTTGATTTTGCTTTTAAATGTTGTGACGGTATGCGAGGTGAGATACTTGACCATAGATATATTTCACCACGCATACGTTCTATTTTGAGAAGCTGAACCGGAATCCGGGCCGGGTTTTACGGCCTCTTGTGTTCCGGTCCGGATATTTGGGTCCACTGGAGTTCAATGTCAGGTGGACCTTAAAAACAACCAGGAATAGATCAGACGGGGGCTCTCTGGTTTTGGGACACTGAGGAGGGAACCTGAGTGTGAGGAGCTCTCTAAAGACATTGCAAGAAAAAGGTTTGCGTTGTTGTTTATTTTGTGGGTGGTGGAGACCAGCCCCACACTGTATAGATAGGAGACCCTATCGAAGTTAAGACCAATGTAAGGAGCATTCTTCCCACTGAACACCAATGTAAGGGACATTCTTCCCACTGACCCCCAATGTAAGGGACATTCTTCCCACTGACCCCCAATGTAAGGGACATTCTTCCCACTGACCACCAATGTAAGGGACATTCTTCCCACTGACCACCAATGTAAGGGACATTCTTCCCACTGACCCCCAATGTAAGGGACATTCTTCCCACTGACCCCCAATGTAAGGGACATTCTTCCCACTGAATACCAATGTAAGGGACATTCTTCCCACTGAATTCCAATATAAGGAACATTCTTCCCACTGACCATCAATGTAAGGGACTTTCTTCCCACTGAATTCCAATATAAGGAACATTCTTCCCACTGACCACCAATGTAAGGCACATTATTCCCACTGACAACCAATGTAAGGCACATAATTCCCACTGACCACCAATGTAAGGGACATTTTTCTCACTGACCACCAATGTAAGGGACATTCTTCCCACTGACCACCAATGTAAAGGGACATTCTTCCCACTGACCACCAATGTAAGGGACATTCTTCTCACTGACCACATATGTAAGGGACATTCTTCCCACTGATCACCAATGTAAGGGACATTCTTCCCACTGACCACCAATGTAAGGGACATTCTTCTCACTGATCACCAATGCAAGGGACATTCTTCTCACTGACCACATATGTAAGGGACATTCTTCTCACTGATCACCAATGTAAGGGACATTCTTCCCACAGATCACCAATGTAAGATACATTCTTCCCACTGATCTCCAATGTAAGGGACATTCTTCCCACTGACCACCAATGTAAGGGACATTCTTCCCATTGACCACCAATGTAAGGGACATTCTTCCCATTGACCACCAATGTAAGGGACATTCTTCCCACTGACCACCAATGCAAGGGACATTCTTCCCACTGACCACCAATGTAAGGAACATCCGTCCCACTGACCACCAATGTTAGGAGCATTCGTCTCACTGACCACCAATGTAAGGGAGATCCTTCCCACTGACCACCAATGTAAGGGAGATCCTTCCCACTGACCACCAATGTAAGGGACATTCTTCCCACTAATCACTAATGTAAGGGACATTCTTCTCACTGACCACCAATGTAAGGGACATTCTTCCCACTGACCACCAATGTAAGGGACATTCTTCCCACTGACCACCAATGTAAGGGACATTCTTCCCACTGACCACCAATGTAAGGGACATTCTTCCCACTGACCACCAATGTAAGGGACATTCTTCTCACTGATCACCAATGCAAGGGACATTCTTCTCACTGACCACATATGTAAGGGACATTCTTCTCACTGATCACCAATGTAAGGGACATTCTTCCCACAGATCACCAATGTAAGATACATTCTTCCCACTGATCTCCAATGTAAGGGACATTCTTCCCACTGACCACCAATGTAAGGGACATTCTTCCCACTGACCACCAATGTAAGGGACATTCTTCCCACTGACCACCAATGTAAGGGACATTCTTCCCACTGACCACCAATGTAAGGGACATTCTTCCCACTGACCACCAATGTAAGGGACATTCTTCCCACTGACCACCAATGTAAGGGACATTCTTCCCACTGACCACCAATGTAAGGGACATTCTTCCCACTGACCACCAATGTAAGGGACATTCTTCCCACTGACCACCAATGTAAGGAACATCCGTCCCACTGACCACCAATGTTAGGATTATTCGTCCCACTGACCACCAATGTAAGGGAGATTCTTCTCACTGACCACCAATGTAAGGGAGATTATTCCCACTGACCACCAATGTAAGGAACATTCTTCCCACTGACCACCAATGTAAGGGAAATTCTTCTCACTGACCACCAATGTAAGGGACATTCTTCCCCCACTGATTATGTGTTTCATATTTTTTTTTTTTTTTACTTTTTTTAGTCCTTTAAAGTAGTTACTGAGGTAGAATAGAATATGGACTGAGAGAAGTTTAATAGATCCAGAAGGAAGGCTGAGGAGAATCCAAAGGCGAGTCCAGACCTGACCTTATATGACTGCCCAGTGACAGGAGAGGTGGTGTGGAGAAAGCCTCTTGAGGGGGGAGGGGGTGAGCAGGACGCCCACTAACACACAGCTCCTTTCTCTATCTGCAAAGTACAGAGCGTCCTGACTTCCTGGTCGCCCCTCCCCCCTCAAGAGGTTTTCTCCCCTCCCCCCAGGTGTGTGAGGGGATAATTGCACTGAGGTAAAGGAAGCTATTTAGGGAAAGAATTACCATTACAAACGCTTTTTATCTACACACAAAATAAGTGAAATAACCCTTCAAACAAACCTTAATAAATCCACAACCGTACATGCGATCGATACAGCGACTTCACCGTATCAAAGACAAGACCCTTGTGAACGCATCGATATGAAATTTATGTTGATAAACTTAAAAATGTGTCCATGTCAGCGTTTTAGAAAAGTGTGTCGTTGTGCGTCTTACTAACAAATTTTAAAAGTCGGTTATAATGAAGGCCTATGGGAAATTTTTTGGAACTCTTGTCCTTTAGAAGCTCCAGCACTGAAAAGTAAAATGCGCATCACAAAACTGATCACATTGCCTGAAAGCAGACAAAAATACCTACAATTTGATATATAAATTGTTTATGACAAGTAGATCTTGTGGGCGTGAGAGCAATTTGTTCGCCCTTTTTTATAGATAATCCGAGTTTTTTCAAAACTCACACTGTAAAGGTCACATGACTCACTCTAGCAGCTCTCCATAGACAAGCAGTGTAATCGATAACATTTTCTGAAAAAATCACTAAACGTAAATTGCTTTTTCACAAAAACTATAAAAGATTTCAATCTGAAAAGTCATAGCCGGATAGCTGAATATTTTGTGACCGTGGTAAAGTTTGTTTGGTGTCTGTCAGTGAAAGTATGAAGGAGGAGATACATTTTGTAGCGCATGAGATATTAAGCAGGAAAAAGCATGTTCTCATTGACTTCAATGTTAAAAAAAGCGACTAAAAGCTTAATATTTTAAAAAATATAAATAGCACAAAAAAACTTGAAGAAGTCCCATCGTTCGCTGAATGAGATGAACATTTTAAAAGTTGAATGGTCTCAATCGCTGAAAGTATGGCGAAGTTACGCAGAGCCAAAAAACGTACGGAATAATAAAATTAAAATTAAGACATAATAAATAAAAAACGAATAACAATACTGGGAATGCTTATTAAAGCATTCCCACTAAAAAACGAATAACAATATTGGGAATGCTTATTAAAGCATTCCCACTAATTAATAAGAATAATAAAAAACGAATAACAATACTGGGAATGCTTATTAAAGCATTCCCACTAATAATAAAAAACAAATAACAATACTGGGAATGCTTATTAAAGCATTCCCACTAATTAAAATTAAAACTAGAAAATGCATTTCCTGAGGAAAATACGTGGGAATGCTGAATAGCTGCATTGCTAAGCCCGCACAATTGCCATTCACCATAACCACTATACTATCTTTAGGACATACAAGCAGTGTTCCTTCAGTACTTATAAAGCCTCTCTTTGATCATTAAAGGTGTTGTAAAGGTAAAATCATTTTCCCTAAATAGAATATTTTTTTGCAACTTATGCCAACATTTTTTTTTTAATAGCATTTTTTTTTTGCAACTTATGTCAACTTTTATTTTTTTTTTTCATTTTTTGTTTGCAACTTATGTCAACTTTTTTTTTATTGCATTTTTTTTGCAACTTATGTCAATTTTTTTTAAATAGCATTTTTTTGCAACTTATGTAAACTTTTTTTTATAGCATTTGCTTTTTTAAATAGTTTTCCCTAAATAGCTTCCTTTACCTTAGTGCAGTCCTCCTTTACTTACCTCATCCTTTGATTTTGCTTTTAAATGTCCTTATTTCTTCTGAGAAACCCTCACTTCCTGTTATTCTGTCTGTAACTCCACACAGTAGTGCAAGGCTTTTTCCCTGGTGTGGAGAAAGCCTCTTGAGGGGGAGGGAGTGAGCAGGATGCCCACTAACACACAGCTCCTTTCTCTTATCTGCAAGGTAGAGAGAGTGTCCTGGTCGCCCCTCCCCCCTCAAGAGGTTTCCCCCCCCCCCCAGGTGTGTGAGGGGGATAATTGCACTAAAGTGAAGGAAGCTATTTAGGGAAAGAATTACCATTACAAACGCCTTCAATTCACAGACCAAATGAGTTACCTATCCCTTCAAACAAACCTTAATAAATCCACAACCGTACATGCGATCGATACATCGACTTCACCACTTTAAAGACAAGACCCTTGTGAACGCATCGATATGAAATTTATGTTGATAAACCTAAAAATGTGGCCATGTCAGCGATTTAGAAAAGTGTGTCGTTGTGTGTCTTACTAACAAATTTTAAAAGTCGGTTATAATGAAGGCCTATGGGAGAAATCTTGGAACTCTTGGCCTTTAGAAGCTCCAGCAATGAAAAGTAAAATGCGCATCACAAAACTGATCACATTGCCTGAAAGCAGACAAAAATACCTACAACTTGATATATAAATTGTGTATGACAAGTAGATCTTGTGGGCGTGAGAGTTCCCCCTTTTTTATAGATAATCCGAGTTTTTTCAAAACTCACACTGTAAAGGTCACATGACTCACTCTAGCAGCTCTCCATAAGAAGACTGTTAAATCGATAACATTTTCTGAAAAAATCACTAAACGTAAATTGCTTTTTCACAAAAATGAAGGAGGAGATACATTTTGTACCGCATGATATATTAAGCAGGAAAAAGCATGTTCTCATTGACTTCAATGTTAAAAAAAAGCGACTAAAAGCTTAATATTTTAAAAAGTATAAATAGTACAAAAAAACTTGAAGAAGTCCCATCGTTAGCTGAATGAGATGAACATTTTAAAAGTTGAATGGTCTCAATCGCTGGAAGTATGGCGAAGTTACGCAGAGCCAAAAAACGTACGGAATAATAAAGGATAAAATTAAAATTAAGAATAATAAAAAAACGAATAACAATACTGAGAATGCTTATTAAAGCATTCCCACTAATTAAGAATAATAAAAAACGAATAACAATACTGGGAATGCTTATTAAAGCATTCCCACTAATAATAAAAAACAATTAACAATACTGGGAATGCTTATTAAAGCATTCCCACTAATTAAAAATAAGAATAATAAAAAACGAATAACAATACTGGGAATGCTTATTAAAGCATTCCCACTAATAATAAAAAACGAATAACAATACTGGGAATGCTTATTAAAGCATTCCCACTAATTAAAATTAAAATTAAGAGTAATAAAAAACGAATAACAATACTGGGAATGCTTATTAAAGCATTCCCACTAATAACAATACTAGGAATGCTTAATAAAGCATTCCCACTAATAAAAAACGAATAACAATACTGAGAATGCTTATTGAAGCATTCCCACTAATAACTAGAAAATGCATTTCCTGAGGAAAATACGTGGGAATGCTGAATAGCTGAATTGCTAAGCCCGCACAAATGCCATTTACCATAACCACTATACTATCTTTAGGACATACAAGTAGTGTTCCTTCAGTACTTATAAAGCCTCCCTTTGATCATTAAAGGTGTTGCAAATGTAAAATAATTTTCCCTAAATAGCATTTTTTTTTGCAACTTATGTCAACTTTTTTTTTAATAGCATTTTTTTTGCAACTTATGTCAATTTTTTTTAATAGAATTTTTTTGCAACTTATGTCAACTTTTTTTAATAGCATTTTTTTGCAACTTATGTCAACTTTTTTTTAATAGCATTTTTTTTCTTGCAACTTATGTCAACTTTTTGTTAATAGCATTTTTTTTGCAACTTATGTCAACTTTTTTATTTAATAGCATTTTTTTAAAATAATTTTCCCTAAATAGCTTCCTTTACCTTAGTGCAGTCCTCCTTTACTTACCGCATCCTTTGATTTTGCTTTTAAATGTCCTTATTTCTTCTGAGAAACCCTCACTTCCTGTTCTTCTGTCTGTAACTACACACAGTGATGCAATGCTTTTTCTCTGGTGTGAAGAAAGCCTCTTGAGGGGGGAGGGAATAAGCAGGACACACAGCTCCTTTCTCTTAGAGAGTGTCCTGGTCGCCCCTCCCCCTCAAGAGGTTTTCTCCCCCCCCCCCAGGTGGGTGAGGGGGATAATTGCACAAGGTAAAGGAAGCTATTTAGGGAAAGAATTACCATTACAAACGCCTTTAATTCACAGACCAAATGAGTTACCAAACCCTTCAAACAAACCTTAATAAATCCTCAACCATACATGCGATCGATACAGCGACTTCACCGTTTTAAAGACACAGCCCTTGTGAACACACCGATATGAAATTTATGTTGATAAACTTAAAAATGTGGCCATGTCAGCGATTTAGAAAAAAAGTGTCTACGTGTGTTTCAATTTCAAATTTTAAAGGCTGCGTAAAATGAAGGTCAATGGGAGAAATTTTGGGACTCTTGTCCTTTAGAAGCTCCAGCAACTAAAAGTAAAATGCACATCACAAAACTGATCACATTGCCTGAAAGCAGATAAAAATACCTACAATTTGATATATAAATTGTGTATGACAAGTAGATCTTGTGGGCGTTAGAGCAATTTGTTCCCCTTTTTTATAGATAATATGATTTTTTTTAATACTCACACTCTAAAGATCACATGACACACTCTGAGCCATGTCCATAGGAATTTCTGAAAAAATCGGTAAACGTAAATTGCTTTTTCACAAAAACTATAAGATATCAATCTGAAAAGTCATAGCCGGATAGCTGAATATTTTGTAACCGTTTTAAAGTTTGTTTGGTGTCTGTCAGTGAAAGTATGAAGGAGGAGATACATTTTGTAGCGATAAAAAGGATGTTCTCCAGCAACGAAAAGTAGAATACATATCACAAAACTGATCACATTGCCAGAAAGCAGACAAAAATACCTACAATTTGATATATATATTGTATATGACAAGTAGATCTTGTGGGCGTGAGAACAATTGTTCCCCCTTTTTTATAGATAATACGATTTTTTTCAATACTTCCATTCTAATGATCACATGACACACTCTAGCAAGTCTCCATAGACAAACTGTGAAATCGATAACATTTTCTGAAAAAATCAGTTAACATAAATTGCTTTTTCACAAAAACTATTTTGCAATTTGTTTATTAAAAGCCAGCAGCTACACTTTTTGTAGCTGCTATCTTTTAACCACTTGACCACTGGGCACTTAAACCCACTTAATAACCATACCAATTTTCAGCTTTCGGTGCTCTCACATTTTGAATGACAATAACTCAGTCATACAACACTGTAACCAAATGAAATTTGTGTCCTTTTTTCCCACAAATAGAGCTTTCTTTTGGTGGTATTTTATCACCTCTGCGGTTTTTATTTATTTCGCTATAAATGAAAAAAGAACGAAAATTTTGTAAAAAAATTAATTTTTCTTCATTTCTATTATAACATTTTGCAAAAAAGTAATTTTTCTTCATAAACTTGGCCTAAAATGTATACTGCTACATACCTTTGGTAACAAAACAATTTTTTTTTAGATATTATTTAGTCTGGGTGAAAGTTATAGGGTCTAAAAGCTATGGTACCAATTACTGAAAATTGATCAATTTGATCACATCTGATGTACTGACGGCCTCTCTCATTTGTTGAGACCCTAACATGCCAGAAAAGTACAGATACCCCCCAAATGACCCCTTTATGGAAAGAAGACATTCCAAGGTATTTAGAAAGAGGCATTGTGAGTTTTTGGAAGTTGTCATTTTTTCCCACAATTCTTTGCAAAATCAAAATTGTTTTCATTTTTATTTCTTTTCCACAAAATGTTCATATTAGCAGTTTATTTCTCACACACAGCATATGCATACCACAAATTACACCCCAAAACACATTCTGCTATTCCTCCCGAGTATGGCAATACCCCATGTGTGAGACTTTTACACAGCGTGGTCACATACAGAGGCCCAACATGCAGGGAACGCCATCAGACATTCTGGAGCACCCAGACCAATTCTGACATTTCTCTCTTACATGTAAAAATCATCATTTATTTGCTAGAAAATTACATAGAACCCCAAAACATTATATATGCTTTTTTAGCAAAGACCCTAGAGAATACAATGGCGGTTGTTGCAACTTTTTATCGCACATGGTATCTGCACAGCAATTTTTCGAACACATTTTTTTTGGAAATAATTTGTGCTTTTTTAAAAAAAAACATTAAATTTAGCCCAAAGTTTTTGCATAATATGAAAGATGAAGTTACGCCGAGTAAATAGATACCCAACATGTCACCCTTCAATATTGCACACGCTCGTGGAATGGCGCCAAACTTTGCGACTTAAAAATCCCCATAGGTGACGCTTTAAATATTTTTACTGGTTACATCATTTTAGTTGGAGAAGAGGTCTAGGGCCAAAATGATTGCTCTCGCTCTAACATTCGCAGCGATACCTCACATGTGTGGTTTGAACACCGTTTTCATTTGTGGGCGGGACTTACGTGCACGTTCGCTTCTGTATACGAGCACGCGGGAACAGGGGCGCTTTAAGTTTTTTTTGTTTTTTTTTTATTGTTCATTTTACTTTATTTATTTTAGTTTGACACCTTTTTCCCCAAAAAATAAATGTTTTGATTACTTTTATTCCTATTACAAGGAATGTAAACATCCCTTGTAATAGGAATATAGCGTGACAGGTCCTCTTCAGTGAGATATACGGTCAATAAGACCCCACATTTCACCTCTAGGCTGGGAAGCCTGAAAAAAAAACGACCGCAGGGTCTGTTTACATGTGATCGCCGCCGTCATTGGACAGCGCGATCACGTGGTAAACCGCCGCTATCAGCGGCGATTTACCGTGATCCGTGACCCGCCGGGTCCAGAGGACCCGGCGGTCACGGATATTCCCGTGTGCGCGCCCCGTGATCCCAGAGTTAAGCAACCACCTTGCCGCCGTTATTTTTCGGCAGGTGGTTGCTAAGTGGTTAATAAACACCATTTTTGGCTGGAACACCCCTATTTTTGCTATAAACAAAAAAGAGCGACAATTTTGTGAAAAAATAAAGCAATATTTTTACTATAATAAATATCCCCAAAAAATATATAAAACAACTTTTTTTTCCCCTCAGTTTAGGCTGCTTTGTATTCTACGTATCTTTTGTTAAAAAAATCCACAATAAGCATATGTTGATTGGTTTGCACAAAAGTTATAGCGTTAGTTTTATGGTATCTTTTTATAATTTTTGTTATTGTCAGATATGGAGGAATTCTTCAGGAGAATAAGGCTCAAAGAACAGAAACTTCACACCTGTACAGGTGTGCAACCCCAAACTGGACATCCCTGATATCCACCCAGAAAAATAAAATTGTATACAATCTTTCACCACTGGAGAGAAAGGCTATACACAATTTACGCAATAATCAGGCCATCACCTTTTTAACTGGGGATGCAAAAATAAAACATAATTGAGGGCCAAATGCTACTTACTGTAAACAACTGGACTTTTTTTTACTTGGCAATTAATAGGTCTTATTATAACACTGCCAACCAACCTACGTTCAAAACTTTTCAGTGCAATTATGGATAATCCAGTAATTTTTGAACTTCTGCATGCTGCCCAAACCACAAAATCCAGGCAGACCCATCATAACAGGTATGAACACACTTATGCCTCGTACACACAATCAGTGTGTACAAGAAAAGTGTGATGTGAGCTTTTTTTCAGGAATTCTGACGATGTGTATGCTCCATCACATTATATCTGTGAGAATTCCTGCCAAGAAAAGATTGAGAGCAGGATCTAAATTTTTGTGACACAGAAAAATAAAAATAAACACACATGCTCAGAATCAATCAGGAGAGCCAAACTGCCTATTGAACTTCATTGATCTCGTTTTGTCGTACGTGTTGTACGTCACCACGTTCTTGACGTTTGGAATTTCAGACAAGATTAGTGTGACCGTGTGTATGCAAGACAAATTTCGGCCGTTTTCCTGCTGAAAAAAACATGGTTTTCCTGTCCGAAAGACTGATCGTGTGTACAGGGCATAAGGCTCCATGCACACTAGCTTATTTTTAACCTCCCTGGCGGTATGATTCTTTCAGATTTTAGGTGCTAAAAGCGGTACCATTATTTGCAAGGGAATTTGGCGTTTTATACTGTAGGCTTGTAATTCTTAGGAATAACTCACTGAAATCTATCCAAACAAGAGTCTAATAGGCATCCTGGGTATGATTTTTTTTTTTTCTTATTAAAAATTATAATATAATAAATAATTATAAAAAATTATAACAAATAATAATATAATTATAGTAAAAATTATTCAATAATGTAATCAAATCAAAATCACTGAAATTTGCTCAGTTGCAGAATTTTTGCTGTCATTATTTTTTTTTTTTATGACAAATTTCCCCATAAATCGCTATCGCTAAATTCTGCAAGTGATTCTGATTTATTATCGCTGTTTTTTAGCTGCTCTAAAACAATTTTTGCCATAAAGGGACACTTTTGGTTGCTATGGGCAATCTACAGTTTGCAGGGAGAAAGAACAGTTTTTATTATATAAAATGACATGTAGTGTACAGGGCAGACCACTAGGGACATGGGGGGTGTGTATTTTTTACATACAGTACTGTAATCTATAAGATTACAGTGTACTGTATGTATAGTGTTTGTTTACATTTTTAAATTTGGCGCCGTTCCCCCCCCTACGTCGCGACGCTCGCAGGTAAGGGAATCGGCGGAACACACAGCATCAGGCGGACATCCGCCCGCCGTGTACTGCAGGGATTCATCGCTGGATCGCAGAGAAAAGGTAAGTAAACTTTTTTTCTGCATCCAGCGAGGTAAGCGCGTGTGTGGCACGGGGTTACCGATCTTTGCTTAAAAATCTCACCCCGTGCCACACACGGGAAGACCGCCAGGGAGGTTAAACTCCTAGCAGCTAGTTTGAGCTTTTTCTTCTGCCTCTAGAAGCAAATAGTGTCCATGTTCACATAAGCTAGAAGTGTTTTTCAAGCTGAAGCTTTTTTTTTGGGAGCGATTTGCCAGCTGAAAAAATAAGCTTCTAAATGCTGTTATCTGCTGCTAAGCATCGGTTTCCAGCATTTTATTTCTCTAGCCAGCTGCAGGCTGGCATCCTTAATAGTCTTGAGGCCGCATACACACGATCAAATTTGTCCGCTGAAACTGGTCCGACGGACCGTTTCGGCAGACAAATCCGATCGTGTGTATGGGCTAGCGGACATGTCTGACCGGCAGACAAATTTTAAAGCGGGCTACACTAACCAGCGGACATCTCTGCCCGCACATGCATCGAATGGATTTGACGCATGCGTGGAAGTTTTTTACTTCCTGGTGCGATGACGACGTCAACGTCACCGCCACGTCACCGCGATGTCTGCCGGCTGGGATTTTGATCCGATGGTGTGTACACGCCATCGGACCAAAATCCGTTGAGACATGTCCGCTCTTAACGGTCCGTCGGACAAGTTTAAGCGGACATGTCTCATCGTGTGTACGCGGCCTAATAGTCAGTGTATAGCTGGTTAACCACTTGCCTACTGTGCACCTACACTCCCTTCCTGCCCAGACGAAATTTAAGCTTCCGGCACTGCGTCGCTTTAACTGACAATTGCGCGGTCGTGCGATGTGGTTCCCAAACAAAATTGGCGTCCTTTTTTTTCCCACAAATAGAGCTTTCTTTTGGTGGTATTTGATCACCTCTGCGGTTTTTATTTTTTGCGCTATAAACAAAAATAGAGCGTCAATTTTGAAAAAAAATGCAATATTTTTTACTTTTTGCTGTAATAAATATCCCCAAAAATATATAAAAAAATTTTTTTTTTCCTCAGTTTAGGCCGATACGTATTCTTCTACCTATTATTGGGGAAAAAAAATCGCAATAAGCGTTTATCGATTGGTTTGCGCAAAATTTATAGTGTTTACAAAATAGGGGATAGTTTATGGCATTTTTATTATTTTATTTTTTTACTATTAATATTAATGCGACTTTTTTATTGGGACTGCGACGTTATGGCGGACACTTCTGACACTTTTGTGACATTTTTGGGACCATTTACATTTATACAGTGAACAATGCTATAAATATGCATTGATTACTGTATAAATGTGACTGGCAGTGAAGGGGATAACCACTAGGGGGCGGGGAAGGGGTTAAATGTGTGTCCTATGAGTGTTCTAACTGTAGGGGGAGGGGGGTGACTGGGGGAGGTGACCGATTGTGTCCCTATGTACAAGGGACACAGCTTCGGTCTCCTCTCTCCCTGACAGGACGTGGAGCTCTGTGTTTACACACAGAGCTCCACGTCCCCGCTCAGTTACTGGGCAATCGCGTGTTCCCGGCGGCGATCATTGCCGCTGGGCACTCGCCCCTGTGATCCCAGCAGAGCGGCGCGCGCGCGCCCGCCCGCGGCTTTAAAGAGACAGCACGTCATATGACGTGCTGTCAGAACAATGGAGTCCCCTGCCCGCCGTCATTTGACGGTGGGCGGTGGAAAAGTGGTTAAGGAGTAGGCAGGCAAGCCAGCCACTGCATCCTTAATAACGGATGGCTCATCAGCTGCCAGCATGATTCCCCGTTGACAGCTGAATGTTAAAGTGGTTGTAAACCCAAAAAATTGATTTTTATTTTTTTATGTCACAATGTAGAGTATAAGATTTCCTAGCATCTGTGCCAAGTCTTGCCACACAGAGTTAATCCAGCGCTGAGTAATACTCTTTTAAAGTTCAGTGCAAATTAACAGAATTTCAGATAAAAACCTGCCAAATTAGGTTAAGTCCGTTTCTCTGTTATTGCTTTCAGTAACAGGTTATTTACAAATCTAGCGTGGACATGTTATATGTTTGTATATTACTAGGATGTGTTATGATGTTATATCACCTCATGTTATTGTAAACAAAACATAACATATGATAAACATGTCCTAGCTAGATATGTAAATAACTTCTTACTCAAAGCAAAAAGAGAGAAAACTGACTTTTGTATTAGGCAGGGTTTTATCTGGAAGGCTGTTCATTTTCACTGAAAATAAAATAGGATTTCTCAGATCTGGATTAACTCTGTTGTGTCAAGACTGGGCACAGATGATAGGAAATCTTATACTCTACATTGTGACATAAAAAATAAAAAAATTGGGTTTACAACCACTTTAACACAACAATTACCTGAAATTAAAATTGAGTCACTGGTTTTGGGTGTGAGTTATCATAACCTGGAAGCCCCCTTTTAACAAGCAGATCCCCAGATCCCCCCTAACCCCCATGGGAATGAGTATGGGGTACATTGTACCAGTTACAAAGATGAACTTACACAGGCACACCATTAAGGGACATAAAGCAGATGGTTTCTGCAGATGGACTTTATTTCTCAAAACCAGGCCACACTATGTAATACCTTAATGTATAAGTTCTTGAGGGTAATTCCAAAACTTTTTAGAAATGTAAAACGTTTGAACAAAGAATGATGGTTTTATTTGACACACAAAATACTGGCCTAAATCTAGACCTGGCTTTTCTTTCTCAATGTCCAACAGTTTTACAACCCCCCACTGTATTTGCCCCCCCCCCCCCCCCCACACACACACACACACACACACACCACCAGTCTATAGCTTTCTCTCTGTCTGTCTAAAATAAACAAACAGACATGTGATACTTGCCTGCTTTGTGTAATGTTTTTGCACAGAGCTGCCCGATCCTCTTTTTCTCAGGTTTCTCACCCTGGTACTGGTGTGTGCTCATTTCTGAGCTCTACTCTATGCATCCATAAGACACACAGAGCCGTGTCTCGACCCTGCCCTCTCCTCATTGGCTGTGATTAACAAGGCCCCTGCTGCCAATGAGAGGGGGTCCCGGGACAGTCGAGGCTCTCGTGCACATTGGGAGGGCTGTGGGGGGAGCAGCACACAGGTTCTTTAACGTCATGCATTGCTGTGTACATTTGTTTTTTTGTGGTTTTTTTTCTCCTTCAGACATGGTCTTATTTTAATATTCTGTTAAAACGCTTAGTCCCATTATGATTGGTGGGTCCGTTGTCCCCCAAAAACTTTAAATTGGTGTAACCCATGGGTGACAGAGTCCTGTGTTTCCACACATAAAAGGGTTGGTGCTGGGTGAGCTGTGCCATGCCGTTTTTGGCTAGGGCATCAATCCTATTTACCCCGCCATTCTTGTCTCGGGCTCCATCCAGGAGGGGATATAGTGTCCACCATGGGTCCTTGGAATGGGTATAAGCCAGCTGGGCTGTGATGACACACCCTCCTGATCCGTTGGGACCAGGGACATGTGTTCCTCATCCTGCAGGTACATGGTGGTCAGTGGGCGACAGCCTCCCTTTGGGAAGCATTCAAGTTTTTCTGCTCTTCAGCATGTCGACAGTGGGTGCTGGTGTTTTTCCTCCATCCCGCTCCTTACTTATGGTCAAGAAATGCCTGTTGTGCTTCTAATTTTCACCTGTGACAGTGAATGCATTCTCTGTTTGGCTGCACATGCTTCGGTGCTGGTGCCTGCGCCATTTCCTTTGATCCTGAGAACAGTCTTAAGTAGTATGTCTCAGGGGATACAAGCCCTAATGGGTTTTACCTTATCCTGCACACTTTACCAAATGAATCTTGGGAATGTCCATGGGAGCGTGGTTGGTGTTTGGGCCTGTTTTTTCCATGCAGGCACTTACCACACGGGCCTAGCTGAGGTGTCCCAAGTTTGCATGCCAGACATGTGGCTCAAGGGTGTGTGGCTTTGGCGCACTGCTTTTTGGTCTAGGGCCTCAAGGCATATGAGGTACATTCATTCCTTTCTTGGGTATTTTGGCTCCAGTACTGGCGGCCTGATGATCCTGTTCTTACTGCGGTATAGTCTCTTTTGTGCTGTCTTGGACAAGTTTCGGCTCATCGTGGATGGTGTGCGCCTTTCCCTGTCTGGTGGCAACGACATAGAATTTTAATGCTTTTTCACCTGAGAATGATCTTCCCTTTATTTTTTCCTCTTCCCACTTTTTGCCTTCGGAGTCTCTGCTGTGTGGTATGGGCCTGTTTGCCTACAGGTCCTGTTACTGTGCTGGAAGGGTTCTGCGTTTTTGTCTTATCGGTTCATGGTCCCCTAAATGGACAGGGTTCCCAGATCTGGTGCAGATTTTTTGGGAAAATACTGCGCAGGTCTATTTGTGAATATTCAATCAAAATTATTATAATAAAAATATGCTGCTGCAGCTACAATGTTAGATATATACAAAGATAGCAATAGAAAAGAAAAAAGCTGCACTGCATAAAAACAGTGTCAAACACAAATTAATATGATTGATCAAAATACTGTGAACTTAGTGCAATCATTACCTGTGCACAGTAATAATCTTAATAAAGTGAATTATATAAATATATAAAGTGCAAAGGTTTAATAAAAAGTTCATATAAGTTGATAAGTCCCATTAGATTCAAGGTGAAATGTAAAGATCTCCAAATGGGTGTTGAGCAGGACCAAGAGAAAACATGCAACCAGTAGGCAGATAAGGATAGCCACCACCACTTATGTCCTATCTGCTTACCACAATAAATGGACCTCTTTATGAGATCATCAGCGCGTATATATGGTGACTCTGCCCAAGGGGTCCCAGAATCTTTGCCACTCTATAAGCCTGTGACCTTAGGTGATGTTATAGCGTGTGTCTTCTGTGAACATGACCCATAAAGAAAGATGCTAACATAGCGTAATACCGTCTATAAAATGTATTAAATTAAAACTGGATACACTTACATTTGTGTAGAATAAAGTGCGCGTTGTATATAATTGCTGTAGCCGGCCGGCTAAACTATCCGCTTGTCCTTCCGGATAGACAGCGTGGTGACGTCAGCACGCCGCTCCTCCCTACGCCATTTCGTCAAAACAATGGCTTCTTCCAGGGGCACGAGCAGCGTGCTGACTCGCCACTCTTAATTAAAAAGCAACGCCCAGCTCTGAAGTTTGGGAATTGAGGGCGCGATCCACCATATTGGAAATGGGATCACTGGCAATAGTTCAACTAAAAATGCCTAGACCATACAAAGAGATCAATGCCCGCAACAATATGAGCTCAAAATCCAAAACGAAAATCAGTGTGCAAGTCTCAATGTTAGCTGTAATAAAATTAGATATCTCACACATCATGTTTGCAAAAATGTCTTTTAGGCAAAATTCAAAAATAAGAGAATAACATTTTAAATGATATGAACATATATTAAAATAAACTTTATTAAAAGTCATTGTTAGGCCATTAACCACTTAAGACCCGGACCAAAATGCAGGTAAAGGACCAGGCCCCTTTTTGCGATTCGGCACTGCGTCGCTTTAACTGACAATTGCGCGGCCGTGCGACGTGGCTCCCAAACAAAATTTGTGTCCTTTTCTTCCCACAAATAGAGCTTTCTTTTGATGGTATTTGATCGCCTCTACGATTTTTTTTTTTGCGCTATATACAAAAATAAAGCGACATTTTTGAAAAAAAACAATATTTTTTAATTTTTGTTATAAGAAAAATCAAATAAACTAAATTTTAGTCAAACATTTAGGCCAAAATGTATTTAGCCACATGTCTTTAGTAAAAAAAAATCACAATAAAATAAATAAATAGCTACCTAGCGGGAACAGCGACACTAATAAAGCGATCAGAAAAATTATCGCTTAGTGACACTGGCAATAGGGAGTGAAAGGGTTAACTAGGGCGGTGATCAAGGGGTTAAAACTTTATTAGGGGGGGTTACGGGGGCTACCCTAGACCTAACACTAACTGACTGTCACACTGCCTGTCACACTGACACTAACTGCAGTGATCAGTACATATGATCACTGCATTCAGTGACACTGTGGCAGGGGGAGGGGGGTGATCGCAAGGGGTTAATGTGCCTGCTTGTACTGGTGTCAGTGTAGTGTTGTGCAGACTTACTATGTGATGCAATCTCTCTTCAGCGGTGGTTTAAAAAACCGCCGAGAGCAGAGATCACATCACTTCCTCCTCCTGTGTTAACCGGCACATATGGCTGATTGAATCTAAAAAAGTAAAATTAAAAAAAAAACGTGAATCACGCAAGGGCATGAATAAGGAAAAGAGGAAAAAATCCAACAATGAAGGTGAAACATTAATGAAAAATTAGTCCACAATAGTTTTTAAGTATCGTGCGCATATCCATGCGCAACATTTCAAGTAAATTAAGACTTCATTGATTATGGGCGGAGCCAAAATAGCCACAAAATTTTTTTTTTTTTTTTTAAAAGTGGCCCAGATTGAACCAAAATTCAGAGCTAGTTTACAGACAGGTATGAATACATCAAAATGTCTCAGTGGCAGAAAACTATAAAGCTATAAATGTAACCATTGTCAATAAAGGCATTTATATCAGTGTCTATATTTAACCCATATGGGGTATATGTACGGACCCGATATATCCAGGCCATTTCTAGCCTGGACAATTCTCTGACCAGTGAACTACCTCTCCAGTGAGGATCGAATGTATCGATCCCCAAGAAGATTGTTCCTTCGTGATTGCGGTTATGATATTGGTCATAATGGCTAGACACTGTTGGGGAAAACCAGATCTAATGCTGGTGATGTGTTCACCCAATCTCACATTCATCGAACGTTTAGTCCTGCCTATATACTGTAATCCACACGGACACTGTAAAAGGTAAACAACACCAATTGAACTGCACGTGATGAAAGGCTCAATTTTGTGCTCTTTAGAGGTACTAGTTGAGGTGAAAGATATAGTTTTTTTTGGATTTACTTTTATTCAATATACATATTTGGCATTTCCTACATTGATGGTAGCCTTTAATGCCTCGTTGAAAAAAAGGAATTTTTTTTAGTGGGGGGGATCTACCAAATTAGGGGCTATTTTATCCCGTAGAGAGGGTACTCCTTTGAATATCAACTGGGGGTTGGTTGGTAGGAATGTATTAATTATCCTATCATTTGCTAGCAAGTGCCAATGTTTTTTGATCAGTTTTCTAATAGCATAATGCTGATTGGAATAAGTTGTGATAAATGGTACCGTTAATCTATTGTCCCTAGATTTAGAATTCGAGTCCAATAGTGTCCGTCTATCCATTTCAGCTACTTCCTTGAAAGTATTCTCCAATGTTATGGGCTCATAGCCTTTCTCTAACAATCTGGTTTTGAGAATACCAGCTTGTGTTTCGTAATCTTTCAAGGTGGTGCAGTTTCTCCTCATCCTTATGAACTGGCTTTTTGGAATTGACTTTAACCAATTCGCATGATGGCAACTTCCTATTGGAATGAAAGAATTCCGATCTGTTTTTTAAAAAAAAACGTATTTGTTTGAAAGGAGACTTTTTCTTTCATGATGGTGAGATCCAAAAAATCAATAGATTCTTGACTAGCTTCATAGGTTGCGAATCCCTCTCTCATTGTCATTCAAAAAATAAATGAACAAATCCAATTGTAATTTGGTGCCTGTCCTTAGGAGGACGTCGTCAATGTACCTTGCCCACATGGCAATGTGGGGGCTCTGGTCACTATAGACAACATCCTCCTCCCACTTGGCCATGAATAAATTGGCCAAGCTAGGTGCATATTTTGCACCTATGGCAACTCCGCGGGTTTGTCTAATAATTGTGATTAAACCAAAAATAATTTTCTGGACAAGGGGTTGAAGAAAATAGTCTTTGTATTTTCCCACCCTGGAAGTAATTGAATCAATTACTTCTAGGGTGGGCAAATACATAGACTATTTTCTTCAACCCCTTGTCCAGAAAATGCCATCATATTTAAAAGACACCAAACAGGTTATAAATATGCTATCACAGATTAAACCTGAAGAAAACATGTGGATTGTGACAGCTGATGTCAACTCATTATATACGATCATCCCTCACAATTTGGGCATCCAGGCCGTCAAATATTATCTAGACCTTTCTTCCAACATGTTACCGCTACAAAGGGACTACATAGTGGAACTTTTAGAATATGTGGCGAGCCATAATTATTTTTGGTTTAATCACAATTATTATAGACAAATTCTCGGAGTTGCCATGGGTGCAAAATATGCACCTAGCTTGGCCAATTTAATCATGGCCAAGTGGGAGGAGGACGTCGTCTATAGTGACCAGAGCCCCCACATTGCGATGTAGGCAAGGTACATTGATGACGGCCTCCTCCTATGGACAGGCACCAAATTACAATTGGATTCGTTCATTTATTTTTTGAATGACAATGAGAGAGGGATTTGCCTATCGTATGAAGCTAGTCAAGAATCTATTGATTTTTTTGGATCTCACCATCATGAAAGAAAAAGGCTCCTTTCAAACAAAGAAGTTTTAAAAAAAAAAACAGATCGGAATTCTTTCATTCCAATAGGAAGTTGCCATCATGCGAATTGGTTAAAGTCAATTCCAAAAAGCCAGTTCATAAGGATGAGGAGAAACTGCACCACCTTGAAAGATTACGAAACACAAGCTGGTATTCTCAAAACCAGATTGTTAGAGAAAGGCTATGAGCCCATAACATTGGAGAATACTTTCAAGGAAGTAGCTGAAATGGATAGACAGACACTATTGGACTCTAATTCTAAATCTAGGGACAATAGATTAACGGTACCATTTATCACAACTTATTCCAACCGGCATTATGCTATTAGAAAACTGATCAAAAAACATTGGCACTTGCTAGCAAATAATAGGATAATTAATACATTCATACCAACCAACCCCCAGTTGAAATTCAAAGGCGTACCCTCTTTACGGGATAAAAAAGCCCCTAATGTGGTAGATTCCCCCCACTAAAAAAATGTCCTTTTTTCAACGAGGCATTAAAGGCTACCATCAATGTAGGAAATGCCAAATATGTACATTGAATTAAAGTAAATCCAAAAAAACTCTATCTTTCACCTCAACTAGTAACTCTAAAGAGCACAAAATTGAGCCTTTCATCACGTGCAGTTCAACTGGTGTTGTTTACCTTTTACAGTGTCCGTGTGGATTACAGTATATAGGCAGGACTAAACGATCGATGAATGTGAGATTGGGTGAACACATCACCAACATTGGATCTGGCTTTCCCCAACACTCAGTGTCTAGCCATTATGACCAATATCATAATCGCAATCCCGAAGGAACACTCTTCTTGGGGATCGATACATTCGATCCTCACTGGAGAGGTAGTTCACTGGTCAGAGAATTGTCCAGGCTAGAAATGGCATGGATATATCGGTTGCGTACATATACCCCATATGGGTTAAATATAGACACTGATATAAATGCCTTTATTGACAATGGTTACATTTATAGCTACGTTTTCTGCTACTGAGACATTTTGATGTATTTATACCTGATGTCTGTAAATTAGCTCTGAATTTTTGTTCAATCTGGGCCACTTTTTCAAAAATTACATTTTTTTGTGGCTATTTTGGCTCCGCCCATAATCAATGAAGTCTGTTAATTACTTGTTGCGCATGGATATGCGCACGATACTTAGGAACTATTGTGGACTAATTTTTCATTAATGTTTCACCTTCATCATTGGATTTTTTCCTCTTTTCCTTTTTCATGCCCTTGCGTGATTCACGTTTTTTTAAAATTGTACTCTTTTAGATTCAATCAGCCATATGTGCCAGTTAATGGCCTAACAATGACTTTTAACAAATTTTATTTTAATATTAATATTTTAATATATGTTCATATCATTTAAAATGTTATTCTCTTATTTTTGAATTTTGCCTAAAAGACATTTTTGCAAACATAATGTGTGAGATATCTAATTTTATTACAGCTAACATTGAGACTTGCACACTGATTTCCGTTTGGATTCCGAGCTCATATTGCTGCGGGCACTGATCTCTTTGCATGGTCTAGGCATTTTTAGTTGAACTATTGGCAGTGATCTCATTTCCAATATGGTGGATCGAGCCCTCGATTCCCAAACTTCAGAGCTGGGCGTTGCTTTTTAAATAAGAGTGGCGAGTCAGCACGCCGCTCGTGCCCCTGGAAGAAGTCATTGTTTTCACAAAACGGCGTAGGGGGGAGCGGCGTGCTGACGTCACCACGCTGTCTATCCGGAAGGACGAGCGGATAGTTTAGCCGTCCGGCTACAGCAATTATATACAACGCACACTTTATTCTACACAAATGTGAGTGTATCCAGTTTTAATTTAATACATTTATAGACGGTATTACGCTATGTTAGCATCTTTCTTTCTGGGTCATGTTCATGGAAGAGACACGCTATAACAGTGATGGCGAACCTGTGGCACACGTGCCATAGCTGGCACTCCAAGCCCTCTCTGTCGACACGCAGCAGGCTCCCAGGATAGCAGAGGAAATCCCCCAGCAATGCAGTTACTTTCACTTGTGCAGGCGCAGAGTAGCCGGCTTGCTTTCTATCATTTATGCGATCGGGCAGTGGGACGGCATATGTGTGTAAAGCCCTCCCTGCATACACTAAAGTAGCCCAATGGAAATAACACAGAGAGGGAGTGTCTGCTGTAAGCAGCGCGCAATGCCTCTGAATAGCCAGGAAAAGAAGAATGATCCTTCCTTCCTGGACTTGGGCAGCCAATAGGAGAGTGGCTTCCTGTGCATGCCGGGCCTCCAGCACTGAAGCATGGCAATATGGAGGACTTTGGCTGAACACATACACAGGTAGGACAGTGCCACGGGTGAGGGAGGGAGAAGTGGGGGCTCGCAGAGAACGCTGCTGTGTATGTGGGGGGATGTGAAGGGGGCAAAGGACACTGCTTTGTTGGGAAGGGCCCTGTATCCTGAGCATCCCATCCCTGATCCATCCCATCCCTGTATTCTGAGAATCCCATACCTGATCCATCCCATCCCTGTATTCTGAGCACAGTGCATCCATATGATTCCTGTATTCTGAGCACAGTGCATCCATAAGATCCCTGTATTCTGAGCACAATGCATTCATCTGATCCCTGTATTCTGAGCACAATGCATCCATCTGATCCCTGTATTCTGAGAACAATGCATCCATATGATCCCTGTATTCTGAGCACAATGCATCCATATGATCCCTGTATTCTGAGCACAGTGCATCCATATGATCCCTGTATTCTGAGCACAGTGCATCCATATGATCCCTGTATTCTGAGCACAGTACATCCATATGATCCCTGTATTCTGAGAACAATGCATCCATATGATCCCTGTATTCTGAGAAGGGCCATCTTAATAACATCATGGGCCCCTGGGCAAAGTAATTCACTAGGGCCCCTACCAATCTCCACGAGCGGCGAATTCGTCAGTGTCCTCCTTTTCCTCTCACTGGGATTCCGCTTGGTCTTAGGCTGATGGTGCTCAGAGGCTCGGGTGATATCACAGAAAACAAAAAAGGTGGTACATCGCGTAATCCAGTAAAAAGGATTTATTTAAAACAACTTAAAAACACTCACATAGACGATGGAGGAACGAATACAGCATCCACGAGTGGCGAACTCGTCAGCCGTCCGTCAGGTGCTTCGGTTGTCCAGCGCTCCAATCCCGACGCGTATCATCACACCACGTGACTTCATCCCCTTTCTGTGATATCACCCGAGCCTCTGAGCACCATCAGCCCAAGACCAAGCGGACTCCCAGTGAGAGGAAAAGGAGGACACTGACGAGTTCGCCGCTCGTGGAGATTAGCCCTTTACCTTTACTTTATGTAAGTGCATAGAGTGCAGGCGTGTTTTGGCTCCCCTTTATATCAGTATCACACTATATATTGTTGTGTATCCTCTCCCCATATGTGGTGTCTGATCCCGGGATTTTAAGAACCTTCTACCTTCATTTGGACTCCGCGTGAAAGCAGCTGACTAGGCTATATCTGGTAGCCGTGAGTGATATCACCCAAGCCTCTGAGCACCATCAGCCTAAGACCAAGCGGACTCCCAGTGAGAGGAAAAGGAGGACACTGACGAGCTCGCCGCTCGTGGAGATAAGCCCTTGTACCTTTACTTTATGTAAGTGCATAGAGTGCAGGCGTTTTTGGCTCCCCTTTCATATCAGTATCACACTATATATTGTTGTGTATCCTCTCCCCGTATGTGGTGCCTGATCCCGGGACTTTAAGAACATTCTACCTTCATTTGGACTCCGCGTGAAAGCAGCTGGCTAGGCTATATCTGGTAGCCATGAGGTGAGCTGCTGGGACCACCTGAGGTGTGCGTGTTGTTCTTGGGTGACGGCTCGACTTCTTTCACAGAATTGGCTGCTGGGTCTCTCCTCATCTGTTCCCTTCCTTGAGGAATTTACTGTTATTTTTATTTTTATCTTTATTTTCCAGTACTGGACTTCCTAAATTAATTTTGTCTTTCCTGGACTATACTTTGCCGTTTATGTGTTACCATCAGTTTACCAATTGGAGATGTTTATTGCTGTCTAGGTGTATCATTGTTATTTAGCTAACACTTTTTCACTTACCGTGCCCCTTTCCCACACCCATTTCCTAGCCTTGTGCCCTTTTTCAATCTATTTTCACAGCACAGACTCCTTTCACTTGCACATATATTTCCTTGTGTCTATTGAGGTAGACTCTTCTAGTGTTTGCAGCAGTGCTCCCAACCCTCTCCCTTTCCCCCTCATCCACTATTTCACAGACAGCGCGGGAGTATCACTTTATTCAAAGGTGAGGTCAGGCTGATACAGTATAGGGTGTAGTAATGTATAGTGTCAGGTTTGGGTAGTATAGGTGGTAAAGTGGAAGGGTTGGGTAGTATAGTAGTATATAGGGTAGTATAGGGCGGTAAAGTGGAAGGTTTGGGTAGTATAGGGTGGTATAGTGGCATGTTTGGGTAGTATGGGTGGTATAGTGGAAGGTTTGGGTGGTATAGTGGCAGGTGTGGGTAGTATAGGGTGGTCAAGTGGAAGGTTTGGGTAGTATGGGGTGGTATAGTGAAAGGTTTGGGTAATATACTGTAGGGTGGTATAGAAAAAGGTTTGGCTAGTATAGGTGGTAGAGTGGAAGGTTTGGGTAGTATAAGGTGGTAGAATGGAAGGTTTGTGTAGTAAAGGGTGGTATAGTGGAAGGTTAGGGTAATATAGGGTGGTATAGTGGCAGGGTTGGATAGTATAGTGTGGTATAGTGGAAGGGTTGGGTAGTATAGGATAGTATAGTGGAAGGTTTGGGTAGTATAGGATGGTATAGTGGAAGGTTTGGGTGGTATAGTAAAAGGTTTGGGTAGTATAGGGTGGTATAGTAAAAGGTTTGGGTCATATAGGGTAGTAGAGTGGAAGGTTTGGGTAGTATAGGGTGGTATAGTGGAAGGTTTGGGTAGTATAGGATGGTATAGTGGAAGGTTTGGGTAGTATAGGGTGGTAGAGTGGAAGGTTTGGGTAGTATAGGGCGTTATTGTGGCAGGTTTGGGTAGTATAGGGTGGTATAGTAAAAGGTTTGGGTAGTATGGGTGGTAAAGTGGAAGGTTTGGGTAGTATGGGTGGTAAAGTGGAAGGTTTGGGTAGTATAGGGTGGTAGAGTGGAAGGTTTGGGTAGTATAGGGCAATATAGTAGCAGGTAGTATGGGTGGTAAAGTGGAAGGTTTGGGTAGTATAGGGTGGTAGAGTGGAAGGTTTGGGTAGTATAGGGTGGTAGAGTGGAAGGTTTGGGTAATATAGGGTGGTAGAGTGGAAGGTGTGGGTAGTATAGGGCAGTATAATAGCAGGTGTGGGTAGTATAGGATGGTATAGTGGCAGGATTGGGTAGTATAGGATGGTATAGTGGCAGGGTTGGGTAGTATGGGTGGTATAGTGGAAGGTTTGGGTAATATAGGGTGGTATAGTAAAAGGTTTGGGTAGTATAGGGTGCTAGAGTGGAAGGTTTGGGTAGTATAGGGTGGTAAAGTGGAAGGTTTGGGTAGTATAGGGCGGTATAGTGGCAGATGTGGGTAGTAAATATTTGAGTGCATTGGTTCTTATAGCTTTAGGATAATCCTCCACACAGGACAGCGGGGGCTGTATGAATTTGTCATTTTGTATCACATGGCTGTTGGGTGCTGACTTTGTCCATTTATAGCTGTACTGTGCGTTACAGATTGTACCCTACATTACATTCACAGCAAAGTCAGCGCCAGCCATGTGACACACCGCGACAAAGCCGCACAGCGCCCGCTGTCCTGTGTGGATGATTATCCTAAAACTATAAGATGTTAGAAGGCACTGTGAGGACTTTGGATGATTCTTTTAGGATATCACAACGGGTGTGACACCTTACTCACTGTGTGCTTCTCAGTGTCTGCCGCCCTACTGGCCGCCACCGCCGCTCCGCTAGTATTCATTTTACCGCTCCCTCTCTGTAAGCTCTCTCACTTTAGTCCCTCCACCTGAAAGAGCAGCCGCAGCACTTTACAGATCACTCCGCCAAACACTGATATCAGGGAATAAAGATAGCAGACGGTAGGGTCAGATTGAGAGCATTATGGGCCTGGTGCTGAGGATTTTGGTGGGCCTTTTTATGAAAATAAATACAATTATTTTTTGATAAAAAAATTCAATAGAGAGAGAGAGAGAGAAGGGGGGGCTAAAAGAGAGGGGAGAGAGGGAGTGAGAAAAAGGGGAATAGAGAGAGGGTGAAAGAAAGAGAGGGAGACTGTGGGGGGGGGGGGGGGCACAGCATAGTATGTTACATGGGGAGGGGTAATAGCAAAGCACATTACATAGTGGGTACAACACATTCAACGGTGAGCACGGAACAGCACAATGCACGGTTGGCATTGCACAATATAGCACATTACGTGGTGGGCACAACACAGCACATGCACACAGTGGGCACTGCACATTACATGGTGGGCACTGTACATGACACGGTGGGCACTGCATGACAGCACATTACATGGTGGGCATGACACATTACATGGTAGGCACTGCATGGCACAGCACATGCAATGGTGCGCACTGCACAGCAATTTACATAGTGGGCACTGCACAACATGGTGGGCACTGCATGGCATAGCACATTACATGGTGGGAAAAGCACATGGCATGGTGGGCAATGCACATTTCATGGTAGAAACTGCACATTAGTGGGCACAGCACATGACAGCACATTACATGGTGGGCACGGCACAGCATATTACATGGTGGGCACTGCATGGCACATAACATGGTGTGTACAACACATTACATGGTAGGCACTGAATAGTGCAGCACATGACATGGTGGGCACAACACAGCAAATTACATGGTGGGCACTGCATGACATGGTGGGCACTGCATGGCATAGCACATTACATGGTGGGCAAAGCACATGGCATTGTGGGCAATGCACATTACTTGGTAGGAACTGCACAATAGTGGGCACAGCACATGACATAGTGGGCACAAGAGAGCACATTACATGGGGGAGGGGGGGTTGAGCAGCAGTCTCTCCCCTAGCACAATCATTACACCCACCCAGGTCAGTTTCTACACAATCCTCCCTCCCTAATAAGTTTACTAAACTCATCTGTTCCCAACAGCATGGCAGATGTTCCTTTCTCCCAGCATGGTAGATTTCCTTCCTCCCGGGCTCCTGCAGGATAGGATGACATCAGCCCCCCTCCCCCACACATCTGCCTGCCGCTCTCAGACACTGAGGATCTGTGTGAGGGGAACAGATCCTGTGACAGGCATATTCTGAGACAGGACTCGGCTGCAGCGGCTGGCACTTCTCCTCCATGTGCACGGAGGCCTCCTCTTCTCTTCCTCCAGAACGGCACACAGACAAGCCACTGCCATGGACCTATATTGAGGGAGGGGCTAGCCCTGCAGCCAGGAACTCTATTCTAGAGCATGCAGCTGTGCACTGACTAGTGTCCATCCACCCGAAAATGAAAACAATAGTCCCTCAGCTCCCACCTTCTGGGCCCCGCTATTGAACTGATGGGGCCTAAAAAAATATATGAATTCACCCCCTAAGCAAGAAGGAGTAGTAGTACATATTTACAAGGGGACAGGAAAGTGCAGGGGCAGCTGGGACCCCTGCGCTGTGCCCAGGTGTGCCCGCTCATTAAGACGGCCCTGATTCTGAGCACAATGCATCCATCTGATCCCTGTATTATGAGCACAATGCATCCATCTGATCCCTGTATTCTGAGCACAATGCATCCATCTGATCCCTGTATTCTGAGCACAATGCATCCATATGATCCCTGTATTCTGAGCACAATGCATCCATATGATCCCTGTATTCTGAGCACAATGCATCCCTGTATTCTGAGCACAATGCACTCCTTTGAAAAAGCACAAAGGTTTTTTATCTGGGCACAATGGTAAGGTTTTTGGACCCTTAGGGCCCTTTCAGAGGGATGATCAGTCCTATCCTCTGTACAGAGCCGCTGGTAGATTTATTCCATGTTGGCACTTTGAAATATCTAAATTGATTTTGTGTCGCAGTTTGGGCACTCGGGCTCCAAAAGGTTCGCCATCACTGCGCTATAACAACACCTAAGGTCACAGGCTTATACAGTGGCAAAGATTCCGGGACTCCTTGGGCAGAGTCACCATATATACGCGCTGATGATCTCATAAAGAGGTCCATTTATTGTGGTAAGCAGATAGGACATAAGTGGTGGTGGCTATCCTTATCTGCCTACTGGCTGCACATTTTTTCTTGGACCTGCTCAACACCCATTTGGAGATCTTTACATTTCACCTTGAATCTTATGGGACTAATCAACTTATATGAACTTTTTATTCAACCTTTGCACTTTATTTATATATTTATATAATTCACTTTATTAATATTATTACTGTGCACAGGTGATGATTGCACTAAGTTCACAGTATTTTGATCAATCATATTGATTTGTGTTTGACACTTTGTTTTTATGCAGCGCAGCTTTTTTCTTTTCCCTGATCTGGTGCCTGGAGGCCCTAAATTCCTGTGTGCTGGTCCAGAAGTTCATGAAGGAATCCAGCCGTTCGGTGGTGGTCTCTCTTGCTCATGGGTATGTGTTAGCGTCCAAGGACATCCAGTGCGCAACTGCACATTCCCATGTTCAAGGGCCTCAGCGGTTAGTTCGGACTCCCCGGGTGTTCTTTAAGGTACTGGTATCTGTCCTAGCGTTGCTGAGACAACAGGGAATGTCCGGAACTCGAGCCATCTGCCCCGAACAAGTAACTGGAGTATCTGGGTTTGATTATCGACTCAGAGTGAACCAGAGTATTTCCCCTGATGGACATACTCTGGATGGCAGTCTGTCTGTTTTTGCCCCGCAAGTGATCCTGCCTGTGGTCTTGCATGCAGACTCTGGTCTTGTGTTGTCTGCCTTCGTGGTAGTGCCATTTGTGCGGTTTGTGCAAAAAATCTCCAGGTTGATGTCCTGTCCAGGTGGAGCAAATCTTCGTTGAGGCCTCTCTTCTCTCCTGGCTGCAGTCTACGTCTCTATGGACCATAATGTCCTTCCTTACCCTTCACAGGACAGTGGTCATGATGGTTACAAGACTGTTGGTCTGGGGAGGAGTCCAGGGTTCGATCCTGGCTCAGGGTCACTGCACTTTAGATGAAGCTCAGCTGCCCATCACTGTCCTGGAACTTCGAATGATCAGGTTGTCGCTGACACATTGGACAGATCGCTTACAGGGTTTACTGTTCAGGATCCAATTGGACATTGCCTCTGCGATGGCTTATGTAATTCACCAGGGAGGTATAAGAAATGAAGCAGTGGTGCTGGAGGCATCTTGTACCTTACAATAAATTAAAAAGGTTTGTCCCAGCTCTGTCCACCATACACATTCCAGGTGTCAGAAACTGCCAGGCCTGGTTATCTCAGCCTTCAGATGCTGGATCAGAGGGAGTGGCCCCTGTTTCCAGAGGTTTTCCATTAGCGTTAAAATTGTGAAATCCTTCGCGCTAAAACAATCAATATGACAATAATAATGCTCAGATTGCAGCAAAAACTAGTAGTGTTTACCATACACAAGTGAAGCATAAATATAAAAGTGAATTTGCGCAAAAAAACACATCAATCAATAAAACATATGTGACAAATATGTAATAAATGAGTGAAAAGTAGATAGATAAATTAAAATAGAAATAAAAAGTCCATATGTGTAAAAAAGTCCATATAGTGCAAACGTGCAGTGCACAAAAGTTGCTCTCAGTGAAGCTGTAAAGCTGACAATAAAGTGCTAGTGCTCCTCCGTGCATTCAGCCTCTCAGGCCTCTCACCTTGGTGGCATATATAAATGCCGTGATAATGGGTCAAACTAGCCCGTGCCACTCCAAACACACAGCCTCACAGGCCTCTCACCTCTCAATAGATCAATAAAAAGCCTCCAAACAAATCCTCTGGGTAAATTCAATGATAGTGGACGACACCAGGAGCTATTCAGTCATCTCTATGTCTTGTGGTACCCCTTCGCTATATTACTCGGGGAAACATAAGGAAAGATAGGCCTCCAATGGTGTAGTATGTCACAACGTATATATTATTTATTTATTAAAACAAAGTAATCTCCTTACATCAATAAAGGATAAAAGCAGGCATCAAATAAACAAGGCGGCATCTGCCATATATCTCACGTCACTTCCAGGTGTACGTCTGAATCCCTACGCGTTACGGCTCTCTTGCCTTCATCTGGGGAACCTGATTTAGTGTGGCAGCATTCAATATATATGCCGTTTGGCGGATGTATGCCAATCCGCCATCATTGCGGGGTTCGACGGAAATTGTCGATTCGCCACCTAACGATCGAACGCACTATACCCCGGCGGAGTGTAGAATGACGGAACATACACTTCCGTTTAACGATCGAATCCACCGGACTTCGACAAGATGGCGAATCGACAATTTCCGTCGAACCCCGCAATGATGGCGGATTGGCATACATCCGCCAAACGGCATATATATTGAATGCTGCCACACTAAATCAGGTTCCCCAGATGAAGGCAAGAGAGCCGTAACGCGTAGGGATTCAGACGTACACCTGGAAGTGACGTGAGATATATGGCAGATGCCGCCTTGTTTATTTGATGCCTGCTTTTATTCTTTATTGATGTAAGGAGATTACTTTGTTTTAATAAATATATACGTTGTGACATACTACACCATTGGAGGCCTATCTTTCCTTATGTTTCCCCGAGTAATATAGCGAAGGGGTACCACAAGACATAGAGATGACTGAATAGCTCCTGGTGTCGTCCACTATCATTGAATTTACCCAGAGGATTTGTTTGGAGGCTTTTTATTGATCTATTGAGAGGTGAGAGGCCTGTGAGGCTGTGTGTTTGGAGTGGCACGGGCTAGTTTGACCCATTATCACGGCATTTATATATGCCACCAAGGTGAGAGGCCTGAGAGGCTGAATGCACGGAGGAGCACTAGCACTTTATTGTCAGCTTTACAGCTTCACTGAGAGCAACTTTTGTGCACTGCACGTTTGCACTATATGGACTTTTTTACACATATGGACTTTTTATTTCTATTTTAATTTATCTATCTACTTTTCACTCATTTATTACATATTTGTCACATATGTTTTATTGATTGATGTGTTTTTTTGCGCAAATTCACTTTTATATTTATGTTTCCATTAGCGTTGTCTTCACTTGGGGATGCCATATGTGGATCATCGGGCATCCTGCGTCAACCAAAAGGTTCTGAGAACCATGGTAAGATTGTTGGATCCTACGACGGATGCCCTGGTTGCGTTGTAAAATCTCATCTGCACCTTTACACAACTCAGGCTGATTCCTCACTTGTGTGCAGGGTAGCAGCCGAAGTCATGACAGTCTTTATGGTGGCTCCAGACTTGCCCTGCCGCCTGTGGTCTATCAACATGCGGGTTGTGGAGTAAGCTCCTTGGCGTCTGCCTCTTTGGGGGGACCTTTTGTCCCAGGGGCTGGTCTTTCACCCTGCTTACCGTGGATAGTTTGACGGGATGGCCTTTGCAAGCCTGGTGCTGAGGGACAGGGGGTTGTCTTGTTTAGTGATTCCCACTGTGTTTACACCTTGTATGTCCTCCTCCTGGAAGATTTATCATTGCACCTGGATAGCTTATAGTGCTTGGTGCAACGTCCTTGTTGTTCCATCCTCGTTCCTTCCCGGTGGCTCAGTTGTTGGCCTTCTTCTATTGAAGCATTGATCAAAAGCTTGCTTTGAATATGATCAGGTCAAGCCTCTGCTCTGGCTGTTTTTCTTTTTTCTTTTTTTAGTGTGTTCTTTGATTTAGGCTTAATCCACATGCTTCCTCATGTAGTATTCCTTGTGGGACTTGAATTTGGTGTTGTCAGCTTTTCAGAAGCCTCCTTTCGAGAGCATTTGGGATATTCCCTTGCTTTTACTCCTACAGAAGGTCTCCTTCCTAGTCGCGATCACTTTGGCTTGGAGGGTGTTGGAAATGGCAGCTTTGTCCTATAAGCCACCTTATCTGGTTGTGAACAAGGACAAGGTGGTGCTTCGGGGTTGCCATTCTTTTCTTCTGAAGGTGTTGTTGACTTTCCACTTAAATGAGGACATTGAGGTCAATTCATTTACCACTTCCTGCTTTTTACGGCTGCAATGCGTCACACGGCGAGGAATTCAATTGGAAGCTCGTCCACATCTTGCGCAGCTTCTTCTTCCCTGGACGCTCCACTTCCAATTGAATTCCAAGCCGTGTGACGCTTCTGTGACCCCAAAGCACCCTCCCAATGTTGAGGGCATGTGGCCTGGTACGGTTCAGGAGAGGGGGGCAAAAGTGTCGCCTATGGAGATTTTAAAGTCCTGAAGTTTGGAGCCATTCCATGAGTGTATGCAATATTAAAGGGTGACAAGTAACATCATCTTTCACATTATCACAAAAAATTAGGCTAACTTTGCTGTTTTCTTATTTTGTAACCACTTGAGCCCCGGACCATATTGCTGGTCAATGACCGGGCCAGTTTTTGCAATTTGGCACTGCGTCGATTTAACTGACAATTGCGCGGTTGTGCGACGTGGTGCCCAAACATAATTGGCGACCTTTTTTTCCCACAAAGAGAGCTTTCTTTTGGTGGTATTTTTTTTTCTAAAGTGTATTTTTGTGCGTGAACTCGAGAGAGGAGCCGGACTGCAGGAGTTGGGAGTAGGCAGACCCTCCCCCCAGAGGCAATCTGCCATCCTTCTCCATGCCCCCAGGTGGCAATGGCGGGTGTGAGGGGGTCCTCCCACACAGCCCGCCCTACCTGCTCCGCTTGGGAGCCCAACGGGGCCCAATGGGGCAGAGGGACTCCCCCTATGAGGAAGTGAGGGATTCTAGCCTGCTCAGCCAGCCCCGTAGGTCCTTCGCCTCTTTTTTTTAGGAGACCGCATGGCCAAAGTGCGTGTGTGTTAAACCAATTTCGTGTGCGTGCAAGTGTGGTGGTTTTTGTGGGGGGGGGGGTGGGCGTACTAAGCACAGGCTTACCTTGCATAGCACACCCACCGGGAGCCGGGCTGAGACCATCAAACTCAATTAACATGTAGCCGAGACCGGGATCCGTACCCTTGGCTGCAGAGGTGAACGGCTTGTCAGCGCAGTGCCAATCACGTTGAGCCACCACAGCTCCCTTTTTGGTGGTATTTGATCACCTTTGCATTTTTTTTTTTTTTTTGGCGCTATAAACAAAAATAGAGCGACAATTAAAAAAAAAGAAAGAATATTTTTTACTTTTTGATATAATAAATATCCCCAAAAATATATTACATTTTTTTCCCCCTCAGTTTAGGCCGATACGTATTCTTCTACATATTTTTGGTTCCAAAAAATCCCCATACGCGTTTGATAGGTTTTCGTAAAATGTATAGCGTCTACAAAATAGGGGTTAGTTTTATGGCATTTATTTTTTTCTAGTAATGGCGGCTATTGAATCTGAGACTATATTCCGAGAGGGTGTTTTGATAGTTTACTGTTTTGTATCATGCTACTGTAATGTGTCTATCTGCTAAACTGGCTGCATTATGTGATCTCTTTTTTTCCTTTTGTACTGTATATTTTTCTTCAATAAAACACTCCTGCTTGTTAAAAAAAAAGTAATGGCGGCTATCAGCGATTTTTATCGGTACTGCAACATTATGGCGAACACATCGGACACTTTTGACACATTTTTGGGACCATTGCCATTTTTATAGCGATCAGTGCTATAAAAATGCATTGCTTACTATAAAAAAGACACTAGCATGGAAGGGGTTAAAACTAGGGGCGAGGGAGGGGTTAATTATGTTCCCTGGGTGTGTTTTAACTGAAGGAAGGTGGGACTGACATGGGGAAATGACAGATCGCTGTTCATGAAGGGGACGATGAGCATGAAGGGGAACTCCAGACCACAATAAAAAAAAAACGGCGTGGATTCCCCTCCAGGTGCATACCAGGCCCTTAGGTTTGGAACGTAAGGGGTTAAACCTACGCCGAAAAAACAGCGTGGGGTTCCCCCCAGATCCAGACCAAACCCTTATCCAGGCACGCAGTCTGGCCGGACAGGAATGGGGGTGAACCGTACCAGACTGCATGCCCTTAACATGGGGGGGTGTGTGCTTTGGGGCAGGGGGGCACTGCGCCCCCCACCTCAAAGCACTCTTGTCCCCATGTCAATAGGGACAAGGGCCTCTTCCCGACAACCCTGGCCGTTGGTTGTCGGGGTCTGTGGGCGGGGGGGCTTATTAGAATCTGGGAGCCCCCTTTAATAAGGTGGCGCCTAGATTCTGCCCCCCACCCTATGTGAATGAGTATGGGGTACATCGTACCCCTACCCATTCACCTGGGGAAAAATGTAAAGTAAAAAAAATAAAACACCACACAGATTTTTTAAATAATTTAAAATAATTTATTAGTCAGCTTCAGGGGTCTTCTGCCGGGCCCCCCAACCCCTTTAAGCTCTTTTACATTCAGGGGGGGCCGCGGGCTTCGACGGCTTTTGTGGGGGGTGCGCCACCCTCGGCTTCTCTCCGCTGCCTTCCGCCGGGGGGTGCCATCCCCGCAGTCTTCTCCCGTGTCTTCTTCCGGGTCCCCCCCAACCCCTTTAAGCTCTTTTACATGGAGGGCGCGCAGTCTTCTCCGTTGTCTTCCGTCGGGCGGGCCACCACCGGTCTTCTCCGGTGTCTTTCCGCCGGGGGGTCCACCCCCCGGTCTTCAGTGTCTTCCGCCGGGGCCCCCCAACTATTCGGGGGGGCCGCAGGCTTTGACGACTTCTGCGGGGGGTGCGCCACCCCCCCTCTGCTTCTCTCTGCTGTCTTGTCTGTTGCCGTTTTTGCCTGGCTCCTCCGCGGGGGCCAGGGCTTCTCTCGGCTGTCTTGTCGTTGCCTCTTCTGCCTGGCACCTCCGCGGGGGCCAGCGCTTCTTTCTGCTATCTTCTTCCTTCTTCTCTTCCAGCGATGTTGACACGACAAGCTCTCCCGCTGTAGTGCCGTCTGGGAAATGCGCATCAACTTATATAGGCATAGGGCGCGGTCACCGGGTGATGCCACCATGTGACCTCAACCTTTGTAACATCACATTCCCGGGGCATGATGGGAATGTGATGTCACAAAGGTTGAGGTGATCACGCCCTATGCCTATATAAGTCGATGGAAGAGAAGAAGGAAGAAGATAGCGGTGAGAAGCCCTGGCCCCCGCGGAGGTGCCAGGCAGAAGAGGCAACGACAAGACATCGGAGAAAAGACCGGGGGAGTGGCGCACCCCCCGCAGAAAAACGAGGAAGCCCTGGGCCCCGGCGGAAGACACTGGAGAAGACCGGGGGGTGGCGAACCTCCTAGCAGAAGACTACGAAGCCCGCGCCCCCCCCAATGTAAAAGTGGTTTGAGGGGCCACGGCGGAAGGCACCGGAGAAGACCGGGGTGGGTGGTGCCCCCCCCCCAGCAGAAAACGGCGAAGCCCAGGACCCCGGCGGAAGAGAGAAGACCGGGCCTACACCCCCCTTGTAAAAGAGCTTAAAGAAGAAAGGGGGGGCCCCAGCAGAAGACCCCCGGAGCTGACTAATGAATTATTTTAAAATGTGTGTGGTGTGTTTTTTTACTTTACACTTTTCCCCCAGGTGAATGGGTAGGTCTACGATGTACCCCATACTCATTCACATAGGGTGGGGGGCTGGCATCTGGGGGCCACCTTATTAAAGGGGGTTCCCAGATTCCGATTAGCCCCCTCCCGCATACCCCGACAACCAACGGCCAGGGTTGTCGGGAAGAGGCTCTTGTCCCTATCGACATGGGGACAAGAGTGCTTTGTGGTGGGGGGGGCAGTGCCCCCCTCCCCCAAAGCACACACTTCCCCATGTTGAGGGCATGCGGTCCGGTACGGCTCAGGAGGGGGGGGGGCGCTAACTTGTCCCCACCCCCCATTCCTGTCCGGCCAGACTGTGTGCCTGGGATAAGGGTTTGGTCTGGATCTGAGGGGAACCCCACACCTTTTTTGGCGTAGGTTTAACCCCTTACGTTCCAGACCAAGCCTAAGAGCCTGGTATTCACCTGGAGGGGAACCCACACCGTTTTTTGTTTGAAATTTGGCACGGAGTTCCCCTTCATGGTCAGCGCAAGCTGAAAACAGCTCGGGGATTCACTTGCGCCTTTTCACGCAGCGTAAATGCAGCTACGCCGCTTGGTATTTACCAAGATTTTCCCGGAGTACTGACAAGGCGTGCGTGGATCTCCAAAATTGCCGTGTACGCATGCCCAGTATGCAAATGAACCTCCCGAGGTTCAGGCGTATTGTGCAGCCGTACGGGGATATGTTAACAAAAATCACTTTCACTTTCAATTCGACCCGTAAAACATAAACAAACACATGTCACTACACTTCCCCACATCACCCCACATCCCCCCCCTAATAAACTACCGCCCACACCGCTTCTATTTACATTTCTAAATGCTGTATGCCAGGTCTATACAGGCGCTCAATACGCCCTCTCCTGGGCGCACTAGGCATTTTAGTAACTAAAGAAATACACTGCACTGCCAGTGTGTTTCTTTAGTAAATGTAAAAACGGCTGTTACTCCTGCCTGTTCGCCATGAATCATGGCACATAGGCTTGGTAAATCAGCCCCTATATGTGCTCAGAGTAATCGGTGGGCTCCTCCCAGCGTAACACAGGTGCAGCAATCCATCTAGGCATATTCTCATCCGTGTGTTGACGCTGATGGAAAAACACAGACACCAGTGCTGGAACACCAAATGACATTGTGCGCATGGTGTGGAGGTGTGGCGCCGATGTCAGGAGAGACTGGCCCACCCAGAACAGCCTTTCCAGGGATCCCACTATGACAGCACCCCAACCTGATTTGTGCATTGGCTTTGGGGTGCAGGTGCCGGCATTGCAAAAAAGGGAAAACGGCCGTTAGGCTTCACGGCTTATGTTCTACTGCACATGTGCGAGTTGCGCTGCGCCTTCTGAATGGTCACACCATCTTTTAGGATGCAGCGAGGGGAAGGAGGTGGGGCCAGGCATACCACAGATTGCTGTACATCGATCTTACCAGGAAGTTTAAGCAGGTACCTGTCAAAACCATGTACCCACTTCCCCCAAAATAGTGTGAATAAGCGGAGCTTTCCCTTTTGGGTGGAGCTTTGCTTTAATGAAAGATCTCTGAAATTAAAAAGGCTTAAATTATTGCAAGTTATCTCAGCTAAAGACAAGCAAATCCTTATAACACAATTCAAGTAGTACTGTACTTCTTAAACAAGAGAAGTATGCATTTCTCTTCCGTTCATGGAAGGACACAGCACTCTCTTGACAAAGTGGGTATTCAGCCTTCAACCAGGAGTGGACTAGACAGAAAACAGGTTAAATGTTTAAACGCATCAAAAAGCTGTACAGTACAGCCTGGGGTGGTCCCTCTAGGTACAACCCCTTTCCCTGCACCATGCAGCTGTTTTTTTTTTCCTGCCTAGTAAAGGAGAAGGACATGGTTCTTTTCAGGCCCATGGTTCTTGGAGTTTTGTTCTATTTTTATCTTTTTTATTTTTCTGTTCCTGAGATCTGCTAGCAACTGCCGACTGGGTGACAGGCTGGATCCCAGATCTTTGGAGTCTCCCCAGTTTTCGGCCATCAAGCGTGTACCGACCGTTGGCTACACGCTGGGTTGCCCCCACCATCTTCCGGGACAATTCTGATGCCGAGTCGGGCCTGGCTGCGGCTCATGGCCCGGATTCTGATGCGTCAGATATCGTGGCCATTCAGATAGTGAGGATCACTCTGGGTCCGGGTCAGCACGCAAAAAAGCTTTGGTAAGTGATCTTATAACTGTGGTATGGGACATGCTGAAAATAGAACACCCTGCGGAAGCAGCTGAGGCGTAGGTCACTTTTTGGTTCTGCAAGCCGGTCCGCACTGCCGGTATCCCTTTGAGGAGAGCTTCCTGAAGAAATTGACCTCTCCTCCGGTAGTGTCCAGAGTCAACAAAGTGACCACAATTCCGGTGGAAGGGGCTTCTGCTTTCAAGGACCCTACTGAAAAGAAGGCGGAGGCAAGGGGGTAAGAGCACACTGCTCCCGCAATCCAAAAAGAGTCAGGAACCACACCGTCAGCAGAGACCTTCCTTCACCACGCACAATTGATTTTTTTGTCCGCCCAGTGCTGCGGGTAAACCCCCCTTAGGATGACAAACGCCTGTTGAGGGTCAGAAACTTAGCAAACCCCATCAGAGACGACCACCGAGTTGCAAATTTGCGACCCTGGTTTCGCAAACCCAACAAGTCTGGAGCAAAACCACAGTCCGCATGAAGGTTTGCCCCCACCCATTTTTCGGGTGGTGGGACGTCTTCACAAATTTGCGACTCGGTGGTCGTCTCTGATCTCTAACCGTTGGGGTTTGCTAAGTGGTCTCCTTGGGGTACAAAATAGAGTTTTTTTCTCATCCATCGAGCTGATTTTTTTCCCTCCAACGTCCAGCTTCAGCTGGCACGTCGGGAAGCCCTGTTAGGGGCGATTCAGGATCTCCTGGATCGTGGAGTGATCATACCTGTTCCGTCAAAGGAACGGTTTCATGGGTTTTACTCGAACCAATTCGTAGTTCCAAAGAAGGACGGTGGTCTGTCCAATCCTGGATCTCAAAAAGCCCTCAATTGCTTTGTGAAATTACAAGGTTCAGGATGGAGTCAGTTCGCTCTGTTGTCGCGGCTCTCCATCCGGGGGGCTTTCTGGTGTCCTTGGACATCAAAGACGCATACTTAGATGTCCCCGTCTGCACCAGACATCAAAGATTCCTGCGGTTTGCGGGTGGGCATCACTATCAGTTTGTGGCTCTCCCTTTCGGCTTGGCATCGGCACCAAGGGTGTTTACCAAGGTGCTGGCTCCGGTTCTGGCCCTGCTAAGACAGCGTGACATCGCTATAGTGGGCTACTTGGATGACTTTCTTCTGAGCGCCACTTCAAGCTCATAATTAGAGGAGGGCGTGTCTATAGCCTGTCAGACCCTCCAACAGGTGGGCAGAACAAAGCGTTCCTGGCTCGTCGTGGATCTTATGGCGTCTCATCTCAATCGGAAGGTATTGAGGTTCGTGGCCAGATCAAGGGACCCCTGGGCAGACGCGACAGACACGTTGGTGGCTCCATGGGGCCGGTATCGGCTGCTTTATGCCTTCCCACCTCTAAAACATCTTCCACATATGCTTTGCAGGGTGGAGGCCGAAGGGATCCCAATGATCCTGGAGGCTCTGGATTAGCCCCGGCGCCCCTGGTAGGCCGACCTGGTGCGTTTCCTGGCGTCTACCGCTGCGAGAGGACCTGCTGTCACAAGGTCCCATACTTCATCCTGCTTTACAGTAGCTGGTTTTAACGGCCTGGCTGTTGAAGGCCAGGTGTTGAGAGACTGAGTCCTGTCAGGCTCAGTGATTTCTACTATGTTGAGGGAGCGAAAATCAGCTTCCAGGAAGATTTACCATCACACCTGGAAGGCTTACATCTCTCTGTGTGAGGAGATGGGGTGGTGCCCTTGCTCCTATTCGTTCTCCAGGGTCCTACTGTTCTTACAGCGTGGGTTAGACCAAAAGCTTGCTTTAAAGCGGTTGTAAACCCACACACATCAATACTATATTCATAATATTCTGAAAGGCAAATTAAGTATGAATCGAATGACCACTTTGTGTATATATAAAAATGTTAGCTTACTACATATGTTCTTAATAATCCAAACCTTATTTCAGTATATTCGCCAGCGCCATCTTCACTGTGGTCTTCTGCTCTGTATTTCCGCCCACAGAACGTCTCTCTCTCGATAATCCCACGCAGGCCAAGGCTCGTTTCCGGTTACTATGGAAACGTATTGAAAATAAATCACAGCGTGCTTCAGAATGGAGTGACAATACCTCCGGGAGCACGCTGTGTAAGCACATTCCACAGACACATTCCAATGACTTTGAAATTGGCCGCCCGTCTGGTGTCTGTCTCTCCAGTACCATGTGACGTACAGGTCACATGGTAACCATTAAGCTCTTGTGCACGTAGTATCGCAGGATGTCGGGGCTGATGTCTAAGACAGGAAATGACGCAGCCCCGACATGGACACTGAATCTTTCCGGCCAGGTCTCAGCCTGCCGAACTGAGCGCATGCGCAGTATACGTAATGACTCGAGAAAATATTGATTACACGGACAGGAGGCAGGTAAAGTAAAAATTACTCATGGCAATGCATTGTACATAAAAAACTGCAAAATGATATGCAAAGACAACATTTTGGGTTTACAACCACTTTAAGCTCAGTTAAGGGGCAGATTTCTGCCTTGGCTGTCTTTTTTCAATGACCCCTGGTGGCTCACTCTCTAGTGAGAACATTTGTGCAGGGGGTTCGGCATGTGGCCCCTCCGGCCTGTCCTCCGCTTAGTCCATGGGACTTGAAACTGATCCTTTTGGCGCTTCAGAAACCGCTGTTTGAGAACATTACTGAGATTCCCTTGCTCACTCTTTCTCAGAAGGTGGTCTTCTTGGTGGCTATAAGATCCATCAGATGGGTTTCTGAGCTGGGTGCCTTGTCCTTCAAGGCTCCGTTTCTGTTTTTTCACAAGGACAAGGTGGTTCTGCGTCTGCAGCCTTCCTTTCTTCTTAAGGTCGTTTCGGTTTTTCATCTCAATGAGGATATTGTGCTCCCATCCTTGTGTCCTTGCCCGTCGCATCCAAAGGAGACTGCGTTGCATTCCTTGGACATTTTCCGAGCTATGCGGGTGTACCTGTCTGCCACTGCTCCATTCCGGAGGTCTGACTCACTGTTTGTTTCGGTAGCTGGTCCTAAGAAGGGCCTGGCGGTCTCATCGGCCACCATTTCAAGGTGGATCAGGCAGATCGTGATCCAAGCTTATGCCTTGAAGGGAGGGGCGCTCCCCTTTTCTGTCACGGCACATTCGACCAGGGCAATAGGTGCCTCTTGTGCTTTCCGACACCAAGCGTCCATTTCCCAGGTGTATAAGGCGGCAACTTGGTGGTCCGTTCACACTTTTACCAAATTTTACAAGGTTGATGTGAGTGCATCTTCAGATGCTTCCTTCGGCCGCAAAGTTTTGCAGGCGGCTGTTTAAAAGTTGCAACTCCTCCTTTGAGGAACTCTGGTTTTTGTGGGGTGAAGTTTGTTTTAATGCTGTTCCCACCCCTTGTTTTTTTTACACTGATTTGGGACGTCCCACTTTGTCAAGAGAGTGCTGTGTCTGTCCATGAACAAAAGAGAAAATAGGATTTTTGTACTCACCGTAAAATCCCTTTTTCTGAGTTCATGGACGGACACAGCACAACTTTTTATGTTTGTAATGCTTTTTGACGAACTGAGCTGAATGGTGCAGGGAGAGGGGTTGTACCTAGAGGGACTGCCCCCGGGCGGTACTGTACAGTTTTTTGCTGTGTTTAAACATTTAACCTGTTTTCTGCCTAGTCCTTTGTCAAGAGAGTGTTGTGTCCATCCATGAACTCAGAGAAAAGGGTATTCGGTGAGTACAAAAATCCTATTTTCTGCTACTGGAGGCACTGCAGTGGAAAGTTATAGAAAATTTGATTTTGAGATTTCATTGTATTTTTGCTTAACGCCCAACTCCAGGAAAATAAAAATATAAAATCTACGGGAGGAGGATTAAGGTGTAAATACTTACATTTACTGCTGTGTCCAGCAGGCTCCCTCCAGTGATACAACCAGTCCCCCTAACAGCTGCTTCTCCCCAGCATACCATACAGGGATATTGTTCTTGTATGGTACATGATGATCTATCCACAACATACCTATCCTACAATCTCTCAGGCATGATGAGTAATTAACCTTTTGCAGTAAAAGATGAGACCTGCTGCAAGGGTGGATTTATTTTTTCTTGGAATTGGACTTTACACAGTAAGTCTCCTATTAATATTTGAAATATTAATTATTATGTACTGTTTGTTTTAGGGTGGCATGGGTGCAGCACTTCTGTCAAGTCCTGAGAAAATTGAGGAAGTAAGTTAACAGTGTGTATAAATAGAACTTTTTTCCTGAACAAGAAAAAAAAATGTACCGTTTTTAGATTTCTTTGTTATCTGAGGCAAACCTGATAATTTTACAGAGGGTAAAAAATGCATTCCGGATTAATGGTGTATATCAGGGGTCTCCAAACTGTGGCCCGAGGGCCAGATGTGGCCCTTTGCTAGCCTTTATCCGGCCCTTGGGGCACAATTCCTCCCACTGACATGAGGCACTATTCCTTCAATTGACACCAACAATGGGGCACTATATCATCCAATGATGGGATACTATTCCTCCTCCTAATAGGAGGAATGCTCCTCCTCCTATTGACCACCAACCCTGAGGCCATATTTGTTCTCACTGATGCCGGGCCCGTGACATTTTCTTCCCCTGCTGGCCCCAATGCAGCCCTCCTAAAATCTGAAGGGCAATAAAGTGGCCCTTTGTTCGAAAAGTTTGGAGACCCCTGGTGTATATCATGGAATTAATTGACCATTATAGCTTTTTTTTAAAGAAAATATAAGCCATAGATGACATTTAGGGGGACATGCTAAACAGAATATTGGCTGCAATACCCACCACTTTCTCTAGATGTCAGTGCACTTTATACACATATATGGTAATAACTCTGTTGTTGCTCAAAATATGTTATTTGTTTCTGCATTGCTTGATACAATGTTGCTAATGTTTAACCACTTCAGCCCCAGAAGGATTTACCCCCTTCCTGACCAGAGCACGTTTTGCAATACAGCAGTGCATCGCTTTAACTGACAATTGGGGAGGAGGGGCTGCTGATGGGTGGAGTGCGTGAGTAGCCGGCGTTCCCGTGCTGCTCGTATGTCCCTCAGTGTCGGAGGCTGACGGAGATATGGAGGCGGCGGGGGAGGAGTGCGGCATCACAGGACCACAGGACCGTAGGGTTTATGCCGTGGGTAAGGTATACGCCGTGACACCCACAGCCTGTCAGCCTGTCTGCCTGTTAAGCCCGTTCACGTTGGTGGAGCTGCTGATAGAAGCTCATCAGGCTGTATCGGGCTTCGCCTGCTTGCTTGCTCGCTCCCTGATCATAGGCTGATCATAGGCTTTGCCTGCTTGCTCGCTCGCTCCCCTCGCCCCCGCCCTCCTCTCTTCCTCTCCCTCTCCTGTATCGGGCCCCGGGATCAATATGGTCAGACTGAGACCGAGAGGATCGGAAGCTCGGTGGTGACATGAATAATAGGGAGGAGATCTTACTGTTTTTGAGGTTGGTGTGCCCCTGGGCCCTGGTCCGGCGCCCCTGCCTGTGCTCTTGGTGCTCCCGGTGCTTGGATTGCTTGGCTAGGGACGCCTGGGTGCCGGGTGCGTTCTGAGGATTAGACGTGGGAGCCACGAGGGGGGGTTCATTGGAACACCTGACCACCGGACTATCGGTCTTTTTCGGATGTGGATCGAAACCCTCACCACCCCTGCTGTCGCTCTGCTGCTCAGCCAAAGAGATGAGACGAGGGATTGGATCTGACTAATATGAGTGGATTCGATTTGATTAACCCTCAATTGCCTTTTTGATATTAGGGGAAGGGAGGCGGGGACACGGGGGGGGGAATGCAACAAACACAACACCTACTCAACATTGCATAAGATATTAATCTTATAGGGGTACAGCCATTAGTTGTTCTAATATCTATTTATGTAATATCTATTTATGTAATGTTCTAATATCTACTTCAAGACTGTCGGATATAGGTATGTGTAAAGCAGTGATAAAAAAATAAAAATAAATGATTTAAAAAAAAAAAAAATGCATCAGCAGCCATATAAATGGAGTAGCAAACCTTGTGAACTGTAGAAGTGTTGAAACTGATGTAATAGTGGTCTAAGGTTGAAAGCGGATAATTGCTCTATGGCCGTAAGTTTCGAACGCTGTCAGCTGTGAACTGTAAAAAGCTCCTAATCACCAGCAGCTGTTTATAAACTGACAAAGAGGAATTATCTTCCTGTTATACCTCGGCGATAATAAGACGTATACAAAACGCAGAATGCGAATACTTCATGTTCACTGATACAAAGAGTTTTTTAAATGGTACCTGTATCTATATAAAATTTGTAGCACAATTTAGTGAGTCTTGGACTGTGGAATAACCATAAACTAAAAAATACTAAAATCACTAGAAGCCCTCAGTATCCTAGAATATCTTACACCAGAAATAACACTAGCTCTGCTAGATAAGGAGGAGAGGTAGGGCACAAAGAGGGGCATCTGCAAATCCATCTAGAATAAGCGACAGTCCTAGTACAATCAAAAAATACCTGATAAAAAATCAAGCCAAAGATAGCCCAGATAAAATGGCAACAACAAGGAAAACAGGAGTGAGAAGACAATCAGAAGCATTAGAAAGAGCTGGGGCTCCAACAATAGCAGATGAAGAAGATGAAGACTTTGACAAATCGACAGAAGACCAACTCCCTACTAAAGGAGAAATTGCCAAAATGTTTGCCAGAATGGAATTGGTCATGAATAAAATGGAAACTTCTCTCAAAGGAGAAATGGAACTATTACATGAAGACATGAACCATATCCTGAGAAGAGTAGAAGAAACGGAAGAAAAAATAAATTCACAAGCTGCAGAAGTTAATGAAATAAAAGAACAGATGAAAAAGTTACTAAAAGAACAAAGAGATTTGAAATACAAGTTGGAAGACCAGGAAAACCGAAAAATAGACGGAAGAATTTGAAGATCAGAGGTCTCCCGGAGGAACAAGTAGAGGATCTCCAAGGAAAGATTGACAAAATATTCGGGCAGATGTTAGGCAAAACTGAAATGGAGAAAATAAAATTAGAGCGAGTTCATAGAATAAGAAAACCTGCAGGAATACCTGAGGCTCTCCCAAGAGACGTAATTGTGCGATTCCATAATTCTCAGGATAAGGAGCAGATCCAAATGTACCTGAAATCAAAGGGGCCTGCAAAAATGGAAGAATCCACATTGCAGATCTTTCCAGACTTGGCAGTGGAGACATTAGCCAGGAAAAGAATACTAAAACCATTAACGGAGCAGCTAAAACGACATGATATTCAATACTTCTGGGGTTTTCCTTCTTGCTTAGTTGGAAGAAAAGACGGACGATCTGCTACCCTAAGATTTCCTGAAGATACAGTGAATTTTTTCCAAAAGTTGAATATTCCAGAAATAGAGATACCGGGCTGGTGGGAAAGAGCTGAAAGATGTCATAATAGCACAACACTCATGGCAACAGATTACAAACAGATTACAAAGAAAAAAATAAATACGTATTGAAACTTAGGGAGGTTTAGACAGCAGGGGACGGGTATTTTGGAGATGGGGGGGGACTTCGGAGGGGGGGGTTGAGAGGGGGGGGTGAGACGGTGAGAGGATGAAGCACACAGTCACTATAAAAAAAAAGAGAAAAAAATATATATAAAAAAAGGGTAAAAAAAAATAAAAAAATAATAAAGTGTATACATATGTATATTAAGAAAGGGATGATACGGGCACGGGAACCCCTTTTAAAGGGGGCTGATTGCTCACCAACTACCCATACTGACCCCAACCTCAAGGGGACAGAACCGTAGGGCCAGATGGAGAAGGGCCACGGATCTATAGGCCTATGGGAGGCCATTAGCCCCATATATGGAGGGGGAGAGGGAGGTGGGAGGGGGAGAGGGAGGTGGGAGAGGGATGGGGAGGGGGGCGGGATGGATAAGGGGAGAAGGCCTCTAAAAATATTTACAGAAAAGTCTCAAATTACTTAATAGTATTAGATGGTAAAAGTTAAATTAATTTCCTACAATGTCCGCGTTATAAACAATCCCATCAAAACTGCTAATATATTCAGAGAGCTGGCTTCTTTAAAAACTGAAGTCATATTCCTACAGGAAACACATTTGACCTTGAGTACATGCCGTAGAATTAATACGAACAAGTTCTCTGGTTTTATGCTGATTCCCCCACCCCACGAGCTAAAGGAGTGGCAATAGGGTTTGCCAGGGGCACTCGGTTTGCTGTCACTAAAAGGAAAGTAGACCCTGAGGGTCGCTTTCTATTCCTTAATGGAAGTTTAAATGGACATGGGATTTCCCTGGCGAACATCTATTGCCTGAATAAGAGACCAGCCCAATATCTAACAAGAGTAATAGAAGACTTTATGAGTTTTAAGAAAGGAGAGGCTGTGATGAGAGGAGATTTACATTTTTGTTTGGAGCCCAAAGTGGATAGTACGTCCCAGACACGGACGAGTGAGATGAATCAGAGAAATAAACCAAAAAAAGAAGATGCACAAACATCAGCTAGTAGATATATGGCGAATAAAGCACATGAACCAGAGAGACTATACATTTTTCTCGTCCGTGCATGGGACGTACAGTAGAATTTACTACTTTTTACTAGAACATAGGTTGCTAGAGCGAGTAGAAGATACAAAGATTGAAATTATAACTTTTTCAGACCATGCCCCTATTTCTCTTCAAGTTAGAATAGGGGAACAAGACAACCGAAAAGTAAACTGGTGATTAAATGAAGAATTGTTATTAGATAAGGAAATAGAAAAGAAAATAAGGTGGGAGTTGCAACAATTTTTTAGAGAGAATAGTACCGAGGGCATGTCCGAAGCAACAATTTGGGAGACTCATAAGGTTTTTATTCGAGGAATTTTGATAAAAGAAGGATCTAGGAAAAAAATAAAAATAAAGATACAAAAAACAATCTAATTAAAGAAATATCAGAACTCGAACACCTACATAAAGAAACAGGCCAAGGAGATATACTCCAGAAACTTTATAGTAAAAGAGAAGAGTTTAGAGAACTCTTAGAACAGGAAACACGGGTAGAATTTAACATAATTAAGAAAGAACAATATCAATGGGGTAACAAGACAGGGAAATACTTAGCGAGCCTCCTTAAAAAGAAAAAATCTATGAACTTTATAGAGAAAATAAAAACGAAAACGGGAGAAATAAGATTTAAAACCTCAGAGATTATAGATAACTTCCAAAAATTCTATAAAGACCTCTATTCAATTAATAAAGACAACACTAAAGGGGAAATAAAGTTAAGGGAAGAAAAAATAAAAACATACTTGGGAAAGGCAGAGTTAAATAGCATACCAGAACATAAACTTAAGACCTTAGAAACACCCATAACAGAGGAAGAAATTTCAAAAATTATCCGAGAACTATCTAACGGTAAAAGCCCCGGTCCTGATGGATTTACAACTCTATATTATAAATTACTGTCTGACGTATTAACCCCAAAACTATGTAGTTACTATAATGGAAAAGGAGATAAATGGGAAATGAGGAAGGAAAGCTTAGAATCGTTAATAACTGTAATACCTAAAGAAGGCAAAGATAATAGTCTGTGCTCCAGCTATAGACCGATCTCGCTCCTCAATATAGACCTAAAAATCTTTTCAAAAATTCTTGCTAATAGGCTGAAAAATATCATGCCAGATGTAATAAATACAGATCAAGTGGGGTTTATTACAGGAAGAGAAGGGAGAGATAACGGAATTCGATCGCTTTTGATTATTGAGGAAATCAAAAGAAGTGGAGCCCCAGGCCTATTAATGTCGGTAGACGCAGAAAAGGCTTTCGATCGAGTTGACTGGGGTTTCATGCAGAATACTTTAGAAATATTAGAAATCGGACCCAGAATGAGGCAATGGATAGGAGCCCTGTATAATAAACCGATGGCAAGAATTAAAATCAATGGGAAGATATCTGACCCTTTCGAATTAAGAAACGGGACTCGACAGGGATGCCCATTGTCCCCGCTGCTGTTCACGCTTGTATTAGAACCCCTTCTGAATAAGATAAGGCGAAACGTGGACATTAGGGGGATAATGTTGGGAGGGGAGGAACATAAAGTGGCAGCATATGCCGACGATATTCTATTCTACATATCAAACCCAAGGACAAGTCTGCCTAGTATAATTAAAACAATAAAATAATATGGTATGCTATCTAACTTTAAGATAAACCCAATTAAATCAGAAATATTGAATATCAATTTTACTAAAAAAGAGGGGAAGTCTCTGCAGAAAAAACTTAAACTACCTCGGAATTAAATTAGGAAATTCTAGAGAGACTCTGTATAAAACCAACTTTATACCATTATTGAATGACATCAAAGAAGACCTTAATAGAATTGCACCAGGACAAATAAGATGGACAGGGAGGATAAACATTTTTAAAATGATAATATTACCAAAAATTATCTATAAAATTCAGATGCTTCCAATTCGAATCCTGCAAGTTTTTTTAAAAAAAATTGCAAGCAATGTTCCTTAAATTCATATGGAGGGGGAAAAAACCACGAATTAAGTTAACACTTTTGACAAAAGATAAAACACAAGGGGGGCTGGGGGCACCGGATTTCAAAAAATATTATTATTCAATTATTTTATCACGAGTTATAGAATGGGCAAAAAATAATGTAGAAAAAATAATGTAGAAAAAAGATGGGTAGTTATGGAAAACAAATTAAGTAAAACTGCACTGGGGAAGGTAATCTGGATCCCACCACAATATAGAAGATTAAGCCCTGAAGTTCATGACATTAAAAAACACGCCCTAGCACTTTGGGACCAGATTCATAGGAAAGAAGGATGGAGTTTTAATTCACCATTTATACCCCTTAAAAAATACTCAATTTTTTCCCCCGGGGGAACATTTTTTGTTCGGTAATTGGATTAAGAAAGATGACCCAATTAAAAGACTTTATGGAGCAAAATAGATTACTATCATTGCAGGATCTGGAAAGGAAGAGAGATCTCGTGTTGATTGATGAATGGAGATATGCTCAAATAAAACACTTTTTTGAAAGTCTTCCACAGCCTATTAGTTCCGAAACAAATCTACGGCCATTTGAAAGACTCTGTATAAAGAAAACCGACAAAGGAATAGTCTCGATGTTATATGAAGTTTTGAATGCTTTAAAGAAAAAGAGCATACCTCCATTCATCAAAAATGGGAAGAAGAAACGGGTTCATCAATAACTGAATTTGAAATGAGACAGATAATAAATAGGGTCCATGTTACTTCTATAAACAACAAAGTAATGGAACAGAATTATAAATGTTTGGTAAGATGGTATCTTACACCAGATAAATTACACTCATCCCTAGGAACTAATTCACGTTTTTGCTGGAGAGGCTGTAGAGAGGTGGGCACAATGACACATATTTGGTGGTCTTGCCCAAAGGTTAAACATTTTTGGTCAAAAATCAGACAAAAAAATAATAAACATGAATATACCGGAGGATTTTTGGGTCTGCGTTTTGCATGGGGCTCGAATGCCAACCAAAAAATATTTAATATTTATATTTTAATATTGACACTAATCCCAGATTTTTTTGCTGCAAAAAGTCAGATCTCGAGTTACTGGCAACAAGAAGAGAGCCCTACATTAAGAGAATGGGGGAAAAAACTTGATGAAATTTATTATAATGAATATTTAAGATATAGAGAGGAGGAAACTTGGGCAGATTTTGAAGACAAATGGGATACTTGGAAAAAATATAAGTCTAAGATGGAATACGCAGAAATGATGGAAGCTTAAGTAACAATGAGGAGAGGAAATTAACGAATAGAAGAGACAATAGAGGCCTAGTAAGAAGAATAGTAGGAGGCTGGGGAAGGGAGGGAGAGGGGGGGCAAGGGGAAAAAAAAAAATAGAAACAAAAATATATATATATATATATATATATATATAGACATATTTTCCACATATGATGCAAAACCTAAGTCGAGACATAATCACTAAACGCAACCATGAGCAGGTCTCAAGTTATGGTTAAGTCTGAAGTGAAAAAAAAGAAGAAAAAAAAAAAAACCTGACAATTCCACCCATAATTCCCACATAGAAAATAATTATATGCATATTCTTATCAGAAATAGGTAAATATGTTCCTAGGTATGTTTTTAACTATGATATTCAACCTATAATGCCCATGTGGAAACATGATATGCATATTCTTATCAGAAATTGGTTCCTAGGTATGTTTAACTATGATATTCCCCATGTGGGAAAATAATTATATGCATATTATTTAGGGCTGTTACTGATCAAAATTTTTGTGTTCGATTAATCGTTTTTTTTTTAATCGATTAATCGACTAATTTCGATTAATTATAACGCACATGCAGATCCAACTACTTTTAGCTGATCTCCTTGCAGGCTGATTCCCAGTGCAGCTACCAACCACTGGAAAAACGGATAGCAGGATGCAAAAAGCACACAAAGGCCGCGCTCGATGGGAATAGCATTAAAACTTTTATAGTCTTCAAGTAGGTAACCAAATATTGCACTGGAGATAAAATCGATGTAGCTACATAAAAATGGTGCGAGTAATACCAAACAGTACCAAAAGCAGTCATAAAAACATGTAGCCAAGTATGATACTGGTATAAAAATGTGTACAACGATACCACTGCTGAATCCAGGTGAGGAGGGGTTAACATCAGTCCGTCGGCATGTAGATGTTCCATGAAGGGAACTATCACAACTCCCAGTGGATGGCTGTAGAATTCCAGGTGTATAGAGGGAAGTGATAGAGAGAAGTGTAACAGCCCTTGCGTGTGGCAGATAGTAAGGTCCCGCCGGCATGCAGATATGAAGGCACAGCAAAGGAGCCCTAAAGATGGACACGGCAAGCCCCGCCGGTGTCCGTGACGTCACCGGATCTCCGATGGAACTCCCTGAAGGCCCAGAAGCCGGCAGAGAGGTGAGTACCAATCAAAAGAATTTTGATCGATCAAAAAAATTAAAGATTAATCGATTAATTAAAAGTTAATTTGCACAGCCCTAAAAAAAATCAATGGTTTTCTTATCAAAATTTCCGATCGTGTGTACGCGGCATCAGACGAGAACTTCTTTGCAAGATTTTTATACTGTTACAAGGCCGTCATGCCAGGAATGCCAAAAACAGAATCATCTGGGGGTCTTTCTTTCCAGTTTTTCTGTTTGAAGGAATCGGATGTGTTCATACAGACCAAGAGGTTCAAGATGTCCATGCATACAGTCACAGGGACAATTCAACAGGAGGACCAGTTGGTATCATTCGACCAGCTGACTCATACTTCCATGTACAGATCAATGCCGAGCACCAGAGGAGTGTGAGATTTGCGGTGGCCAGATGTAACTTCCAGTGACTGCCAGCCAGTCTCTGGGGCTCCACAATCTGAAGAAACAAGTGCAAGGCCCAATGAGCGCGGTGAAGCGCAGACACTCAAAGTATCTTGAAAGGAAGGATGCCTTTTCTAGCATTGCAAGCCTTTCAAGATCTTCAAGGGGGCCTGAGTAAGGATGACAACAAGACAGTAGTAGCCTACATTGCCTCACAAGGGGACATCAAAAGTATTTTTTTGTTACATCTTGTAAATAAACTTTTCGTGGGGTAGACAACGACTTAGTTAAGGTTGGTCTTCTTGCCAGGGAAGAAAAGTCAATTATTGGTTCGGTTAGGCAGAATATTTTTTTCGAAAAGTGCCTAATACCAATATTGACCCTATGGGGCATTCCAGCAGTAGTTCTCAGGGAGACTTCACTGAACATGCAGCTTCTTATATTTGCAACAGGATACCAATGCAATTATTCTATCATACAATCATACGGTGCTATGGAATTTTCTGTTTGATCTATGTCGCTGGTCAAATACTTCTGGCTATGGAATAGGCTACACTGGAGGTGCTGGGATTCTCACCTGAGGTTGTTCAGACCTTGGTGACCAGAAGATCATCCATGAACGCTACATATGAGAGGATATGAAAAAAGTTTGTTTTGTTTTCTCAGCAAAAGGTTTCTCTCCTGTGTTCCCTGCTCTAGCCAACAATCTTGACATTTTACAGTCAGCACTAGAGGTTGGTCTGGCATACAACTCCATTTAAGGTACAGATCTCTGCTTTATCTTTTCACAGGCTGCAGATAGGTGCAAAAGCAAGTGACCAGATGCTTCTTCCAGATCCCAATCTATATATGACATGACCTTGAGGGAAATCCTTGTTCCCTTTGTGGGATTTAGGCCCCTTTCACACTTATGCGACTTCAAAATTGTGCGATTTTACCACGATTTTGCCGCAATTTGCGGACGCAATTTTGACAAGACCGTCATACAACTGTGGATCCGACTTTGCCTCACAGCTTGAAGTACGACTTATTTGAAGGACTTTGATCCCCAAATAATTAGGGGGAACTCCACGCCAATATTTTTTGGTCTGGTTTGGATTTTGATCCCCAAATACTTAGGGGGAACTCCACGCCAATATTTTTTGGTCTGGTATGGATATTAAGGGGAACCCCCACGCCGAAAAAACAAGCGCACCTCACCCGGTGACAACGTGGAAGACTGCCCCCCCCCCCCCCCGCTAGTAAAAGAGCTCCAAGAAGATAGCGGAGAAGCCCAGCCGAAGGACACCGGAGAAGAGGGGAGAAGACTGTGCAGAAGACCGGGCCCACACCGCTAGTAAAAGAGCTGCAAGAAGGTAGCGGAGAAGCCCAGCAGAAGGAAGAAGCCCCCGGAGAGCAGAAGAAGAGACCCCTGAAGTCGGAAGAAGACCCCCGGAGCTGCCTAATAAATGACTTTTAAAACCTGTGTAGTGTGTGTTTTTTTTATCCTCCAGGTGAATGGGTAGGGATATAATGTACCCCATACTCATTCACCTAGGGTGAAGGGCTGTGATCTGGGGTGGCCCCTTATTTAAGGGGTTTCCAGATTCCGATAAGCCCCCCACCCGTAGACCCAACAGCCAATGGCCAGAGTTGTCGGGAAGGGGCCTGTAGGATTGGGGTGATCAGACTCTAGCGTTAGGTGCGTTTTTTGTGAGTATGCCAGTCCAGAACTGCATTTTTAAGGGCCTGGTATCCCACTTTTATGTAAAAGCACAAAAAGTTCACAAATACATCAGTAGCCCCCATAGGGGGTTCCACCATTACTATATCTTGCATACTCAACACTTTAGCCTCCTGGCTTTCATTCTTGCCGTCCGGCTGTTTCAGGCCTTTAGCCAGCTCCTCAGAACAAACAGAGTTTCCTAGAGTTATGCTCTCTCCTAGCTTACTCCTGATCAGCGCCTTGCTGCTCAATCACCAATGACTTCTGCCTCCTGCAGACATGCATGCTCTGGCTGTGCCCATGCAGCCTATGACTCCTCTGAGGGATGGAAGTCCACCTGATTAACAGGAACAGACTCCTGTCTGTTGAGCCATAGTCAGGTCAGAACTAAATAGCCAAATACACAGCTGTGCAATCAGTGTGTCTTTCTCTCCAAAATATGGCATACACCAGCAATCTTTAAGGTCGCACAGAGTCTCACCACCACATATCCCCCCCCCTTTTTCGAACCGGAGGGAGGAACACATAAACCCGTCATCACAAATGGGACACCTCTGTGCCAGCCATTGGCTGCGTAGGCTCATTTTTTTCGGGTATGTTTCCACCAGCACTTCACCTTGGCGCCTCTGTGCCAACCATCAGCAGCAGGAGTCCTAATCTGCCCAACCTTTTCTTTAAAGGGGCACTCCACCCACATCTTCTTCCGGGTGTGCTTCCACCAGCACTTCTTCCTGAACCGTGGGTTCCCACAAATTTCTCGATCCCTTCCACCTTCTTGCCTCAGGATCCTTCTTTTTCCTCCCACAGACCTAATCTCCCGGGACTGTTGGGGTCCCACTTTCATGAAATCTGTCAGGGACTGGCCACTCTCACTACCTGACGCAACATTAACCAACAACATTTGTTTCTCAGGTTCACTAACCCCTGTGTGGTTACCTTTGGCAACCAAACCATCTGAGATCAACACCACATTCTTCTGTTTTAACCTCAATAGCAATGTTCCACAAGGGGTTATTGAACTCAACATTGTCATTGGAACCTCTTGTCCCCTTGTTTGGACAGTGTCTATGGAGGGACCACCTACAGGCAAGCAGTTACTCCCTATGGGACAGTCCCGCAGTTTCACATCGCCCCCTGTTGTCCAACACTGCATGCAGTCCGGGTCTACATATAATGCAGCCCATCCACACCTTCATTTATGACCTATTGATACAAAGTTATTATGTCTCCTTTAGTGGACAACAACAATATATACAATTATTTTGAATATTTGCTGGTACATGATGCTCTGCGGTTAATCGCAGAGTGAAAACTGGAAGGTCTATGGATTGGCTGCATTGGTGACCCAATGTGTAAAAAATGCATAGATTAGAAAGGGTTTTAAATTTCTGTTACCCTCCAACATAATCACAAGATATGTGTCACTTGATGTATGAAAAGATCCCATGCGATCGGAGATGCATATTTCAACCACACTTCAATATTGCTCTAATGCCGTACATACACTGTACAGGTAGTCTAGGTCTACATGTAATGCAACCTATCCATACTCTTGTCCATGCCTTTTTGATACAGCTTTAACTACATAATTATTTGGAATATTTCCTGGTACATGATGCTCTGCGGTTAATCGCAGAGTGGAAATTGGAGGATATATGGATTGGCTGCATTGCCGAACCAATGTGTAAAAAATGCATAGATTAAAAAGGGTTTTAAATCTCTGCTACCCTCTAACATGATTACAAGATATGTGTCACTTGATGTATGCAAATGATCCTATGCGATCGGAGATGTATATTCCAACCACTCCTCAATATTGCTCTAATGCCGTGCATACATTATACATGTAGTCTAGGGGCCAGATTCAGCAAGACTTGCGCTGGAGTATATCGATATGCGCCGCGTAACTGTCAAGATGCGCCGTAGTATCTATGCGGCCGTACCCACCAAACTAGATGCAACAGAAAACTGGCTTTTTCCGATCGGCTTAACTTTCCCTCGCCAGAGTATCGTAAGCGCATATTTTCGCTTGTCGCATCCGTCGCACCTATTGATTTGCCATGCAAATTTGCAAATGAGGGAGATTTCCCGATTCGCGAACGGATTAGCACCAGACGCTGGCTACATGCGCCGCGCGTATGCCGTCCATCTGTCGCAAAGTTATTCCTACAAATAGCTGCTTTATCTTTACTCCAGACGGCCACAGGTCAGCAGGAGAGCAGCTACAGCAGCAGCGTTACCGACAAAACTAGCAAGCTGAACAACCACACTTGCAAGGACAACACCTCTGTGTGACAACATGCCAGGGGCAGCCGTGGTCCTAGCACTACTAATGGGTCCCCCGGAACGGAGGAGGTGGGCACGTGAGAGGATATACCGCACGCGCATGAGCCTCTTTGGCATGGGTGAGGAGGAGGTGTATCGCCTCTTCAGATTCAGCCCTGATGCAATCCTTGAACTAACCACAACCCTGCGGGATGACATCACCAGCCCAACACACCGCTCACAAGCAGTGCAGCCACTGGTGAAGGTACTGGCAACACTTAATTTCCTTGCAAGTGGATCATTCCAGCGTACAAGTGGAGTGGTGGCAAGGATGTCACAGTCCTCCATGAGCAGATGTGTGCACCAGGTTATCCCTGCAATCCTCAGACGCATGTCCAACCACTTCATCAGACCCACCACTGAGGAGCTGCGGCTGAAGGCAATGCAGGATTTCTACAGCATTGCCAGATTCCCACGCACCGTGGGGGCCATTGATTGTACACATGTGGCACTCCAGCCCCCCAGTGCCACAGAGCACATATACCACAATCGGAAGCATTGGCATTCCATCAATGTACAGGTGATAGCCGATGCCCAATGCCTCATATGGCACGTCCGTGCCAAACACCCCGGATCCAGCCATGACAGCTTCATATACAATCAGAGCCCCATCACAATGGAATTCCAACAGAACATGTATGGAGACAGATGGCTGGTTGGTGAGTGACATGGGTGGCAGGCATGACTGTCCCCCCCCATGATGCTGACATCACAAGGGGCACATGCATGACTAACATCCTCCTGTCTTTTCCCTTACAGGTGACTCTGCATATGCACTGGGACCCCATCTAATGACTCCTTTCCGGAACCCCCAAACCAGAGGAGAGAGAAGATACAATGAAGCACATATCAAAACTCGTGCAGTGGTGGAGCAAACATTTGGGCTCCTGAAGTCCTGTTTCCGCTGCCTGGATAAGTCTGGGGGGACCCTATTGTATTCCCCTACCTTTGTGTGTCAGATCATCGGTGCATGTTGCATTCTGCACAACTTTGCCATGAGAAAAGGCCTGCAGATTGACATACATGATGACCTGACCCCCCAACCAGACAGCCCCCCCCCTGCCAGAGGAGACCCATTCAGCTGATGGAAGAGCAGTCAGGAGGATCCTCGCCGTAGGCATCTTTGGACACTAAACAAAAACATTGATCACACAGACAATGCACGCATGCACACCACTGATGTCCCTAGATCACACACACCACATCCACATCGCATTGGATTAGCCCAAGTCCAACATGCAGGACTTGGGAGCAGCATTGTCGGCGTTAGGCCCCAATGATGTCGCTGTCCATTCATACACCATTCACACGTCATTCACACATCCGTGGGGATAACTTCTCCCCAACGGCCGAGGGTGACACCCCTTACTGGCAGGAGTGCCACCCCCTCACATTCACACACCATTCACACTGTCCCCTGCACTCCTGACCGTGTGCAGTTAAACTGAAAAAAAAACCTCATAACTGAGCATAAATAAAAGAAAAAACTCATAACCTGAGCATAAATAAAAAAAACTCATAACCTGAGCAAAAATAAAAGAAAAAACTCATAACCTGAGCCAAAAATATAACAAAAAAAAAAAAGCCCTCATCTGGGCTGACGGGGGCTCTTTCTTGTGGGCCCTCTCTGGCTCCTCAGCTGCCTGGAGGGAGTGGGTGGGGGTGGGGGGGGGCATCTGGAGGTGGCTGATCCCCGGGTGGGCCACTCCTGGCAGGTGTTGGCTGCATGCCCTCCAAGGCCACGGCAATCCGGCTCAGATAATGATTGGTCTGGGCCTGCATCCTCAGCTGGCGGGTGATATTATGCCGCTGGTCACGCTGCCTCTGCCTCCCCTGTTCCCGGATGGCAGCAATGTTGGCATAGACGGCTGCAGTGAGGTGCCGAACATCAGCCTGCACCTCCCCCAGGCTGGTCACCACTGCAGCGCAGTTGCAGCTGACATCCTGCACAGCGTTCGTCAGCTGGGACACGGAGCCCAGGCTGTCAACTAGCCAGCCGGTCAAGATGCCCAGCAATCTCCCCCATCTGCTGGGTCTGCCTGGCCTGGTCCCGGGCCATTTGGTCATGGACCACGTCAGACACCCCCCTGGTCTTCCGGGTCGCCTTCCTGGGGCCAGGAGATGGTTGTCCCCGTGGGGATGGAGTCGCCCTTGAGGGGCTTCCTAGAATGGGGGAGGGGATTACAGAGGGCCCTGCAGAAGGGGAGGACTCCTCCAAAATTAAAAGAAAGTCCTGCTCTGGAAACGCAGGCTCCTCCTCAACCACCTCATCAGGTGAGTTGTGGGCACTCTCCTCCATCTCATGCTGTTCACCACCCAGGGGGTCGGGCCCAGGATGCCGTTGGGGTGGACTGGCCGCCGACAGATGATGGCCCAGCTCCGTCATCTGTGGATGACACAAAGCAGACACATGTTGGTGGTCCCACACACTTGGCACATGTACCCTCCCACCCCCACATGCAACACACCAAATAGGGGATAAAAAACACTTACCTGTCCTGAAGCCTTCCTCTACAGAATCATAGCCTGGTACCCCCTCCAACTGCTCCCTCTCCAGGCAGCGGGGGCGACCACCTCCTCCTCCGTGGTCAGGCTGACCGCACATGGGGTTCCCTTCCCCCGGACTTTGCACCTCAGATCATTAATTTTCTTGCCGATATCGGCAGCAGTCCGGGTGGAGTAGCCCAAGGCATTGAACCTGCCAGCAATGGACTCCAGGATGCCCTGCTTCCTATCCCGGCTGGTCTTCCGACTTTTCCTGCCGTGGAGAAAGTCGTTATACGTCTCCATAGCAGAGATCACTAAGGTGAGCTCCTGGGCATTAAAATTGAGGTTTCTCCTCTCTTTGGGGGGGAACGGGAGCAGCCATCATACAGCAAAGTAACTTCCCTGGGGTGGGGGAAACTGGATATACTTTTGCGACGGAAAGGCGCATCTATGGCCGCTTATATACGCGCAACGGAAGACATTGCGCTGGCGTTTCCCATGAAGTGGTGCCGACGGAAGTTGTAAGCATGCGCACAGGGGAGCGAGGGGAGCCCTCCCTCACTGCGCATGCTCCGTGGATGATGCGATGAACGTAAGTCACTGCGCTGGGCTCCGCCCATCATTTACATATGATCACACCCACTTCCACTTGCGTCAGCGCTTTTTCGTTACTCCGCCGCAAAGTAACGAACATGCGCTTGGTGAGTACTGGACTTTACTCACTAGTTCGCGTCAGCGTAACGTATATGCGTTGCGCTACGCCGGATAAAAAATGCGCGCATCTACCTGAATCTGGCCCTAGGTCTATATGTAATGCAGCCTATCCATACCCTCGTCCATTTCCTATTGATACAGCTTTAACTACAACATTATTTTGAATATTTGCTGGTATATGATGCTCTGCGGTTAATCGCATAGTGGAAATTGGAAGGTGTATGGATTGGCTGCATTGCTAAACCAATGTGTAAAAAATGCACAGATTAGAAGGGGCTCTAAATTTATGTTACCCTCTAATATAATCATAAGATATGTGTCACTAGGGTGTATGAACGTATGTTTTGTATGTACTCCATTAGGGAGAAGGTTAAATGTTTTGTGTAGGGCAACACACGCCAACACTGGCTTTGTTTTTAAATGTAAGTTCAAAATAACAAAAATAACAAATATTCAAAATAACAAACTTTAAAAAACTTTGAGCACCAGGTAATTCAAAGGAAATGGTTAACAGGAAAACAGGCTGGTAACACCTGAGAGTTATCCAGGTTGATTGTACTCGGAGTCTCAGGTAATCGTGCTAAGGAAAGGTCTGAGGGGAAAACAGGGAAATTGATCTGAGGTGGGAAAGTGACCTGAGGTGTGCCGGGGTCACGTGGTCAGTATGCCTAAAAGGGGGCAAAAATAAAACAGTAGGATGAGCTAGCCAAGAGATTCGAAATGAAAGTAACTGTATGCAACCACAAGCCCCCAACGTAAGAATGCCTGTGACAGACATGTGGAGCTGACATATGTCCGGAAAAGAAAACTGACTACCGCCAATCTAACTTCTCAACAACGAGAATAAAGACCCCTCGACAAATGGCAGCAGAAACTGCACCTGTACTGCAAGCACGGCCCGGAGAGGATATTGAAGTTCTACCCTGGTTAAGCAGCAGGGTATGGCTATGAGTCATGCCCTGTGCTAGCAGAGAAGGGAGTACTAGGGAAAGTAAAGTGGCCTATCCCCGAGTACATCCGCAAAAGTCTAGTGCCCAGACTGTACTGGGCCCAGCTTGAAAACCTGTTTTGAGCTGAAAGTGGCAAAAGAAGCAAAAAGGCAAGTAGGAACTGAATGTCAGTGAAAAAAAAGAACCCAGGACTTGAAGATCAAGCTCCGTCTGCTAAAAAGAAGGCCGTATCAGGAGTTTCAAGGAGAGCGTGCTACCATGCATAGAATTTGTAAGCGGAGAAAGACAGATGGCGGCAAACTCTGCGATATCTGCTGCCCGTGACATGAAATCTGCAAAGAAGAACAACATCGTTAAAAACATAATCAACAAGCCCCAACTCACCTTAGGAAAAGGAAAAATCCCTACCTCCCTTACCCCTACCTACGTAGGTGTCCCTGACTAACACACGCAGTAACGTAGAGCAGGAACAAAAATGTAGCGGAAGACTGAAATGTGTCAGTCTCTCTCAAGAAACTAGCAAGGCTGAGCAACCTGAGGCAAATCAGGCCAATTAAAAACGTAACACTCAAGCCTATGAACTTGAAGACGTGTCAGGCAAGTGATGTAAGTAGTGAGATAATGTGACGTATGAACGTGATGAAAGCCGTGAGAAGCGGATGAGGGGACTTGCCACTGCACAAGCCAATTAGAAACAAACATCTCAATCCGACATTACCCGTAGACGTGACAGGTAACCGGCAGTGGAGAGTGGCTATGAACAAATATGAATGCACAGACTATGAAAATAAAATGTAGGTAAGTGTGGACTAATGCAGCTGGACTGAGAATGAGACAAACCCATGAATTGCAAAGGCCGAGCAACCTGAGGCGTAGCAGGCAAATTAAAAACGTACACTCAGGCCTGATGAATCTGAAGACGTGTCAGGTCATAGTATGTCGAGATGCATTAAACGTATGAGAAACGGATGAGGAGACTTGCCACCATACAAGCCAATTAAAAACTATCATCTCAATCCGTAAGCACCCATAGACGTGATGGGTGACCCCCCCAGCGGTGAAACGCCATGAATCTACAATGATGATATCAAACTACCAACTAGAAACCATCACGACTGAAACCTGTATGATAGACCTGAAGTTGCATGAGCGACAGGAAGTAGCATGAGAGACATAAGCACCCGAGCACACGAATAGCATGAGAAGTAAAAAAGCATGAGAAGTGAATAGTACGAGAAACGTGAATAGTACGAGAAACGTGAATAGAACGAGAAACGAAAAAACATGAGAAACGCGAATAGCATGAGAAGCGTAATACACTTGAGAACATAATACCCAGAACAGCGTAAACGTATGAGAAGCGTAATCGTGTGAGAAGCGTATTCGTGTGAGAAGCGTAAATCTATATGATAGACCTGAAGTTGCATGAGCGACGTGAAGTAGCCTGAGAGACATAAGCACCCGAGCACACGAATAGCATGAGAAGTGAATAGTACGAGAAACGTGAATAGTACGAGAAACGTGAATAGTACGAGAAACGTGAATAGTACGAGAAACGAAAAAACATGAGAAACACGAACAGCATGAGAAGCGTAATACACTTGAGAACATAATACCCAGAACAGCGTAAACACATGAGAAGTGTAATCGTATGAGAAGCGTAAAACGTATGAGAAGCATAAAACGTATGAGAAGCATAAACGTATGAGAAGCATAAACGTATGAGAAGCGTAACCGTACATACACACATTAATAACCAATAATTGCATCACAACTAAAACCTGCAAGAGAAACGTAAATACGAGAAAACATGAATAGCATGAGAAACGTAACGTAAAACGCACCATAGAAACGTAAAATTGTCTGAGGAACGAAAAAACATGAGACATAACTGCATGAAACAATGTAAAATAGCATGAGAACATGACTAGCCTGAGAAACCCGACACATGAAAGTGCAAAGCACAAGAACATGACTAGCGTTAGAAACGTAAACGCAAGGGAACATGACCAGCATGAGAAACGTGATCGCCTGGGAACCGTAACTAGCTCGAGAAATGTGCACATGAGAAACTTAACCGCATGGACATGAGAAATGAAAACACACGAGTAAACCATGAGAAACATAATCACATGAGAACATGACAACCTGAGAAACGTCACGCAATCACATGAAAACGTAACCCGCATGAGAAACTTAACGCATGAAAAACGTGATCGCCTGAGAACCATGAAAAAACGTGATACCATGAGAAACGTTATTGCATCAGTAACAAACACATGAGCCGTAAACGCATGAGAAACGTAATCAGATGAGGAACCATGAGAACGCAATTGCATGAAAAACGTAGTCGCATGAAAAAACGTAAACACATCGAAACAAACTCACATGAGAACATAAAACCATAATCGCATGAGAAACCCGCATGAAACTGCAATCGCACCAGAAACGTAATCGCATGGGAACATAATACCATGGGAAGCGTAATCACATGGAAACATAGTCGCATGAAAAACAGTCGCCTGAAAAAATGTAATCGCATCAGAAACATGATACCATGGGAAACGTAATCATATCAGAAACATAATACCATGGGAAACGTAGTCGCATGAAAAAACATAATTAGAAACGAAACGTCATGGGAAACGTATACCATGGGAAACGTAGTCGCATGGGAAGAAACGGGAAACGTAGTCGCCGCAGAAACATGGGAAACGTAGTCGCAAAGCGTTATGAAACGTAGTCGAATTAGAAACATATGCCATGGGAAACGTAGTCGCATGGAAAACGTAGTCACATGAAAAACGTAATCGAGTCAGAAACACACCATGGGAAACATGGTCGCATGGGAAACATGGTCGCATGGGAAGACACCATGAGAAACGTAATCGCATGAGAACGTGATCGCATGAGAAACGTAACACACAAGGACCGTGATCGCACATGAACATGATTGCATGAGAACCATGGGAAACATAATCGCATGAGAACTACCATGCGAAACGTAATCGCATGAGAACCACCATGAAAACCGTGATTGCATGAGAAACGTAACACAATGACCACGATCGCACGCGAACGTGATCGCATGAGAACGTGACCACACGTGAAACATAATCGCATGAGGACATCACTAGCATAAGAAGCACATTGCAGGAGGACATTACTAGCATAAGAACACATAGCATGAGGACATAACTAGCATGAAAAACGTAATCGCCTGACATGAATCGCCTGACATGAATCGCATAACATAAGAGAAACGTAACCATCAGAAGAACCTTAACTAGCAGGAGAAACTCAAACTTTGACAGGGAGCCCTCAGCACCCACTGGGCTGTCACTGGGAGACGTGTCACAGGGGAGGAAACAGGCCGCGCTGGTGAAGATGCTCCTTCAGCCAAACAGCGCTCAGCTACATGACACAGCTAGGAGGAAGCAGAGTGCGGACAGGGAAAGCACATGCCTGTGTGTGTGTTGTCCCAGGCTGGAGATACGTTTCTGCCTTGTTTAGACAATACTCTAATTACTATTGGGCGTCGGCTACAAAGATGGCCAGAGAGGTTTGGTGCGTTAAAAGGTTTCAGCTGTTCAGAATTAAGCAATTAAAGCCCCTATAAAGACAGCCTAGGGATGACGACTGATTGCTGCATCCTGAGGCTGTGTGAGTGAAGGAGCAGTCACAAACCCTACTGAAGAGGTGAGGTGCTGATGGATATTTCTGTGTGAGAAATATCAAAGATACTTTTTGTTTTCTGCTGCAGGACCAGCAGTGTCTGCCCAGCAGTAGGCTGTGACAGACTCCATAGGTAGGTTCCTGTGTTGAGAAGGTAGACGCCCCAAGTGGCAAGGGTTTATTTTATGTTTTGTTTTGGTTATGCTGTTTTGATGCTTGCACGTGTATCCAGCAATATGGAAAAATAAACCATATCATTTGTTTTCAATCATCCTCAACTGCCTTTTTGTACAGTTCAGCATGTAGTGAACCCATCCAGGGGGTCACACATACCCGCTACCGAGCTAATCCCTCACACATGGTGGAGAATGCGGGCAGTTAAAGTAAACCCAAAATGAAGGAAATGCTAAAACAGATGGTTATAGCAAATGCAAATCAACAGCAGATGAATTCAGATTTGCAGCGGAGCCTTGCAGCTCAACAACAAACTCACGCAGCTCAACAACGGGCTCATCAAGAGAGCCTTGTAACACCATTCTAGGAGAATTGGTGCCAGAAAGCTATCGTATCATAACGGAAAATAGAATAGGGCAAAGAGAGGAGGACTGGCTGTGATCCATAAGACTCATCTTGCGATCACAAAACCAGTACCTCAAAACCCTCTTCCATTCATGGAAACCCTTACTCTGCAACTGCAAGTAAACTCCCAGGAGACCGTCCGGATTCTACTCTGCTACAGGCCACCCGGCCCAAAATCGCAGCTTCTCCCTTCATTGACGGATTTTATCTCCACCTATACCCTGAACAGCAAACATCTTTTGCTGCTCGGGGATTTCAACCTCTGGGCCAACTCCCCACAAGACCCCGTTGCCGACGCCTGCATTGACCACCTGGAAGGTCTAGGGCTACAACAACTAGTATGTGGGCCCACACATGCTTCAGGTCACACACTCGATCTCATTCTCAGACAAGATCTGGAAATATAAATCTTGGGAAATGAACCGTTGCCATGGACAGATCACCATGCAATCAAATTAATTATCCCCAATTCCCCCCCCCTAACAAAAACATCAAATCCAGAGATAATACACTGGACTAGATGTCAGAAGAAGCTCCACTCGGAATTCTACAAAGCCACGTTAAGGGAAAAAATAGAAACAATTCAGCCGCATCAAACGGCTGAAGAAACACTGGATGCCATAAACACAGCCCTATTACAGTCAGCTGACTTAATAGCGCCGAAAAGTAAAACCCACATCCGAAAAAAAAAACTCCAGCTGGTTCAACAACCAACTGGCGTTATTGAAACAAGAGCGCATCTACAAAGCAATAACAAGGACATAAAGAAATCTTCAAAGCCAAGAAAAATTATTTTTCTGAGGCTATCAATAGCGCCCTGAATCGCCCCCGCGAACTCTTCAAGCTGGTCACTCAGACCTTGAATCCAGGATGTCTTGAAGCCCCCAATTCCGACACACAAGAATTTTGCAATGAATTGTCGGATTACTTCATCAATAAAATCGAGGGAATCCGGCAAAGCATTCAGCAAAACAATTCCCCCTGTAGCCCCCCCCCCCCCCCGTAATTATTTACACAACACCTGTAGTAATTCACCTCAACCAGGTAAATTCACGCTGGAACCCATCTCTACCCAAGCCACTAAAAATATCAATCGGCACTCTGCGTAACAGCACTGCGCCGAACGATATCTGCGCCGACATCCTGGCACCTCCTATCACACAGCTTATTAACCAATCTTTCGTGGAGGGCAAAGTGCCCTCCCAGTTGAAGGGGGGCGTAATTAGACCCATCCTGAAGAAACCTACCCTGGACCCTAAGGATCCACTCCACCGCCGCCCCATAACAGCCCTAAATGCTCTCTCTAAGGTAATGGAGAAAGTGGCGGTACAACAGCTGCAACAGCATCTAGATACCCACAACCTACTTGATCCATTTCAATCGGGATTCCGCCCCGGACACGGGACGGAAACAGCACTGATATGGGACGACGCTCTCGAGGCCGCAGACAAAGGAGAATCTTGTCTTCTGGTTCTGTTGGACCTAAGCGCAGCTTTCGACACAGTAGACCATAAGCTTTTATTGACCCGGCTAGCTGAAGTAGCCAAAGTCGCAGAAGGCGATTTATCTTGGTTCTCCTCTTTTTTGGAAAACCGTTTGCAAATAGTGACGTTAGGACCTTTCACTTCTGAAAAACGCACAGTCTCATGCGGAGTCCCTCAAGGATCCCCGCTGTTGCCGGTGTTGTTCAACATTTATCTTCGTCCTCTTTTTTTAAATCATTATCAGTCAAAAACTGCTCTATCACTCATATGCAGACGATACGCAACTGTATTTCCACATTTGCAATAAAAAGGATCACCACCTCAATCTAGACATGTTTCTCTTTGATAGAGGACTGGATGACAAAGAGTTATCTTAAACTCAACGAAGCGAAAACAGAACTTCTCCTGTTTCACGCCAAGTGTACAAATCTACCTGTAACAACTTGGAGTCCCCCACCCATCCTAGGGAAAATCATCACCCCTAGCGCCAAAGTCAAAAGTCTCGGGGTCATTTTCAACTCCTACATGACAATGGACGCACAAATAGGGTCAGTTGTCAGCGGATCTCACCATCTGCTGCGCTTACTACGCAGACTCACCCCTTTTATTCCCAAAGAAGATATAGCGGTCGTGGTGGGAGCAATTCTAAACTCAAGATTGGACTATGCAAATGCCCTTTACCACGGACTCCCCAAGTCCTAAATCGCTCGTCTACAAGTCGTTCAAAATACGGCCGCCAGACTGGTGACTGGGAAAAAACCTTGGGAATCCATCTCACCTTCACTGAGATCCCTTCACTGGTTACCAGTAAAAGACAGAATTACTTTTAAACCTCTCTGTCTAACGCATAGATGTATCCATGGGAATGCTCCCCATTATTTATGTGAAAAAATAAAGGCTTATAATCCCCATCGCGTTCTGTGATCCACCAATCAAAATCTACTCCAGATACCGAAAGCCAACTACAGGTCCAAAGGAGATAGAGGATTTGCTGTCCAGGGTCCCAGACTATGGAACGCTTTGCCAGCCAGTATTCGGTTGGAAGAGAACCACTTAGCATTCAGAAGAAAGATCAAGACTCATCTCTTTTGATACCAAGGGAGACTGGAACAACAAGCGCCCAGAGGCGATTTTGTTTACATGTGCCGTGCTATATAAGTTTTTTATTCATTCATTCATTCAAAGGAGCCGCCATTAGTAGTAGAATAGTCTGTAGAGCCTGTGGTCTCCAATGCTGTGAATGGCGTTCCAGAGGTCAAACCAGACGAGACAAAACCAGAAGAGAAAGACCCCCATGTACAAGAAGATGCTGAGGAGGTCCCGGCAGTAGCAGCTCCTATGAAGCTGAATCGACGGTCTGACAGTTCTGCTAAATACAGTAGAGAACCTTTAGCAAATACTTTGAAGAAACTTGATGATCCAGCTACCAAAGCTGGTACCTTGGAACTGGAACCCAACAAGTTTAAGGGCAAGATTTTGGATTGCTCCAGATCTTTTCGCAAAGCCAAATTGCTGCATTACCATATGAAGTAATTCCATGGTGTTGACAAGTCAGAGAAGGATCAGAGTCCTGTCACAAGGCATATGCAGACAAGAGGCTCTTTAGCTCACGAAAAGGCCAGTCAGTAAAGCTCAAAGAGAAGACGCACCACAAACAGTTCAAATTCCCACTGACCGTCCCTAAAAGACAAAAGCAAGGAGAACTTAATCCAGAAGTCTCATCGCAAGCCAGACAAGCTGTCTGAAAGTGTTAAAGAAAAAGTAAGGCCGCGTACACACGATCAAATCTATCTGCTGAAAACAGTCTGACAGACCGTTTCAGCAGACAGATTTGATCGTGTGTACGGGCGGACAGACAGATTTTTGCCAGCAGACAGATTTTAAAGCATGCTTTAAAATCTGTCTGCTGGGAATCCGTACGTCAGACATGTCTGCTGGTTAGTACGCTAACCAGCAGACATATATGCCCACACATGCGTCAAATGGATTTGACACATGCGCGGAAGTGTTTTACTTCCTGGTGAGGTGACGTGGCGGCGTCAACGTCATCGCCACGTCACCGCGCTGTCTGCCGGCGGGGATTTTGGTTTGATTGTGTGCACAGCGATCAAACCAAAACAGCAGACAAATCTGTTCAAATCGGTCTGCCAGACCAATTTGAACAGATGTATTTGGTCGTGTGTACGCGGCCTTAGAGAAAAGTTCAAAGATTTCTTGAGTCTGAAGTCAAAGAAGAAAAACAAAGCAAAGTCAGAGCTGTCTGGTAGTGAAGAGAACATAGAGGTTTCTAATGAGCTCTCACAAAAAAAATTACAACCTTCAAAGCTCAACAGTGATTATAAGGCCCCGTGTTCTGGTAAAAGCGGCGATCATGGATGCCATCCATATACAAGACTAAGTGATGAGGAGACGCTCAGGGATTCTTGCACGGAAAGCTTACTTTGGAGTGATGAGGATTACAATGAAGAGATCGTTGTCATGCATGCTGATGGTTTTCTAAATCTTGGCAGCAACAGGAGAAAGTACAGCTCTGCCAAGTAAAGACTTTTGATGGACAATATAGATGAGAATGCTCAGGAAAGTTTAAGCAATCACAGTCCAACACCAGCCAGCCTGATGCAAATGACTCCAAGATAGGGGCTATGGATGAGTTGCTGGGACTCTGCTCTGGAAAATGTGTCTCTCAAGATGATGGTTCAAATCAAGAATCTTTTAGTTGTACAAAGGCTCACGCTGAAAATGAGAAAAATTACCTAATGTCTGAAGCAGTTGCTCTCTGTTCCGGTTCTTTCACCAACAGAGAAAATTAAGAAAATGAGGCCGGGCTTGAGGATTTCCATCTTCTACCATGTGATGATTCTGACAGCGAAGAGCTTGCAGAAATTGAAAGTGGTGCAGAAGATGAAGAGGAGGAAGTGAAGGAGGAAGTAAAGGTGGAAATGGATGTCCTGGAGGAGGATGACGCCCTGCAGGATGAGGCGTCTGCTGTGCTGACAGGGAGCGATTCCGAAGAGTGCTCCTACCCCCTGGGTTATGTGAAGAGACAAGCGCTGTACGCCTGCAGTACCTGCACCCCGTATAAAGAGGAGCCTGCTGGGATATGTCTGGCCTGTGCATACAAGTGTCATGAAGGCCACGACCTGTTTGAGCTCTACACCTAGAGGAACTTTCTCTGCGATTGTGGAAATGCCAAATTTAAACAGCTGGAGTGCAAGTTATATCCGGATAAAGAGAAGAAAAACCTGGCTAATAATTACAATGACCATTTTTTTGGCATGTACTGCACATGTAAGAGACCGTACCCCGATCCTGAGGATGAGACCCCAGATGAGATGATCTAGTGTGTGGTGTGTGAGGACTGGTTTCATGGTCGGCACCTAGGGGCAGTTCCATCGGAGCACGTTGAGTTTCATTAGATGGTGTGCCAGGGCTGTATGGATCACTGTTCATTTCTTTGGGCCTACTCTGCCAAGTTTGGAGTTCCTGGTGTCACCAAGATTACCAAAGCAGAAACGGAACATGAAGATGTTAAAGTTGATGATTGTCCTATGATAACAGCCAACACTCAGAATGGACTAACAATAAATAATGAAGAATGTGTGGAAGATAACGACGATGAGGAGGAGGCAATTCTGAGAAAGCTAAATCTGAAGGACTTTATGGAAAATGAAGCTGAACTTTCTGGAAGTGATGTTGAAAGTAAAATCCCTGACCGCTTCAGGGCAAATGAAGTGGCTGAAGTGCAGGAAGTAGGGGTTTGCACATCTTCAGTTCTCAGCCAGTTGCTTGATGGAAATAAAGCTGAAAAACTTAATTCTGACACTGCACTAAATGATGTAGAAAAAGTGTGTCCACTATCCACTGAGCCTTGTGAATGTAGTAAGGCAGGTGATATTCATGACTTTCCCATAATTGGTGATCAGCAGAGCAGGGTCATTGAGGAATCTGAATTGCAAGAAATATGCACCCAGACTGAAGCTATTTTTGCCTCTGTGAATTATCTGCATGTTGAAGAGCAGTGTGTTAATTTTTATGTTAATGTAATCGGATTTGAATATAAAGGTAATGTCACATCCTGTGAAACCCAGTCTTTAGAAAGTGTTCTGTCAGAGCAAGTAACGCAGGATAATACTTTGGACTTAACTACCAAGATTCCTCGGGAAGTAAAATCTATTTTTCAAAGTGTAGAATCTGTAATGGCAGATGAGCCCTCTGAACGTTGTGAAACCTCCATCACTGAAGTGGTCAGAGAGGCTAAATGTACTAATTTAATGGATGCTTTTTCCAAATGTCTTGAAAGGAATGAAGAATATGAGAATTTGTGTCCAATAGTCGATGGTTTCAAAGTAACAAATACTAAAACATTTTTGGGAGACTATGAGGCAAAGATAGCTGAACAACTAGCCATAAACATAAGTTCAAAAGAATCGAGTGATTGTATCTGCTAGACAAGAAATTTTGTCTAGCTCAGTTAATGATGTGTCCGATAGCAGTTGTCAAGTTCTTGGTGAGAATAGGGATGTGCGAACAAGTGATGTGAAGTGAAGTGAGTAAGCAGTTGGTTCAAGAAAGTGACAAGGATTCAGTTTCTGAAAACCTTACATTGGGTTTGGTAGATTTTCACCATACTTGTGAGTCTGAACTATCACAAAGTAAGATACTTGGAAATACAGAATTGACAAGTAATGATTTCCGTCTAGAGCACCAAAGGGAAGAAAAACTGCCTAGTACATCGGTTTATCAGAGGTCATATGCGTCAGACTTCAGTCCAGTTCATAGAAGAACAGATTTTTTTGAGTGTCACCATGCCTTGGAGGATTGCAGTCTTAGGGCCAGATTCTCGTAGATGCGCGCCTAATTATGCAGGCGTTGCGCATCTCAGATGCACTACGCCGACATGACGCGGAGTGGCAAGTACCATATTCCCTAAGTAAATGCGCTCCAAGATGCGCCTGCGTCGCGTAAAATCATCAGCGTAATCCGGCGCAACAACAAAGTAGGAGGGAAGTGGGCGTGTTGCATTGTAATGAAGCGTGACCCCATGCAAATGCAGGCCGGGACGAACGGAGCATGCGCCGTGACGTGGATGACCCGCGCCGTGATGTGGTTGACCCGCGCCGTGACGTGGATGCCTTCTGCGCATGCGCAAAGCCTCCCTATGATTCGCCGGCGCAGGGTATATAATGCGGCCACACATGCGGCCGTGCAGCGCACACGTCTCCCATTTTATTGATTGTGACGGCAAAACGTTGTGCAGGACCATGACTACTGTTGGTAAGGAGAGGAGGAAGAAAAATTTCTCCCCAGAGGAGAGGGCCATTGTTGTCAGGGCAATGGAAAAATATGATTCCCGGCTCCATGGTGCTGACAGTGCCTGTACCAGCAAGTCCCGGAGGGATCAGATCCTCATGAAAGTCGCTTGCCAAGTAAATGCCCTTTCTCATGAGGTCCGGACACCGCAGGACATTCAAAAAAAAAATGAATGACCTGCGGCGTCTCGTGAAGGGCAAGCTGGCTGCGATTGCTCAGCATGCCAGGGGCACTGGAGGGGGCCCAACCTGCACCGTCCGCCTGACTGAGGAGGAGAAGGTGGTCGCCCGCTGCCTGCAGACGGAGGAGGTTGAGGGAGTTGGGGGCTATGAGTCCGAAAAGCCAGCCCTGAGGACAGGTAAGTGTGTTTTATATTCTATCTGTTGTGTAGCATGTGTGGGGGTGGAAGGGAACATGTGCCAAGTGTGTGGGTCCACCAACATGTGCATCTTTTGTGTCATCCACAGATGTGCAGGAGGGAGCGGGGCCATCTGAGGCTGCCAGGGCCCGTCAGGATCCATCCCCCGAGCATCCAGTCCCTCTGGCTGCCCCCCTGGAACAGGACTTGGAGGGAAGTGGGCACACGTCTACGGAGGAGGTGGTTGAGGAGGAGCTCGTAGACCAGGAGCTCTACCTTGTTTTGGAGGAGGACCATGGGTTGCCCGGACCAGCCCAGGCTATCCCCCATCTTTATCAAGCCCCTCAGTGTCCCCCCCAACCTCTCCAGTCCCTCTGTTTCCCCCCCTCATCTCCGGCCCCTCAACATCCTCCCCTTATGCCCGGTCCCCTGCCACTCCCCGGAAGGCGACGTGCAAGACCAGGGGTGTTCACAAGGTCCTGCCGGAACAGCTTGCCAGGCAGCAGGACCAGCAAAATCGGCACCTGTCAGAGGTCGTGGAGGAGATGAGGCGCCTGGCCGACAGCCTGGCCGACAGCCTGGCCGACAGCCTGGCCTCCTCGGGACACCTTACGGATGCCATACAAGACATTGTTGGCAACAGCGCAGCGACGCTGACCAGCCTGGGGGAGCTGCAGACGACCACCTCCGACCTTGTAGGGGAGGTTTATGCCCTGCGCCTTGCAGTCGTGGAGCAGACTGCTGTGCAGACCCGCATAGCGGTTGCCCTGGAGGGCATGCAGGCAGCCAGGGAGGGACATGGGGATGCTTCTCCTTCACCTGCTACCCCACCTCCCCACCTGTGGCTGCCCCCAGGCAAGTGAGGGGCAGGAGCCGTGGCACCAGGCGGAGCCCCCGCCAGGCCCATTAATTTTTTTTTATTATTATTTTGCTCTGGTTAAGAGCTTTTTTTTTTTTTTTTAATTTATTTAATGCTTTGGTTAAGAGCTTTTTTTTTTATTTATTTAATGCTCTGGTTAAGAGCTTTTTTTTTTATTTATTTAATGCTCTATAAAAAAAAGGTATTCATACGTTAGACTCTATGACTAATCAGTCCAATCTAAAACAAAAAATACCAACAGCGCTATTAATGCAGTGAAAATGAGCTCCACTGCATACATAAATGTAACCACAAGATGGCAGCAGAAAATCTAAAAAAATGTCCAAGAGAAAATAAAGGTAGCAGGATAAAGTAGAGTGCACCGTCCACCAAAGCTCTTCTATCACCTCTTGTGAACACTCGCCCCGTCTGGGTTTAAACTCACCCTAATGAAATGAGTGGTAAGCATATCAAATACCCATGCTTAGAGCGTTCTGCAGCCAAATCTTGTCAGGGAGCCGATCATAAAAGGAAACCTCAGATGCAGACAGGTACAAACAAAAGAAGCCAACATAGCGTAATCAAGTTTAATAAAAGTCAGCCCTCATGTTCCCATACAAGTAGCTCCCCTATACATTAAACGTACAATATTAAGCGATTAAATGAACAAATGCATGTCACCAGTCTCTCCAATGTGAGGAATCGCCTGCTGACTGCCAACGATGTAATCCAAGCCAGATAAGGACACGGATTCACAATCAGAGGAGCAGCGTAAGAGGCAGCGTCAGAGGCAGCGTGATCCTTGCAGCGTGTCGTGTAGCTCACGCCCTTACTAGTTTCGTCATTCGTTGACTTCTACGGAGGGCGTGGCTACACGACTGACACGTCTCCTATATACAGTATAAAGCCTCCCTGCTGCACACTAGCCTATAGTGAGACGCCGGGCGTAGCCAGAGGCTTACTATGTAACCCGATGACTCAAAATAGCAGCGCCGCACATCATCAGTATTTGAAAATTGGAATTGTATACATTGCAAGTCTAATGCAACCATTATTCAATATACCTAAATGCAGAACTTCAGCCAGACATATAAATCCAGCAAAGAATAGATGTTAATAATATGATTACATATAACAAATATGGTAAAATTAATATGCAAACGTTTGCTCCCATAACCAGGTCAGCGTCCCGTTACATACAACAAATACTTTGTTCAAAAGCATGCTGGACAGTGCACATTACAGCAGCCAATGATAATCCCATTACAGTTACATAAATCAAATAATTCATCATGTTAAACAGTATAAGATGGACTAAAGTGCTAAAACGGCTGTATATAAAAAATGTATTAATTAATTGATACATAATAAAGTAAATGTCATAAAAATATATATATAAAATTTATACACAAAAAATGTATATATAAATAAATATATAAAAAAAACAAATGACCTAATACTAAAAATCACTAATAAAACAGGTTAAATCAAGATCAACGTTTAACCCTTTGGGACATAGAGTATCCACAGAAAAAATCCATTGGGTTTCTCTTTTCGAGAGGTCTCTCACGAGGTTAGACCCCCTCCAAGTGGGTTTTAAATGATCCACTCCCCAAAATGTAAGACCACCAGTGTCTTTTTTTAATGAAACAGCTTGAAATGAAGGGAAACATTATGGTCTTTGAAACCAATAATTATATTTGCGATGTGCTCTGCAATTCTGATTTTCATCTGTCGTTTTGTCCGCCCGATATAAATCAAGCCACATGGGCATTGCAGAGCATAAACAACATGGGTTGTATTGCACGTGATGAATTCTTTTACCATAAACTCTTTATCATTAGAGGTGGAGCGAAATTTATCAACCGACCTAAGAGGACGGTCTGCCTCTTTGCAGGCTCTACATCTCCTACAAGGGAAGAATCCATCTCTATCCCAGAAAGTAGATGGTTGGGACGGGGGGTCCAGAACCTTACAGACCACTTTATCTGCAAAGCAAGAGGCTTTCCGGTAAACAAACCCAGGTTTAGGCGGTAGCACTGCAGATAGAGTTCTGTCCATCAGCAGTACATTCCAGTGTGTGGAAAAGATTGCTTCTACCTCCCGATATTGGGAGTGGAAGCCTGAGAAAAAATTCCATTCACGTCCAGTATCACTGGCACTACCATTGGTTTCACACAATAAATTTTCCCTAGGTACTGCAACAAGGTCATTAATGATAGAAGTGAGGGTCTCATCTTGATACCCCTTTTCAGTGAACTTATTTTTCACAACCTCGGCCTGTAACAGAAAATCGCTAACTTCTGAGCAGTTCCTCCTGACTCTCTTGTTAGCTGGCCTTTTGGAATATTTCTTAACCACATTGGGTGGTGGCCGCTACTCATGGGTAGATAACTATTAGAGTCTGTTGGTTTGAAATATACTTTGGTTCCCAACCTATTACCAGTTTTGAAAATATCGACATCAAGAAAATGAATAGTACTCAAACTGAACTCACTCGTCAGCTTGATATTGTTCACATTATCATTTAGTTTGTCCAAGAACAGTTGTAGTGAATCAGAGCTACCCTCCCAGATGCAAAACAAATCGTCAATGTATCTTTTATACATCAATAACTGGGGGCGTGGTTTGGAGAAAATACCTTTATCCTCCCATTCACTCATAAAGAGGTTAGCTATACTGGGGGCAAACTTGGCCCCCATTGCAACCCCTCTACATTGGGAATAAAAGTTGCCATTAAACCAAAAGAAATTATGTCCCAGACAGAAGTCTAGAGCATTTCTAATAAATACCTTTTGGTCATAAGGGATGTCATCACGCTGACTAAGTGCCCAATTCAGGGCAAGCAGTGCATCGTCATGTTGGTTGATAGTATAAAGGGAGGATACGTCAGCGGTCACTAAGTATACTTCTCCCTTCCCTGTGAGATCTACCTGTTCCAATAATTGGAGTAGACTCTTAGTATCTCTAAGGTACGCTCTAGTTTGAACAACACTACTCTGGAGATATAGACCTAGATACTGTCCTAATCGGGATGTGATTGAACCAATTCCATTCACAATTGGTCTCCCGGGTGGACATAAGATGTCCTTATGAATCTTCGGGAGTGTGTAAATTGTTGGAATTTTGTTACTACTGGGAACTAGATATTTTTTCTCACGCCCATTTAACACTCCCTTTCGGAAGCCGCTATCAATTAGGCATTTTAACTCATTCTCATAACGGGATGACGGATCCTTATCCAGTTTTCTATAAGTGTTTGTATCGCTCAACATTTCCATTAGTTGGCCAACATAAAAGTCCTTATTTAAAATCACCACGCCTCCCCCCTTATCGGCGGGTCTGATTATCAAATCTTTCCTTTGTTCAAGCAACGTGATCCCATCAATATGTTGAGGGTTAATATCCTTCCTTGGATTAATTAACTTAAGATCTCGTATTACCAAACTCTTGAACGTTTCGACATGGTGATTTGCTCTGTTCAGAGGATTGAACAAGGACTTATTCCGTAGTCCACTATCCAAAGGTGTTGAGGCAATACTGGTTGTAGGTTGGGAGTTCTTGTTTAAAAAGTATTTATTCATGTTCACTTTACGTACAAATTTATGTACATCGATAAATACATCAAATTTATTAATAGACCTCTTAAGGCCACATTTTAGACCAAGATGTAAAATATTGGTCTCTTTGTGAGAAAGAGTGGCATCACTCAAATTGAAGATGCCACTTATTCCGGGCCTCTTCTTCTTTTCCTGGACTTTTCTTCCTGCTCTGCACCCTCTAAGTCGTTTCTCCTTGGGTCTAATGGTTGTATGTAATCCCTCTCCCATTGAGGTGGATCTCTCCAATTGGGGTCTCTGGAATGCTGTGTTTGAAAGGACGGTCTCCCTCATTGTTGGGGTTGACCTCGTCCACTTTTCCTCGATCCCGTCCTCTCCCTAAAAAAGGACGGGGAGATTGATAATCACCTCTATTTCCCTGATCACGTAATGTATCAAATCTATTGTGTAGAGGGACTTGGTGATAAGAATTTTGAGATGGAGGATGGTACACATTATGAGCCACACCTCGTACAGAGTCTGTATTTCTAACACTCTACTTTATCCTGCTACCTTTATTTTCTCTTGGACATTTTTTTAGATTTTCTGCTGCCATCTTGTGGTTACATTTATGTATGCAGTGGAGCTCATTTTCACTGCATTAATAGCACTGTTGGTATTTTTTGTTTTAGATTGGACTGATTAGTCATAGATTCTAACGTATGAATACCTTTTTTTCTATGTCTTGTATTTTTAAACAGCTGCTTTTAGTTTAGTTTTGTTTTCAGTCATTTATGAAGTTTTGCTGATTACTGATTGCATATTATCTGTTTAATTCGAGTCTTGCTTGGCAGTATTCGTCCACCAAAGCTCTTCTATCACCTCTTGTGAACACTCGCCCCGTCGGGGTTTAAACTCGCCCTAATGAAATGAGTGGTAAGCGTATCAAATACCCATGCTTAGAGCGTTCTGCAGCCAAATCTTTTTCGGTGAGTCGATCATAAAAGGAAACCTCAGATGCAGACAGGTACAAACAAAAGAAGCCAACATAGCGTAATCAAGTTTAATAAAAGTCAGCCCTCATGTTCCCATACAAGTAGCTCCCCTATACATTATTAAGCGATTAAATGAACAAATGCAAGTCACCAGTCTCTCCAACGTGAGGAATCGCCTGCTGACTGCCAACGATGTAATCCAAGCCAGATAAGGACACGGATTCACAATCAGAGGAGCAGCGTAAGAGGCAGCGTCAGAGGCAGCGTGATCCTTGCAGCATGTCGTGTAGCTCACGCCCTGACTAGTTTCATCATTCGTTGACTTCTACGGAGGGCTTGGCTACACGACTGACACGTCTCCTATATATAACGCCTCCCTGCTGCACACTAGCCAATAGTGAGACGCCGGGCGTAGCCAGAGGCTTACTATGTAACCCGATGACTCATGCTGTGTGTATTGGTACTACAGGCAAGGAGAGGAGTCAAAATAGCAGCGCCGCACATCATCAGTATTTGCATAATGGAATTGTATACATTGCAAGTCTAATGCAACCATTATTCAATATACCTAAATGCAGAACTTCAGCCAGACATATAAATCCAGCAAAGAATAGATGTTAATAATATGATTACATATAACAAATATGGTAAAATTAATATGCAAACGTTTGCTCTGGTTAAGAGCTTTTTTTTTTTTTTACTTGATACTGCACACGGTGCAGTGTGAATGGTGTGTGAATGTGAGGGGGTGGCACTCCTGCCAGTAAGGGGTGTCACCCTTGGCCGTTGGGGAGAAGTTATCCCCACGGCTGTGTGAATGGTGTATGAATGGACAGCGACATCATTGGGGCCTTGATGCGGCGTTGCTGCTCCCAAGTCCTACATGCTGGACTTGGGCTAATCCAATGTGATGTGGATGTGGGGTGTGTGATCTAGGGACCACAGTGGTGTACACACGTGCATTCTCTGTGTGCCATGCTGTATGTGTGTGTTTAACGGTCAAAGATTCGTAACACGAGGACCCTCCTGACTGCTCTTCCATCAGCAGACGGGGTCTCCTCTGGCAGGGGGGGCTGTGTGGTTGGGGGGTCAGGTCATCACGTAGGGCAATCTGCAGGCCCTTTCTCATGGCAAAGTTGTGCAGAATGCAACATGCACCGATGATCTGACCCACAAAGTTGGGGGAATACAATAGGGCCCCCCCAGACTTATCCAGGCATCGGAAACGGGACTTCAGGAGGCCAAATGTGCGCTCCACCACTGCACGGGTTTTGATGAGTGCTTCATTGTATCTTCTCTCTCCTCTGGTTTGGGGGTTCCGGAAAGGAGTCATGAGATGGGGTCCAAGTACATATGCAGAGTCACCTGGAAGGGAAAAGACAGGAGGATGTTAGTCATGCATGTGCCCCTTGTGATGTGTGCATCATGGGGGGGGGGCAGTCATGCCTGCCACCCATGTCACTCACCAACCAGCCAGCTGTCCCCATACATGTCCTGCTCAAAATCTTCTGGGATGGTGCTTTGACGGTATATGTAGCTGTCATGGCTGGATCCGGGGTCTTTGGCACGGACGTGCCATATGAGGTATTTGGCATTGGCTATCACCTGTACGTTGATGGAGTGCCAATGCTTCCGATTGCGATATATGTGCTCTGTGGCACTGGGGGGCTGGAGTGCGACATGTGTGCAATCAATGGCCCCGATGGTGCGTGGGAATCCGTCAATTCTGTCTAAATCTCTCATTGCCTTCTGCCGCAGTTGCTCAGTGGTGGGTCTGATGATGTGGTGGGACATGCGTCTGAGGATTGCGGGGATAACCTGGTGCAGACATCTGCTTATGCTGGTTTGTGACATCCCAGCCACAACTCCACTTGTACGCTGGAATGATCCACTGGCCAGGAAATGGAGTGTTGCCAGGACCTTCACCAGTGGCTGCAGTGCATGTGAGCGGTGTGTCTGGCTGGTGATGTCATCCTGCAGGGCTGTGGTTAGTTCCAGGATGGCAGCAGGGCTGAATCTGAAGATGCGATACACCTCCTCATCACCCATGCCAAAGAGGCTCATGTGCGCTCGGTAGATCCTCTCACGTGCCCCCCTCCTCCTACTCCTCCTCCTATGCTCCTCTTCCTCTGCATAGTAGTGATAAGACCATGGCTGCCCCTGGCATGTTGGCATACGAATGTGTTGTCCAGTAAGTGTGATTGCTCAGCTCATCCGTTATGGTGCTGCTGTAGTTGCTCTCCAGCTGACTTGCACACGGTCTTGAGCAAAGTTACCCGTGCTTTTATGAGAGGTATGTTTACTCAAGGCTTTCGTGTTACGCGCACCACGAGTAGCCAACGCCGAACGTGCGTAGTTTCGGGAATCCGCGCATCTCTCTCATTTGCATATTTGCATGCTAATTCAATGGGAGCTGAATATTTACGATGCGTAACAATGCGCCTACGCCGCGCTAGCTTAAAGCATTTTCGCCGCTCAGCCGAAAAAGATTTTCTCGCATATGTGGTTCTGTGTTTACCGCGCATCGATACGCAGGCGCACATTTACAATTACGCCGTGCATATCCATTTACGCAGGCGTAGCGCCGCTGAGAATCTGTCCCTGTGTGTGTTTACATCTGAAGAAGGCATCCACATGGATGGTCCATTTCAGAGCACAGTGTTATCAGCTCTTGGTATTGGTTATGACTTGCTGAGTTCTTCAGGGATTGAGCTATCGAGGGAAACTTTTGTGTCCATTGAAAAACCAATTAAGGTTTTGCATGGTTTACAACTGAAAATGAGTATATTACAGAGCAAGGAACACCCTCTTATGTACCTCAGCCGAAATTTGAAGACCAATAGGAGAATACATAGGTGGTTCCTGGCCCTTCAGGAATTTAGTTTTGTTGTAACGCATCGCCCGGTGTTAAAATGGGGAATGCAGATGGTTTGTCCCGAGTGCATGCGTGCCTGGCAACCTGTGTCCCAACCCTAGGGTTAAAACAAGAGGGGGGGTATGTGACAGGAAGTCAGGTAAATCTGCGTGTGTTGTCCCAGGCGGGAGATACTTTTCTGCCTTGTTTAGACAATACACCAATTACTATTGGGCGTCGGCTGCAGAGATGGCCAGAGAGGTTTGGGGCATTAAAAGGTTTCAGCTGTTCAGAATTAAGCAATTAAAACCCCTATAAAGACAGCCTAGGGATGACGACTGATTGCTGCATCCTGAGGCTGTGTGAGTGAAGGAGCAGTCACAAACCCTACTGAAGAGGTGAGGTGCTGATGGATATTTCTGTGTGAGAAATATCAAAGAGACTTTTTGTTTTCTGCTGCAGGACCAGCAGTGTCTGCCCAGCAGTAGGCTGTGCCAGACTCCATAGGTAGGTTCCTGTGTTGGGAAGGTAGACGCCCCAAGTGGCAAGGGTTTATTTTATGTTTTGTTTTGGTTATGCTGTTTTGATGCTTGCACGTGTATCCAGCAATATGGAAAAATAAACCATATCATTTGTTTTCAATCATCCTCAACTGCCTTTTTGTACAGTTCAGCGTGTAGTGAACCCATCCAGGTGGTCACACACACCCGCTACCGAGCTAATCCCTCACAATACACATGCTAGACTATGTCTGTAGAAAACCACATGAGAAATACTATGACACCACTAACTCAATTTACCATATATACTCGAGTATAAGCCAAGTTTTTCAGCAAATTTTTTTTGTGCTAAAATTGCCCACCTCGGCTTATACTCAAGTCAACTTTTTTGCACCTGATCTCCTGAACTTTGGGGACCTGGTACACAAGTGTGCAAAGTTTGTTATCCAGGGGATCCACGGCCCGGGGAGCACCAATTTTTCAAAGCCGGGCACCCCTTCTATAGATATATGTTAAACGGTCATTTCTCTGGTGACTTTGGGGACCCGGTACCGGCCGGTCGTAGGTCCCCTGGACCCCAAACTTGGCACACATGTAGCCACTCTTCCTCTATAAGTGTGTATAGTTTGTTGTCTAGGGGACCTATGGCTGGGGAGCACCAATTTTTCAAAGCCGGGAACCCCTTTCATAGACCCCAATGTTAAACATCAGTCTAGTCATGGACACAGGCATTGGCACAGTGAGGCATGCACATGGACACAGTGAGGCATGCAGATGGAGGTGCCTCGGCTTATATTCGGGTCAGCTTATCCTTTGTCTGCCCAGGCATATGAGAATTGTTGCTGTAGTATCATGATGGTAGTAGTATTCACCGCTATATTTAAGATATAAGACTTGGATTTGTTGATTTTGTAATAGGATATTCTACTAAACCAGGCTAGCGTCTCTTGAACTGCTCGGAGGGATGCGGTAGGATTAGTTATCATGAGTATCACATCATCAGCAAAAATTCTGATTTTGTGCTCTTGATCTCCTATGGGGATGACTGCTATGCGTTCTTTGGAATGAATGAGTTGTTCTAGGGGTTCCATTACGAGGTTAAATATGAGAGGGGAAAGAGGGAATCCCTGTCTAATACCATTAGGGATACAAAACAGGGTTGATAAAGAGTTTGCTGCGTAGACTTAAGTGGAAGGGGCAGAATACGGGTCCCTGATGGCGTTATGTATTTATCCTGTGAGTCCAAATTTGGATAATGCTGAGAAACGGTATCTCCAATGTACTCTGTCATATGCTTTTTCAGCATCCAGGGACAGGAGTACAGAGGGGGTACCATAGTTTCCTACCTGGTGGATGATATTTATTATCCTTCTTGTAGCGTCTAAGGCAGTGGTTCTCAACCTGGGGGTCGGGACCCCCTCGGGGGTCAAATGACAATTTGCCAGGGGTCACGAATCCTGGGCCGTTCCTGAAGCCCGCAGCACACTCAGCCTTTTCACAGCCATCCAGCAGGGCTGTCCCTGGAGCCTGTGGCCGCCCAGCTGGGCTTCTCCTGGAGCCCTTTCCCGGCCACTCAGTTCACGGCATGGCTGTGGGGCGGAGACTAGAGGTCAGCTGACTGGTGAGAAATGTGAAGTGGAAGCGGCTGGAGGAGACCCTATCGCCTGATTTTGGCATAGGTGCCACTGCTGCGAGACAACACAGAGCTGGAGACACATTGAGTAACACTACCTGTGATTAGAGTTGCCATTTAAAGTCCCCACTACAGTTCTCAGATCATCAGATCTTGATCAAGAGCATCTAAGCTGGATGATCAGAACTCCCCCCAGCACTGCCAGAACTCCTAAAATGTACCAGAAGGAATTTTTTTTACTGTACGAGTGTAAGGGACTCAGGGAGCTCTAAATGTCCATGGGCTAGGGGCGCAAATCACTTGTCTGGCCTTAGGTGCTGACAACCCACGCTACGAAAATTCTACTGTTAGGGGTCCCCACAACTTGGAAAATATTGTCAAGGGGTCACGGCACTAGCAAGGTTGAGGTCCACTGGTCTAAGGCTTGGCAGGCTTTCATGAAGCCTGACTGGTCCTTATGGATGAGAGTTGGGAGAATGTCAATCAGTCTGTTGGCTATTAATTTTGCATACATTTTTATGTCTACATTGAATAGAGAAATGGGGTGAAAATTATGGGGTGATGTCAGATCTTTTCCTTGTTTTGGGAGAGTGATTACTATCGCGTTTAGCATTTCGGAGGGGAATGAAGAAGAAGCTGCGGCAGAGTTATAAACTTTGCATAATGTGGGAACTAAAATTTGTTGGAATTTTTTGTAATATTCCCCATTGAACCCATCTGGTCCTGGAAATTTGGAATTTGGGAGATTATTAATAGTTTGCACTATTTTGGAGATAGTGAAGGGGGGCGTTGAGGGAGGATAGTTGTGACAGTGAAATGGAAGGGAGATTGACTTGAGCTAAAAATTGTTACATGTCATCTTGGGAAGGTTGAATAGTATTTCTATCTGTTTTGATGTTATTTAAGTCAAATGCACTGAATGTGTTAGTGATCTCATTAGGTTTGAGCAATTTTTCTTTTGTATGGGAGTGGTATAGGTATGACATTTTGGATCGTTAGTATGCAAAAGCATCAGTTAAAATGCCGCGCATGCTCAGAATCAAGTCGACACATGCTTGGAAGCATTGAACTTCGTTTTTTTCAGCACATCGTGTTAAAACACATAAACGTCACCGCGTTCTAACATGATTGTTTTTTTTAACCGATGGTGTGTAGGCACATCAGACCATCAGTCAGCTTCATCGGTTAACCGATGAAAACGGTCCTTAGGACCGTTCTCTTCGGATGGACTGATCGTGTGTACGCGGCCTTACTGTTAGCAAGGGCCCACAGCCTTACAGTGTCACTTAAAGGGGTACTAGTCAATTGATATACAATACATTTTTTGAGAATGTACAGGACCCCTGTCTGATGATGTAACCCCCCTCCCCTTATTTATTTTCTCTGTTTCTTAAATGTCCCTTTGTATATGTTTGTACTGATTTGTCTTAGCCCATGTTGGGCATTAACCACTTAAGACCCGGACCACAATGCAGCTAAAGGACCTTGCCCCTTTTTGCGATTCGGCACTGCATCACTTTAACTGACAATTGCGCGGTCGTGCAACGTGCCTCCCAAACATATTTGGCGTCCTTTTTTCCCCACAAATAGAGCTTTATTTTGGTTTCTATTTGATCACCTCTGCGGTTTTTATTTTTTGCGCTATAAACAAAAATAGAGCGACAATTTTGAAAAAAAAATTTCCTCAGTTTAGGCTGATACGTTTTCTTCTACATATTTTTGGTAAAAAAATCGCAATAAGCGTTTATCGGTTGGTTTGCGCAAAATTTGTAGTGTTTACAAAATAGGGGATAGTTTTATTGCATTTGTATTATTTTTTTTTTTTACTACTAATGACGGCGATCAGCGATTTTTTTTTTTGTGACTGCAACATTATGGCGGACACTTCGGACAACTTTGACACATTTTTGGGACAATTGTCATTTTCACAGCAAAAAATGCATTTAAATTGCATTGTTTACTGTGGAAATGACAGTTGCAGTTTGAGAGTTAACCACATGGGACACTGTAGGGGTTGTGTGTTCCCTAATGTGTGTTTACAACTGTAGGTGTGGCGTCATTGATCGCATCCCCCCTATAAAAGGGATGAAACGATCGATGCTGCCGCCATAGTGAAGGACGGGGAAGCCGTGTTTACACACGGCTCTCCCTGTTTTTCAGCCCCAGGGACCGATCGCCGCACTCCAGCAGCGATCGGGTCCGCAAATCCCACTGTCTCGGAGCTTCGGACCGGGTCACGGGAGCGCGGCGTGGGCGGGCGCCAGTGACCCACGGCTGGGTACTAGCACAGCAAATACCTGTACGTGCATGTGCCCAGCCGTAAATGTGCAGAAGGCGGTCCTTAAGTGGTTGATAAAAAATGATATTTGAAAAAAATATATACATATATATGGTAAATTCTTTGTTCAAATGTTGTAAACAGTTTACATTTAAGTGACCTGTGATGCAATTTAGGTGATTTTTTTTGTTTTTTTTCCTTCTTTCTACAGGTCCTGAAAACATTAGTAAATGGCATTTCCAAACCAGTGACCTGTAAGATACGCATCCTCTCCACAGTAAGATTTTGTGTTCTTTTGATTTTAATGTACAACTATTAATGATACACATGTAAACATTTTGTTTTTGTTTTTGCATTAAAGCACTAGGGACAATGAACAAAATGTAAAGTTTATAAATAGATTCCTAAAGGCTGCACAATGCACCACATCCCTATGAGATCACAAACCAAATTTAACAAAAAAGTGGGATTTCTCTTATCGTCCATGGATGGACACAGCTCCTTAAATCTTGACAAGTGGGTTATGTTCCCTGTTTACAGGAGAGGACTAGGCAGAAACATGTTAGATAGTTAAATACATGTTACAGGGGGCGGTCCCTCCAGACATAACCCTCCTCACTGCAGCTTGCAGCCTCAGTTTCGTTCTGCCTAGCAAGGAGAAGGACGTATGGCTCCCTTTTGGGCCCTGCGACCTGAGGAGAAATTTTATTTTATTTTACTTTTTCTTGAAAAATCTTCTTTCAACTGTCGGCTGAGAGACAGGCTGGATAATATAGATCCTTGTAGTCTACTCAGTCCGACCAGCAAGCGTGGGCGCACCTTTGCAAAGAGGCTGGGTCTGCCACGCCATACCCCATGACTCCTGGGGTGGCCGGTGAGCTTTGCTCCGAGGTCCACATATGACTGGGCTGTGGTGTTGTCTAACTCACAGTGGACCAGGCCGACAGCTACCTCCATTGCGGTTGTAGTTCTGTCAGGAAAGCGTCAGCGAGTCCTCGCTCGGACGGGTAAGTACAGTCCCTCCCGCTTCAGTGGGTTGGTACGGCTGGGCATTCCTTGGGTTTGGGGTTCCTCTACTCCTCCCTTCCCTGCTCCTTTTCCCTTGCTGCATTGCTAACATTGCCGCTGTCAGGGGGGAGGGGGCCTTCCTGAGGGGACTGTGTTATCTGGCCTGTGTTTTTTCTTTTTTGTATGGGGATTTCCTGTGAGAGGATTTTCACTATTAACCACTTAACCCCCGGACCATATTGCTGCCCAATGACCATAGCACTTTTTGTGATTCGGCACTGCGTCGCTTTAACTGACAATTGCGCGGTCGTGCGACGTGGCTCCCAAACAAAATTGGTGTCCTTTTTTTCCCACAAATAGAGCTTTCTTTTGCTGGTATTTGATCATCTCTGCGGTTTTTATTTTTTGCGCTATAAACAAAAATAGAGCGACAATTTTTAAAAAAATGCAATATTTTTTACTTTTTGCTATAATAAATATCCCCCAAAAATATATAAAAAAACATTTTTTTTCCTCAGTTTAGGCCGATACATATTCTTCTACATTTTTTTCGTAAAAAATAAATCATAATAAGCGTTTATTGATTGGTTTGCGCAAAAGCGTTTACAAAATAGGGGGTAGTTTTATGGCATTTTTATTAATATTTTTTTTTTTACTAGTAATGGCGGCGATCAGCATTTTTTTTCAGTACTGCGACATTATGGTGGGCACTTCGGACACTTTTGACACATTTTTGGGACCATTGGCATTTTTTTTTAGCGATCAATGCTTTAAAAATGCATTGGATTACTATAAAAATGTCATTGGCAGTGAAGGGGTTAACACTAGGGGGTGGGAAAGGGGTTAAGTGTGTTCCTGGGTGTGTTCTAACTGTATGGGGGGTGGCCTCACTAGGGGAAATCACAGAGGCGTAACTAGAATCTTTAGGGCCCTGGTGCAAGAAACCATGAAGGGCCCCCCCCCCCCATAGGCATTACTAGGTCTACAAACGATCTCGGGCTAGAGCCCATAGAATTGTAGCAAGCAAGTAAAGAAAGTCATATGCTTGGGCTGGTATACACATGTATACAATATACGTGTGTGTGTGTTTATGTATATATTGTCACATAACTGAGTGCAGATCCTCCTTGCATCAGGGTCCCCAGAGAGACAATTCCTTACATAAGGGTGCCCAAAGAGCCTTGCCCACTTACATCAGGGTCCCTAGAGAGCCCCCTTACATCAGGGTCCCCAGAGAATCTCCTCCCATACACCAGGGTCCCCAGAGAGCCTCCCCCTTACACCAGGGTCCCCAGAGAGCCTCCCCCATACTTCATGGTCCCCAGAGAGCCCTCCCATACTTCATGGTCCCCAGAGAGCCCCCCCATACATCAGGGTTCACAGAGAGCCCCCCCCCATACATCAGGGTTCACAGAGAGACCCCCCCCATACATCAGGGTTCACAGAGAGCCCCCCATACATCAGGGTTCACAGAGAGCCCCCCCCCCATACATCAGGGTTCACAAAGAGCCCCCCCCATACATCAAGGTTCACAAAGAGCCCCCCCATACATCAGGGTTCACAAAGAGCCCCCCATACAGGGTTCACAAAGACCCCCCCCATACATGGTTCACAAAGAGCCCCCCCATAAAGGATTCACAAAGAGCCCCCCCATACAGGGTTCACAAGGATCCCCCCCCCATACATCAGGGTCCACAAAGAGCCCCCCCATACATCAGGGTCCCCAGAGAGCCTCCCTCATACATCATGGTCCCCAGAGAGCCTCCCCCATACATCAGGGTCCCCAGAGAGCCTCCCCCATACATCAGGGTTTACAGAGAGCCCTCCCATACATCAGGGTTCACAGAGATCCCCCGCCATACATCAGGGCTCACAGAGAGCCCCCCCATACATCAGGGTTGACAGAGAGCCCCCCCATACATCAGAGGGCCCCCCATACATCAGGGTTCGAAGACTTAAACATCCCCTCCCCCAGAGGCAACGTAGCGGCAACAGTGACACTAATATAGCGATAAGAAAAATGATCGCTTAGTGACACTGGCAATAGGGAGTGAAAGGTTTAACTAGGGCGGTGATTAAGGGGTTAAAACTTTATTAGGGGGGCTACGGGGGCTACCCTGAACCTAACACTAACTGACTGTCACACTGCATTCAGTGACACTGTGACGGGGGGGGGGGGGGTTAATGTGCCTATGTGTGCTGGTGTCAGTGTAGTGTTGTGCAGACTTACTGTGTGATGTCTTCTCTCCTCAGCGGCGGTTGAAAATACAGCCGAGAGGAGAGATTACATCACTTCCCCCTGCCTGTGACAATCCTGGGCATGCTAGGTTCGGACTCAGTGTTGAAGTATGTAGGGTTGATCCGGACTCCTCAGTGGCGAAGGTCCTTCTTCCCCTGGAGACATTTCAGACTCTTCAGTCTGTGGTGAAGGTATTGGCATCACACAATCTGTCTTCTCTCCGGGCGCCTGCTGGTCCATGGCCTGTGTGTAGCCTCCTCGAGTCGGTACTGCATGCTGAGTTTCACACTCGGGTTTTCCACGAGAAATACTGTCCAGGTGGTAAAAATCTATTGTCTCTGAAATCATCAGATTTCCAGTGCGCCACCTTAGTCAGAGTCTCTCTGAGTTGGTGATGGAGATCCCCGACTCTTCGGTCCAGGAAGTTGTTTTTTCCTTCCAGTGGTGGGTGTTTACGATGGATGCCAGCCTCACGGGTTGTGAACCTGGGGGTCCAGTCGGCCCTGAGTCGCTGGACTTGCGTGGACCTACGGCCACACCTTCCTGAGTGTGCCTGCTCTTGTCTGGTCTCGGTAGCCACCCAGGGTCGGGCCTGGCTAGTGCCTGGGTGGGAGACCTCGTAGGAATACCAGGTGCTGTCTACCGTTCATTGTCCTACTATTTTAGGCGACCAGGCTATGCTTCTCCTCGTGGTCGAGGAGGTTGCAATGTCGTCCGATCTGGTTTCAGCCAGACAACAAAGCTGTGGCTTCGTTCTACCATCAAGTATACCAGCAGGCGGACTACTGGAGTCGCCAGATGCTGGACCAGGGCGACTGGTCTTTGTGCTTGGGGGGTTTTGGCTCCCTTGCAGGAGGTGAGCCTCACAGGGCATGGATCTCCTGGCCGCTCGTCTCCACCGCAAGGGTGTCGAAGTTAGTGGCCAGGTCTAGTGATCAGGTACAGACGCGTAAGTCGCGCTGGTGGCCCTGTGGGGTCTGTATCAGCGACTTTTTGCCGTTCCTCCATTGTAGTTGCTTCCTCGGCTGAGGAGATCCCGATGATTCTAATCGCTCCAGATTGACCTTGGCGTCATTGGTACGCCAATATCGGGCGCCTGGTAGCGGAGGTACCCTGTCGGTTCCCAGGGCGGGAGGTCCCTCTGTCTCGAGGTCCCATACTTCATCCTGTTGTACAGTCACTGACTTGCTTAACATGGCTATTGGAACCCAGACTTTAAGTGACCGGGGTCTGTCCGACTTGGTCATCTCAACAATGCTGAGGGCACGGTAGTCTTCTTCCGGAGGATCTACCGTCATACCTGGCATACCTACACCTCTTGGTGCGAAGGGTTCTGCTGTTTTCACAGCTTGGAGTGGATCTAAAAACTGCTTGAAGCACTGTTTGGGGGCAGATTTCAGCCTTGGCCTGTGTTCTTTCAGTGGCCTTTTTGGGGGGGGGGGGGTGATATACGTTCCCCTCTTGGCCCATCTCTTCCCCCATGAGTTTTGACTCTGGTGCTTTCGGTTCTTCAGGAACCTTCCTTTTGGAAACATTAGAGAGATTTTCTCTTGACACTATCTCAGAAGGTGGCCCCTTTAGTGGCCTTTACCTCTGTTAGAGGGGTTTCTGAGTTAACAGTCTTGTCTTGCAAGCCGCCATGCTTGATCCTCCATAAGGATTAGGTGGTGGTGCGCTCGCAACCTTCCCTTCTTCTGAAGGTGTTCTCGGCCTTTCGTCGCAATAAGGACATTGTTCTTTCATCCTTCTGTCCTCCGCCGGTGCATTCTACGGAGGTTGCCTTTCATATTTCGGAGTTCTGACTGTCTTTTGTGTCGGTGTCTGGTGCACAAAAGGGCCTGGCGATCTCGTCGACCACCTTTTTTTTCGGTGGATCAGGCAGGCTGTCATACAGGCCTATGCTTTTAAGGGGTGAGCCCCCCTTTCAGGTCACGGCACTTTCGACCAGGGCAATTTGTGTTTCCTGGGGGGTTTTTTTCCGACATCATGCGTCGGTCTCACAGGTGTGTGAGGCAGCGACTTGCTCGTCCGTTCACGCTTTTTCCAGAATTTACATGGTTGCTGTTAGTGCATCTTCTGATGCTTTTTTCGGCCGCTCGTTTTTGCCAGCGGCTGTTTAAAGTTGCACCTCCTCCGTTGAGGCGCTCTGCTTGTTTTGGGGTGAAGTTAAAATTGGTTTTACTGATATATTTCCCACCCCTCGTTTTTGACACTGCTTGGGGACGTCCCACTTGTCAAGATTTAAGGAACTGTGTCCGTCCATGGATCGATAAGAGAAAATACGATTTTTTTTTGTACTCACCGTAAAATCTTTTTTTCTGAGTCCATGGACGGACACAGCTCCCACCCCTCCTTTTTAGGTTTGTACTGCTTGTTATGAACTGAGGCTGCAAGCTGCAGTGAGAAGGGTTTTGTCTGGAGGGACCACCCCCTGCGCGGGGCTGTTTTACTCTTAGTGTAACATCTATTTAATTATCTAACATGTTTCTGCCTAGTCCTCTCCTGTAAACAGGGAACATAACCCACTTTTCAAGATTTAAGGAGCTGTGTCCGTCCATGGACTCAGAGACAAGGGTTTTACAGTGAGTACAAACAAATCCTATTTTTAAAGGGTGCATTACTGCAATAAGTGTGACATACGTTTCATATCAAAAACATAGAGGAATAGAGGTAAATCATCAACATAATATTAAAGTCCAGATCTGAGTCCTCAATGCATTTGCAGGTAATGCTTCATCAGGAGAGATGTCTGTGCTAATTATATAAAAAATATATAAACATTAAGTAATGTGCAAATATTGGTCCAAACAAAAGGGTCCCATTACTAGGGTTCGCACCAGACGGTGGGTTCGCACAAACTTTTTGAACCCCATTGAAGTCTATGGGACCCGAACGTTCGAATTCAAAAACGATCATTTTAAAGACCAAAATTCAATTTAATGTTGTTAAACGTCATTCAGAACCCGGGTCTTGCCCCAGGGAACATGTATCAATGGAAAAAAAAAAGTTTTAAAAATGGATGTTTTTTCGGAGCAGCCATTTTAATGATGCTTAAAGTGAAAAAAAAAATCCTTTAAATATCACACCTGCTGGGTGTCTATAGTAATGGCACGTGTTTAGAAATGTCCCTGCACAACATGAGAGGACTATAACAAAAAAAAATACTGCTTGCGCATGTGCTGTGTGGCAACAATATGTCGAATATTTTAGCGGTGGTGGGGGGCCATTATTGTTTTGTGAAAGAAAAATTTTAGAGAAAAGGACACCCCTCAAACATACTGTAATTGGAGCACAACAAGGAGCCACGTGGAAAGTATTGCATCAAAAATTGTTATTAGGCCCCCCTGTTAAACAGGGGCTGAAAAATTGTGCCTTGGGAACAACACAACACTGCAACCCCTCCCAATAACTCCAATTGGAGCGCAACAAGGAGCCACGTGCAAATTTATGCATCAAAAATTGTTATTAGGCGCCCCTGTTAAACAGGGGCTGAAAAATGGTGCCTTGGGCACAACACAACACTGCAACCCCTCCCAATAACTCCAATTGGAGCGCAACAAGGAGCCACGTGCAAATTATTGCATCAAAAATTGTTATTAGGTGCCCCTGTTAAACAGGGGCTGAAAAATTGTGCCTTGGGCACAACACAACACTGCAACCCCTCCCAATAACTCCAATTGGAGCGAAACAAGGAGCCACGTGCAAAGTATTACATCAAAAATTGTTATTAGGCGCCCCTGTTAAACAGGGGCTGAAAAATTGTGCCTTAGGCACTGGTGGCGGAGCCCAGAAACACAACATTTCTTACTAGCTATCAGCAAGAAAAGTGAGGAGGAGAAGGATATTCCATCAGCAGCATAAGAGGACAGTCACTCAGCATCAGCATACGCAGTCTAAAAGCGATCTGACATTTCAACAAAAATATACTATTCAGTAACATCAGCATCAGGTGCTTGGTAGCTGGTGTTGATCCAAGCCTGATTCATTTTGATGAAGGTCAGTCGATCAACAGAGTCGGTGGAGAGGCGCACCCTGTGATCGGTAACAAAGCCTCCAGCAGCACTGAATGTGCGTTCTGAAAGAACACTGGATGCAGGGCAAGCCAGTAGCTCAATTGCATACTGTGCAAGCTCTGGCCAGTGATCCATCCTCAAGACCCAGTAAGCCAGAGGATTTTCGGTGGGGAAGGAGTCCAAGTCAGATCTTGCCCATAGGTCTTCCCAGACCATGTAATCCAGACGCTGGCGATGGTTGCTGGAACCGGTCAGACCTTGGGGCTGCGGACTAAAAAACTGTCTGCAGGCATCGGTCAGACGGCCACTTTCTCCACCGCTCCTTCTGTGACTCACCGAAGCCTCAGTAAGACGTCGCCCAGAGTCAGATTTTGGTAATCCCCCCGGTTCTGGGAATGCATTGCACAGACCCTTCTGCAAGGCCTCCCGCAGAAGTTTCATTTTCTGCTCCCTCTGCAATGGCAACATAAGGTCCGCATCCTTACTCTTGTAACGTGGATCAAGGAGAGTTGCCAGCCAGTAATGATCCGTCTCCTTGATAGCACGTACACGAGGATCCTTACGCAGGCTTTGCAGGATCAGGGAGGCCATGCAGCGTAGGTTTGCAGAGGCATTCGGGGCACAGTCCTCTGGGTCACTGAGGACGACAGGATCCAAAGGCACCTCATCCTAGCCACGTAAAAGTCCACGTGTTCCTTGGGACTGTAAATGATCCCATGAAGACTGCTGCTGATGCTGAGTGCTAGGCTCCACCTCCATGCTGCTGATACAATCATCCTCCTCCTCCTCTTCCTGTGTGCTAGGTGGGCAAGCAGGCCCACTGTCTGGGTAAAGGGGGCCTTGAGAGGTAAGGAAGTCCTCCTCTTCCTCCCTCTGTTCTGCCTCAAGGGCCCTGTCCATTATTCCACGTAGCGTGTGCTCCAACATGTGAATAAGAGGGACAGTCTCACTGATGCATGCACTGTCACTGCTCATCATCCTCGTGGCCTCCTCAAATGGTGACAGGACAGTGCATGCATAGCTAGCTAGCTGCCCTGACCCAGTTCTGCTGCCATATTGGCACAGGTACTCATTGATGGCCCGCTGCTGCGTGTGCAGCCGCTGCAGCATGGCCAACATAGAGTTCCATCTAGTGGACATGTCGCAGATTAGGCGGTTTTTGGGCAGGTTGTATTCCCTTTGGAGGTCAGTCAGCCGAGCAGTGGCATTATATGACCTCCGGAAATGCACACAGACTTTCCTGGCCTGCTTCAGGACATCCTGTAAGCCCGAGTACCTGCCCAAGAACCGCTGCACCACCAAATTCAGGACATGCGCAAAACAGGGCACATGGGTGAGTTTTCCCTGTCGCAGGGCAGAGAGGAGGTTGGTGCCATTATCGCTGACCAGCATTCCAGGCTTCAGCTGGCGTGGCATCAACCACCTCTGAGCCTGCCCCTGCAGAGCTGAAAGAACCTCTTCCCCAGTGTGGCTCCTGTCTCCCAAGCACACCAGCTCTAGCACTGCATGGCATCTCTCGGCCTGCATTCCTGCGTAGCCTCTCGTACGCCTATGGAGCACGGCTGGTTCTGAGGAAACATCAGCACAGGAAGAGGCCACAGAGGAAGTCGAAGAAGAGGGGGTGGAGGAGAGAGGTGTGTCACAAGCAGTAGTAGTGTTTTGGAGGCGTGGTGGCGGAACAACCTCCAAAACTACTGTACCTTGCCCTGCATCCTTCCCAGCTGCCAGCAGAGTCACCCAATGGGCCATAAAAGACAGGTAACGTCCCTGTCCATGCCTGCTGGACCATGAGTCAGCGGTAAGATGCACCTTACCACTGACCGGCCTGTCCAGCGAGGCATGGACATTGCCTTCCACATGCCGGTAGAGAGCCGGAATCGCCTTCCGAGAGAAAAAGTGGCGTTTTGGTGCTTGCCACTGAGATACTGCACATTGCACAAACTCACGAAAGGGGGCAGAATCCACCAACAGAAAAGGTAGCAGTTGAAGTGCTAGCAATTTCGCTAAGCTAGCATTTAACTGCTGGCCATGTGGATGGCTAGGATTGTACTTCTTTCGGCACTGCAGCAGCTGGGGCAGGGAAATTTGCCTGGTACTATCAGTAGATTGCCCGCTACTACTAGCTTGTGACACACCTATTTCTACACCTTCACTGCAGGCTTCAGAGAGGACTGGGGGTCTAGGGGGGTTGGAGGTCCCAGAAGGGCAAGGGGGGGTATGCTTTTGTCTTTGGTGTGGGTCTTTCTGGTGTGCTTGCCAACGAGCTACATGGCAAGTCGACATATGTCTGGACAAGCATGTGGTACCCAGGCGGTTGATGTTTTGGCCACGCGAGATACGCTTGCGACATATGTTGCAAATAGCAAAGGTACGATCTTGTGGACATGTTTCAAAAAAGGCCCACACCAAATAACTTTTGCTATACCGGTCAGACACAGCAGCGCCATGCACAAGCGCCGTAGATGTGCGCTGTAATGCCGTTGGTGTGCCCTTAAGCTGACCCCTGGAGGGCATCCTGCCTCTTTGGAGATGTGCCTCGTCCTCCTCCTCCTCCTCTTCCTCCAATTCCTCCTCTCTCCTATCAGGCACCCAGGTAGAGTCAGTGACCTCATCATCCCCTCCCTTCTCATCACTGTCAACAACCTGGCAGTATGCTCCAGCTGGGGGAACATCACTCCCAGATTGCTGTCCCTCTCGGCCACCCCCTCTCCCTGGGCTCACATCAATGCCTTCCTCTATCTGTGTTACGTCATCTGAGTCTTCAAAACACTGGGCATCTTCCTGCAGCATGTACCCAACACTGTGTTGAAACAGTTTGGGGAACTCCTCAGGAGGACATGGTGGGACTAGGGAAGTATTGTGTGAAGCCATTGTGCAGGGGGAAGAGGACGCTTTGCCAGACAAACTTAGATCAGTCTGTGTGAGAGAGGATGAGGAGGATGAGGACGGCTTGGTCATTCACTCTACTAATTTCTCAGCATGTTGAGGCTCAACACGGCCAGCTCCCGAAAAGAAGGACAAGCGGCCATGGCCACGTGCTGAAGAGGATGCACCACATCCACCACCAGCGTTACCTCTAGATGCAGAGCCTGCTTGCCCTCGTGACTCTCTGCCTCTCTTTGTTATCCTTTCAGACATATTGTTCAGGTGATATGTAACAGCACACGTGCAGTGACCCTAACTGCGCTCAGGTGGTATGTAACAGCACATGTGCAGTGACACTAACTGCGCTCAGGTGATATGTAACAGCACACGTGCGGTGACACTAACTGCGCTCAGGTGGTATGTAACAGCACACGTGCAGTGACACCAACTGCGCTCAGGTGATATGTAACAGCACACGTGCAGTGACACCAAATGCGCTCAGGTGATATGTAACAGCACACGTGCAGTGACACCAAATGCGCTCAGGTGGTATGTAACAGCACACGTGTGTTGACACCAAATGCGCTCAGGTGATATGTAACAGCACACGTGTGTTGACACCAAATGCGCTCAGGTGATATGTAACAGCACACGTGCAGTGACACTAACTGTGCTCAGGTGATATGTAACAGCACACCTGCAGTGACCCTAACTGCGCTCAGGTGGTATGTAACAGCACACGTGCAGTGACCCTAACTGCGCTCAGGTGGTATGTAACAGCACATGTGCAGTGACACCAAATGCGCTCAGGTGATATATAACAGCACATGCGCTCAGGTGATATGTAACAGCACACATGCAGTGACACCAAATGCGCTCAGGTGATATATAACATCACACATGCAGTGGCACCAAATGTGCTCAGGTGATATATAACAGCACACGTGCAGTGACACCAAATGCGTTTAGGTGATATGTAACAGCACACGTGCAGTGACACCAAATGTGCTCAGGTGATATGTAACAGCACACGTGCGGTGACACCAAATACGCTCAGGTGGTATGTAACAGCACACGTGCGGTGACACCAAATGCGCTCAGGTGATATGTAACAGCACACGTGCCGTGACACCAAATGCGCTCAGGTGATATATAACAGCACACATGCCGTGACACCAAATGCGCTCAGGTGGTATGTAACAGCACACGTGCGGTGACACCAAATGCGCTCAGGTGATATGTAACAGCACACGTGCAGTGACACTAACTGCGCTCAGGTGATATGTAACAGCACACGTGCAGTGACCCTAACTGCGCTCAAGTGGTATGTAACAGCACACGTGTGGTGACACCAAATGCGCTCAGGTGATATGTAACAGCACACGTGCAGTGACACCAAATGCGCTCAGGTGATATGTAACAGCACACGTGCAGTGACACCAAATGTGCTCAGGTGATATGTAACAGCACACGTGCAGTGACACCAAATGCGCTCAGGTGATATGTAACAGCACAGGTGATATGTAGGTGATATGTAACAGCACACGCAGTGACACAACTGCGCTCAGTGATATGTAACACCACGTGCAGTGATGCGCTCAGGTGATATGTAACAGCAGGTGATATGTAACACACACGTGCAGTGACACACACGTAACTGCGCTCAGGTGATATGTAACAGCACACGTGCAGTGACCCTAACTGCGCTCAGGTGGTATGTAACAGCACATGTGCGTGCACTAACTGCGCTGGTGATATGTAACACACACGTGCGGTGACATGCGCTCAGGTGATAACAGCACACGTGCAACACCAACTGCGCTCAGGTGATATGTAACACACACGTGCAGGACACCAAATGCGCTCAGGTGATATGTAACAGCACACGTGCAGTGACACCAAATGCGCTCAGGTGGTATGTAACAGCACACGTGTGTTGACACCAAATGCGCTGGTGATGTAACAGCACACGTGTGTTGACACCAAATGAGGTGATATGTAACAGCACACGTGCAGTGACTGCGCTCAGGTGATATGTAACAGCACACGTGTGCAGTGACACTAACTGGTCAGGTGTATGTACAGCACACGTGCGGTGACACTAACTGTGCGCTCAGGTGGTATGTATGTAACAGCACACGTGCAGTGACACCAACTGCGCTCAGGTGATATGTAACAGCACACGTGCAGTGACACCAAATGCGCTCAGGTGATATGTAACAGCACACGTGCAGTGACACCAAATGCGCTCAGGTGATATGTAACAGCAGGTGATATGTAACACACACGTGCACCAAATGCGCTCAGGTGATATATAACACACACGTGCAATGCGCTCAGGTGATATGTAACAGCACACGTGCAGTGACACCAAATGCGCTCAGGTGATATGCGGTGAACAGCACACGTGCAGTGACACCAAATGCGCTCAGGTGATATATAACAGCACACGTGCAGTGATGCGCTCAGGTGATATGTAACAGCACACATGCATGCGTGACACCAAATGTGCTCAGGTGATATGTAACAGCACACGTGCAGTGACACCAAATGCGCTCAGGTGATATGTAACAGCACACGTGCATGCGCGTGATATGTAACAGCACACGTGCCGTGACACCAAATGCGCTCAGGTGATATGTATGTAACTGCGCTCAGTGGTATGTAACACACACGTGTGGTGACACCAAATGCGTGGTGATGTAACACACACGTGCACATGCGGTGAGGTGGTATGTAACAGCACACGTCAGGACACCAAATGGTATGTAGTAACAGCACACATGCAGGACACCAAATGCGCTCAGGTGATATGTAACAGCACACGTGCAGTGACACCAAATGCGCTCAGGTGATATGTAACAGCACACGTGCAGTGACACCAAATGCGCTCAGGTGGTATGTAACACAGCACACACATGCGGTGACAGCACACATCAGGTGGTAGTAACAGCACACATGCGTGACACCAAATGCGCTCAGGTGGTATGCATTTTAATAGCCCACTTGCATGCAGTAACAGCAACAGCACACGTGCAGTGACACCAAATGCGCTCAGGTGATATGTAACAGCACACGTGTGCAAATAAATAGCACACTTGCAGTAACAGTTAATGGGCCAGATTCAGCAACACTTGCGCTGGAGCATTTCGATATGCGCCGCGTAACTGTGAAGATGCGCCGTCGTTTCTATGTGCCCGTACCCACCAAACTAGATGCGCCCAATAACGGGTAATTTGCGACCGGCGGAATGTTCCGACGCCAGAGTATCGTCAGCGCTTAATTTCACTGGGCGCATCAGTCGTGCCTATTGATTTCCCCTGCAAATATGCAAATGAGGGATTTTTCCCAATTCACGAACGGATTAGCACCATACGCTGGCTACATGCGCCGCGCGTATCTCGTCCGTCCGGCGCAAAGTTATTTCTACAAAAGGCTGCTTTATCTTTACTCCAGACGGTCAGAGGTCAGCAGGAGAGCAGCTACAGCAGTGTTACCGACGATAGGAGCTAGCTGAGCACCCCCACTTGCAGGACAACACCTCTGTCCATGCTTGTCTGTCAAATTTTACAGCCATGGAGGAAGACATCATAGGTCTCCATAGCCGAGATGACGGCTGACAGCTCCTGGCCTTTAGAGTTCAGCTTTCTTCTGTGTGTTTGCGGGGAACGGGAGCAGCCATCTCAGAACAAAAGTAACATCACTGCGGGGAGGGGGAGCAGGATATACTTTAGTGCCGGAATGGCGCTTCTACGGGCGCATTTAAACGCCCAACGGAAGGCATTGCGCTGACGTTTCCCGTGAAGTGGTGCGCATGCGCACAAAGGGGGCGAGTGGAGCCTCACTCACTGCGCATGCTCCGTGGTTGATGCGCTGAACGTAAGCCTCTGCGCTGGGCTCCGCCCATCATTTACATATGATCACACCCACTTCCCCTTGCGTCGGGTTACGCCAGCGCATTATCGTTACTCTGGCGCAAGTTTACGCGCAACTGCTATGTGAATAACAGTACTTGCGCTGAAAGGGTCGTCAGAGTAACGTAAATGAGAAGCGTTACTCTGGAGCAAAGATGCTCTGATCTACCTGAATCTGGCCCAATGTGTCTATGTGCAATTAACTAGCACTGGTTGACTAACACGGAGTACTATGTTTAAGGTAAACCCTAAAGCACAATCTCCTGCCTGACAGATACTAATAGCAGATCTAGCTAAGCTATACAGTTTATAAATATATTGACAACTCCTAGGGATGTCAATATATTCTCTACAAACTGTAAATTTAACTATACTGGCTACTAGCCTCCCTGATCTATCTATCTATTTATCTATCTATCTATCTATCTATCTATCTATCTATCTATCTATCTATCTATCTATCTAAAAAGACACTGTGGGCCAGATTCACAGAGAATCAGATTATCGTAGCGTTTCCGAAATACACTATGCCGCCATATTTTACCTGGCTCTACATGGAATCCAGGTAGATTTTGTCCAGTAAACGATGGCGGCGTAGTGTATTTCTCCCGGCGCAATCCATCTATGCGAGTAGGGGGCGTGAAGCATTTAAAATAGGTGCGTTCCCGCGGCGATCGAACTGCGCATGCTCCGTTCCCAAATTTCCCGCCGTGCATTGCGCGAAATCACGTCTTTACGTCGTAGTAGCGTCGTTTACGTACATTCCTATTCCCGAACGAGTTACGTTAAAAAAATAAAATAAATTAATTCGACGCGGGAACGACGGCCATACTTAACATGGGTTACGCACTGTTAGACCAGCAAAAAGCTGCTCTAACATTACGTAGCCAAAAAATGACAAAGGCGATTGCGAAGGACACTCGTACCTTCGTGGATCGCCGTAAAAACTCATTTGCATACCCTGACGGTGAAAACGACGCGGACTCCACCCAGCGGCCGCAAAAATATTGCAACGTAGATCCGAAGGCTTACGAAGAGGTAAGCCTCTCGGATCGAAGCCCGAAGCCGCCGTATCATGGTTTGAGGATTCAAACTAGTGATACGGCGCGCAAAATTTGAAATTACTCCTGTCTAACACCAGTTAGACAGGCATAATCGCTCTCTGAATCTGGGCCTGTGTCTCTATCTATCTCTCTCTCTCTCTCTGTCTGTCTGTCTGACTTCTCTAAGCAAGCCGGAACACACTACACGAGGCCACCCGGGAGGCGGCCTTTTATAGTGTGGGGCGTGTGCTAAAGCCCTGAGCCCTAATTGGCCAAAGCACCCAGGCTTTGGCCAATTAGGTCTCTTCGTTTTTTGGGCGCTGTGATTGGCCAAGCATGCGGGGTCATGGTGCATGCTTGGCCAATCATCAGCGTGCCACGCCACAGTGAATTATGGGTCATTCAAATTTGGCGCGAACGACCCGATTTGTTTGTTTTCGACGAACGATCGAATGTGCAATGTTCGATGCGAACATGTGTTTGTATCGAACGCGAAGCTCATCCCTACCCATTAAAATTCACACCAATATATCTTGGTTAACCATGACATATTGTTACCTACAACCGATATGTGCACAGAAATTTTCAGCATGCCAGCAAGTGAAAAGACTCCAATGGGCAACAGCCACCCAAGGAACCACACATGTATGCCGGTGGTTGAAGCTCAAGCAAGGGATACCACCGGGCTACAGATCCTAAACATTTATACATACACATCAACCAAAGGCCTAAAATAAAAGCCCAAAGGAATAACTGGGGGAAGAAACAAATAATAAACAATGATACTTTAAACCCAGGATTGAAGTGCCAAACAGGGAGAAGATAGCCAGTCACAAAAGATGTTAAAAAAACAAAAGATTGGTTGTAACCCCTTTTTTAGAACATTATGCTACATGTAAGCCTATATAAAGGCTTACCTGTAGCTACCCAGGATATCTCTTAAACCTGCATGGTTTAGGAGATATCCCCTGTCCCCTGCATGTGCTGATGTCATCAGGACATGCGCACTGTGGCAAACTGAAGCAATGGCACCTATGTGCCACTGCTTCAGTCTGCGTGCCGTTACCAGCGGCTCCTGCGCACTTGCGTGGGAGTGATGTCATTGCGGCTCTGGCCAATCGCAGCATCGGAGCTGTAATACCCGGAAGTAACTCCGGGACGACATGTCGGCAGCCGGAGTGGAGACATGGACTGCTGCGGGGGCTTCGATCATACATACATACTTGCATACTTACTTGCATACTTACTTACATGCTTACTTACATACATACTTACATACATACATAGATTACATACATATATATTATGCATACTAGCTCATTATGCTTTTGTCTTGCAAGTTTTTTTTTTATTTATGTACAAGGGTTTACTTCCTCTTTAACAGGGCAGCCTACAGGCTGGAGAGACCCTCCATGTATATGAAGATCTATTAGGCAAGGACAATCCGCGCTAACCCCACATCTGACATAAATAAAAATATTGATGTTAAATGAAAAAAATATATAAATGAATTAAAAGTGAATGAACAAACAAGTTATGACAGTGCTGCACCTAAAAACAAAAGAAACCTAATATTGGGTTCCTGAAGGATGTGCATATAGGGAAAAAGGTGCGCTACATATAACACAGCAAAAAATTGCAACAAATAATGATAAGATGTTAGACCAAGGTCCAACAATAAACAACAGCAAAGTGCATTGAATCCAGTGAGTCCAATAAGGAAAACACATCCAGGTGATGGTTCAGATGTAATCTCATTCATCCACACAACATGGGTGTTTAAACTTGACTGGAAGAAACAGCTGATCAAAAAAACTCTGGAAGTAGATGGCCGCTTACCAGAAAGTTGGACCCCAGGGGGTCTATCAGGCACTGCAAACGCTGATGTCTCTCCTTAGTGGGTGGTTCAGGGTTGTCTCCTCTGCATGGGAATGGGGTGGCTGGCACATCTGATAGTATCTCTCACCGATTGATTCCAGGATACAAATAGTGTTTCCAAAAATGTAGGGAGCATGTGGGTTTCAAAAGCAAAAATGGAAATTCATAGTGCAGTATTTTGTTTGAAAAGAGTACTTTATTCCAATCGTACAGACATCATGTTGAAAAGATAACTGCCGCTGCAAGGGGCCAATAATAAAAAACAAACACCACACTGTTGCAAAAGTAGCAAAAACTATAGAAACAAGTGCTGTGGTATTTTCAGCTGTCGGATCGAATCAAACGACTCATTGACCGATCAGCTGAGAGTGTGGTGACGTCAATCGATGCTCGCTCCGCCCGATGCTGCGTTTCTTCCAAACGGGCTTCCGCTGGGAAAGGAGGCGTAGGATCGGACGTCACACACCTCGCTCTTATATACACATTGTTTGACAGGTGACGCTGGAAGCGTTTTGTAACACAAACCTGTGTACTCACTCAGCAAGCCTACTAATCACCCGCTACTGAGACATATCTCTGCCACAAAAGGGGCAACCATCTTTGTCTCAGCTTTGGGGAAAAAATTATAATAATAATATGTATACAGACAAGGACGGTCTCACAACCAAAAATATTATATACATGCAACTCATTATATATAAAAACCTGTGGTGTCACATACATAAAAAATTGCAAAATACTTATATTGTAAGCATTTCTTGCCATTGCAATAAAAATGAACATTTGATTAAAAGTCAAGCGTACTCGGTATTTAATTGAAAACGCCAAAAAAAGGGTTATTGACTGTATCTTAATACACCATAATATCACTTACATGAGAGCCCCCATTTAAGTGGATACCCACATCAATCTCTGGACAGACATACTAAGATGAAAGATACTCCATATATTGATGCAAAAGAAATAAGCGTTAAACAATTTTTTTAAATTAGTATGCCACTATGGCCCAAAACCATTAAAATAATAAAAACTAGAAAAACAAAAAAAAAATAGAAACATTTAAATGGTTATAATATTGGGGGAGAGCAATTAAGGTATTGCAAGGAATATATCTTTTATGTTTATGATCAACCATATACTGACATATGTGTTAACTTGGACTGTGTATTTTATGTTTATCGCAAGGAATATATCAATAGGTTATCACGTTAGGCAACAACATGTCAATGTATTACTCTTTTAAAATGCCTGCTGGCTTACAATGGTCGTTAACAGAGACTTGTAAGATGGTTACCTTTCTAAAATGACATCTCGCTAGGTTGAGGCTGCATCTTGGTATCTCTGAGGTGTCATATAATGAGGCATGATGAGAAGCGTCTCTCTGGATGGATAGATCTCGGTATGGATGAAGTATGATCCCTAATGGCTCCCTCAACTTGTACTATATCCAGTTCTGAACAATAAGCTCATCAAAGTTTTACTAAGCCTAGCCCAGAAGGTGGAAACTTATTTTCCATAGGTCTATTTGGTTAACTGTTTGTTTAAGCCTTGCCATTCTAGGACAAGGAATGTCTGTTCTAAAATCTTGCAAAATAATCTGGTATTATCACATAATAACAGTGTTTATGTGTTGTCCCCTCAAAATAACTCAACACACAACCATGCATTTCTTCAGGCAACCCTCATCCCCTCGAACATGCAAAGATCGTTCCTTACGCTGATCCCCAAATCTAATAAGGATTCCTCCCCTACGCCCTTTCTTTGTATCACAAGGACCAGGTGGGCTTCGTCCCTCTTTGTCAAGTGGGAGGCAACACGAGACAGGTTATTGATCTGGTGGATGTGACAAACAGGGATGGCCTTGAATCACTGGCCCTCAGTTTGGATGCAGAAAAGACGTTTGACCACCTCAGCTGGCCTTTCCTGTTTGCCACGTTAAAACATATTGGGTTCCGGGGCCCCTTCTTGCAGGCCACCCAACACCTCTACACAAACCCTACGTCACAGGTTAAGACCCCTTTCGCACAGTCCCCCCTTCCCGATAGCCAACGGGACCCACCAGGGATGTCCACTGTCACTGCTACTGTTCGCGGTATGCATCGAGCCCCTGGCGGCGTCCATTCGTAGGAACCCAGATGTTTGCAGAATCCCAGTACGGGGTAAGGAGTTCAAGCTAGCAGTTTTTGCGGACAATGTTATTCTCACTCTGACCCAGCCAAGAAATTCACTGCCCAATCTGAACGCTGAACTTGATCTTTACAGGTTCTTATAGTGTCACAAAATAAATTCAGCTAAATTGGTGGCTTTCCCAATTATCATTCCCCGACCTGTTTAAGTACTACCAGGCAACCCAGTTGCATGCTATCACCTCTTGGTTCCCCCAGCGTTCCTACAACAAATGGACAGAAATCGAGAAAATATGACTTGCACATACACACCCAAATTGCCTGCTCTGCAATGCAAATGTAAAGGTGGACTCAGGCCCGCTTCTGGGCCCTATGCTCCATCTCCGGACGATCTGGCGTAAACTGTCCCGTGCACACAACCTGAGCTCGGAAAGGTCTCTTTTGACCTCTTTCCTGTACAACCCAAGGATGCCTGTTGGTCTGACTCACCAGATGTTGTCGCCTTGGGCGACGAGAGTCCTATTCCACTTTGGCCACCTGATGGACCCTATAAAGCGGAAACTGCTCCCATTCTCTGATTTATAAAATAAATTTGATTTCTATGGGTATCTGCAGATACCTTACGCACAATTCTTTGCCCCAAAGCTCCAATTCTCAGCACCAACTCCTTTAGAAAAAACTGGTGTTAGAGGGTTCTGCTCGCCTTGGCCTGAAATCAGATGTGTACCAATTACTAAATTCTCACTCCTTTCCTACCCAGGGTAAGCACGCATACATGCTTCACTGGGAAAAGGTTTTAGGGGAGGTGATCCTAGAGACAACATGGCAGACGATCTGGTCTCAGGCAGCAAAAAGTTCTCTCTGCACACTCTATAAAGAAAATGCTTACAACGTTCTCTACTTTTGGTACCTGACATCGAATGTTCTCCACGCTATTTACCCATCCAGCTCAGATAGGTGTTGGCGCTTCCAGGAAGCCAGGGCAACACTGTATCACATAAACTGGACCTGCCCCAAGATAGTACCATTTTGGACGAACACTCAGCAGCTGCTGTCCTGTCTCCTAGGAGTGCCAGTTCCCAGATCCCTGAAACTATTCCTGCTAGGGGTATCGCCCTTGCAAATTTCCAAAAGTTCCAAAAAAACTGCTGAGGCATATTTTGACAGCCGCAAGGTGCCTGGTTGCCCTCCATTGGAAGCAATTGTCCCCTCCATCTCAGGCAGACTTGTACTCTAGGATAAAAGATGTAGAGTTGATGGAAAAAATGACAGCCAGATTGCAGGATAGATTGGAAATGCATGACACAATTTGGGAGGAGTGGCGCCGACATAAGGACCCGCCCTAAGCTACTGACCGAGCAGCCCCCACCCCACTACCCTCTATCCCTTCTATATCTGCAGTTCCTTCTCTTTATTTCCACTTTCTCATCACCTTTCTGTTTCTCCTCTCTTTCCCCCATGGTTTTTCTTTAAGTATGTTTTGCCAAGGTTTCCGGCAGATTGTGTTTGAAAATAAGTTGCTTATATAGGGAACTGCCGAGCTGCCTCTGGTGTTTGCCTTGTGATTTCCTGCATTGTGATATACACTGCTTACGCTACTGTTCTGCTGAAGTTCTGTATTGTTTTCTCTGTGTCACAGGTGTTAAACTATGGCTATTAAAAATTGTTATTTAAAAAAAAAAAAGGCTTGGATACAAAATGCATATCATGTGACTTACTACTCATATGCTATCAGGGAGTATCAGTCTTGGTGAATAGATCTTTCTCTGGGAAAATAGAAAAGGCCCTTATAGATATACAAGGGAAATATGTAATACTATTTGACAAATAAGATACGTTATGTGGCAATAAATATTCCACCCCCCTTCTTTGTTGATATTTTGAATGAAATAATAGAAAAAATCATCTGATATTTACCGGCAAAATTATTGTTTGTCAGGGATTTTAATTCAGTTCTATCAACAGGGCTGGATAGGCCGGAATCTAATAGACAGCACTCTGCTGACTTAAATAACTAGGCACAGGCGATGGAGGTTACAGAAATTTGGAGATGGAGAAATCCAGACAAAAGGGTGTACTCTTGTTTCTTTACTTCCTATAAAAAACAACATCTAGAATAGATTTAGCCTTTGCTGAAACCACATATCTACCAAGAGGCCTATCGGACCACTGCCCCCTATATCTCTTAATACGTATACCCACTCTAAGAAAAACATCACTGTGGAGATTGGCTCCACAATGGGAATAAAGGACTACTGGGGTAATAATGCCGGTACATCCTCAATGGATATTGTCTGGGATGCGTTCAAGGCCTAGGACAATATATTTCAAATATCTTAGCAGTGAAAAAGAAACATAAAAACAGGGAACAAGAACTACGAATGCAAATAGAATCACAGAAAAAAAATATGGACAGGATCCAAGTACAATAAACTTTGACTCTTTTATGGCTGCCCAAAAAGGTCTTAATTTACATATGAAAGAAACAACAAGATTAGAACTACATAGGAATAGACCAAATATATTTGAACAGGGGGATAAAAGTGGGACATTTTTGTCAAGATTGGCACAATAGTACCAAGTCACAATTATATCAGAAATAGAGACTATAGGCAGATAGAGTAAGAAAGAACCTGAAGGAATTTTAGAAGCTGTCTCGGCTTTCCCCTCCGACTTCCACCCGGGGTTATGAACAATCTTATAGATCAGATACCCCCTGGGAGGTTGACAGACAGACAGAGAGAGACATTGGTCCAGCCGATTACAAGGGAAGAGATTATGAGGACCATACATATGTTTTCAGGGGAAAAATCGCCAGGGCCAGATGGAATTCCTGTTGAATTCTATAAGAAATACAAAGGATTATTAGCTCCAAAGCTTACAGAAGTATATACGGATAGGTTGAGGAATGGGACTCTGTCAGTTTCAATGAGACAGGCACATACAACTCTTAAGCCGCGTACACACGGCAGAGAACCTCGATGGGCAGAACACATCGTTCCGCCCGTCGAGGTTCTCTGCCGGCCGGCGAAATCGGCGACCCGGCCGTCGGGAATGGCAACCAGCCATTCATCCAGGCGGGCCGTCGAGCAAAAAGAGAGCGTGCTCTCTTTTCGCTCGACCGGATTCCCGACGGGCGGGGCGAGCCAGGAGTGTACACACGGCCGAGGTTCTCGCTGGAATGCAGCTTCCAGCGAGGTTCTCGCTGGTTTCCAGCGAGAACCTCGGTCGTGTGTACGCCGCCTTATACATAAGGAAACAAAAGATGCAAAACTATGCTTATCATATTGGCCAATAGCATTGTTAAATATAGATTTAAACATACTAACTAAAATATTAGAAAAAAAAGGGAAAGGCAACTCCCAGGGGCTTATGCACAGCTGAAAAAATTGTATTCTTGAATAAAGTTTTTATAAATGTATTTATTAATAAGTATCAAAAATTGGGGGGGGGGGGGGGTGTCCGGATGGCAGAGGGAACAGACCTGTGAGACTTCAGATCTGTCTTCCGAGTGGCATCCTACAGGCATCCTATATCCGATTTGTACCAGACCAACTTCTAAATACTTCCCACGGTAGTGGGAACATTCCAGGCTGGCATCCATGGTGAAATACAAGCCACCCGCGCCAGCATCTGCGACGGAACAGCAGGCCAGATTCAGATGGAAAGATGGCTCCAGGACACAGGCAGAGCAGCATGTCATGAGGCTGCAGCCACCCATCTCCACTCCTCACAAGAAATCACGGGCTCTGGTTAGTGAATCCGCCTCTGCTCCCCACTGTGCACAGCCAGACCTCCTGTGTCAGGGATCTGCCGCTGACTCCTTGCACGCCCCCGGTGCGCGCGCGTGCACAACGGGCGGGCGCACGGCGGGAACACGCGCGTGCACGTTAGCGCGAGTTTGGCGCCAATGTGCCTTTATAAGTCAGGCAGCTGCAGCAGCCTCTTGCTGTCTGATCTGCAGCATATGTGTGATCTAACCTGTACTCTGAACCCGTTCCTGTACCGACCCGGCTCCGTCTGACTACCCGAACCTCTCCAGCCCGACCTCGGCCCGCCTTGACCTTGCCTACTGCTATTACCGTTGCCAGACCTCCTTGCCTGAAAACCAACTATGCTTGTCTGCTGAACCCTCTGTCTGCTTCCGTGTTTGACCCGGCCTGCCTGACCCAGCTTCTGTCCACTCCACGCTGCCTTAATACGGTTCTGCATCAGTTCCAGAGTCGCTAGCTGTCTGCACTAGCTCCAGCATCAGAGTGCCTACTCTCCTCCCTGCTTCAGCGATCCGGAAGGACCAGCGCAGTGCCGTACCCTACCATCACCCAGGCACTCTTACCCCGATGCGCTCCCGAGTCCGCTGTTTCCAATCCATCGACTCCCGAGCCAGAGTTGTACGAGAGGCCGCCTCCTGCGACTAGGTTCTGACGACCAGGTACGCTCTCATACATAACACCCTGCAGTCTCAGGACTCCCCCATAGACAGTGAGGATGGCTCAGGCCCTGATTCCCTCTTCTGCTGAGCCCACCCTGGCCACCATCATGCATGCTATACAGGACTGTAATGCTTCTCTCACTGCACAAATTGCATTAGTCTGCATGGACTTTTCTCTCCTAAAGCAAGATGTGCAACATTTAAGGGAGCTGGGGAGGCTGAAGAACGTATCAGCTCCCATGAGGATGTTGTCCACCCCTTAGCTGTTACAGTAAGGGTCCTAACAGGGGAATTGGCGGCCCTCCATGCCAAAATCGACAATTTGGAAAATCGTTCGAGGAGGAACAACCTCCGCTTCGGTGGTTTTCCCTGAAAGGGCGGAGGGCTCCCACCCAGAAAAATTCTTATATAATTGGCTGAGGGACATTTTTGGGACTGACGCACCATCCTTTTCACATGTCATTGAGCGTGCCCACCGCAGGAGGGCCTCTCCTACGCCATGCTTTTTCCCGCCAAGCTGCGCATCATTTATGAGGGTAAAGTGCACTTCAACAACCCCAAGGAGGCTATGGCCTGGCTCAATGATCAATACAGAGTTCTTCCTAGGCCCAGGACTGCCTAATATCTGTAGTCCTAGGTCCCTGCATTCTCCTCTGTTTGCCGTGAACTGATTATGGATATGTCCATCCTTCCATTTTGGAGAACTCATTTGCCTTGACTGCACTGTGTGATCCGAATTTTCATGAAGGTATGGTACATCTCCCTGAAATAGGCCTGAGAACTATTACCCTGTCATCTTTTTTTTTTTCAAAAATATTTTATTGATATTTTGCAAAGGGAAACATAGGAACAGATATATATTGCTCATGGTAAATGAAAAGGGAACAACAATACATGAGGCAAATATCCATGGAAAGGGAGCAATAGTACAAAAGGCAGTACCTAGGTGTGGCTCTAGGCCACCGTAACAAGCTCCCAGCTCTCCAAGAGATGAGAACCGAAAAGAGAGGTGAAAGAGAATTGAGAAAAGAGGAAGACAGAGGAGAAGAGAGAAGGAAAGAAGGGGGGGGGTGAGGTGGGTAAGAAAGAGAGAGGGCGATAAGGAAGAAAGAGAAACGTTGTACCAAAATCCTATTGAAAATACCACACAAGGAAAAGCCTGAGGCTGGGTCATACAGCATAAAAAGAAAGACACATCGACACTTTGAAAGTAGCACAAATAATGGACACAAGTACTATCTAGAGGTAAATGAGCATTGGAACAGTAGAACAGTATAGCTTTTGCTGAAACAAGGGCAGGGGAATGGTCCTCCCAGCTAGTTATAAGTAAATAAGTTGAAAGATTTGGATAGTAGGGATTGTCTTTCAGAGGCAGGTAGGCTATAGTCGATAAAAGCCGCCCATTTCTGGTCGAACTTAGGTTCAGATTGTGAGGCGTTGGTGAGTAAGTCAAGATTTTCTTTGAAGAGTAGAGATTTCAGTTCTTTTATCGTAGTTGCGAGGGAAGATGGAGCAGAAGATATCCAATGAAGCATAATGGATCTAGGGGCCACAAGTAGAGCAAGGAGTATCCACTGACGAGTGCCTTTAGGCAGTGAACCAAAGGCCGAAGAATGTGGCTCCGTGTGGGGGGGGGGGGGGCATCCAAACAGAAGTAGGCGAGGTTCTGAATCCAGAGATAAATGAGTCACATCAAATATGAAACGTATAATCACTGACCAGAAGGTGATGACAGTGGGACAAGACCAGAAACGATGCACTAGAGTCGGTTTGTTAGTCAGGCACCATGGGAAAACTGGGCCTATGTCGAATGACCGAGTTGTGGAGAAGGGGTAATACACCCTGTGCATTATTTTAAACTGAGTTTCCCTCCAGGTTTCAGTTTGAGTGACAGTTCTGCAGAGCCTATAGCCTCGTATAATATCCTCTACTTCTAGATGACCTGACAGGTCTTTAGGCCATGAGGACACAGAAGTGTACTGAAGAGGCTTCATAAATTTTGTGTGTAGAGGGGTATAGGTGTCCGAAATGGATAGCTTGTTGTTTGCTAGCAGCGTGTCAATGAAAGATGTTTTTAGCCTGACGGATTTTATTGGACAGGTCTTGCCAATGAAGTCTACAAGTTGCATGAATGGAAAAAAATGGTTAGGGGGAAGCGAGAATTCCTGTGACAGTTGGGAAAATGATTTGAAAAAACCTGATGAGTCCCGAAACAATGAACAAATCTTAACTAGACCCTTGTCTTTCCACTTGGAGAAAGGTTCTTACTGGAGACTGGGTGTTGGCCATCGATGATTCCAGGGCATAGTTAGAATATCTGGAAGACCCCAGTATCCAGTCCAAACCCACTCTTAGGAGGCAAGCCGGAGGCAAGCCAAATTATATATCCTAATATTCGGTAGACCCACACCACCCTCGTCTCTCGGGAGATAAAGCTTTGTCAGCGCAATTCTCGGTCTAGTATTTTTCCATAAAAATGTTGTGATAGCCTTATTCAGCGTTTGCACATCCTTATGCTTCAATAGCAGAGGTAACGTTTCTAAAGGGTATAGTAGACGGGCAAAACTCACCATCTTGAAAAGTGCACATCTCCCGAAAAACGACAGCGGCAGAGCCACCCAGGTCTCTAGTTCACTTACTATTTTGTCGATCAAAGGAGGATAGTTTAGGTGGTAAAGAGAGGATGGTTCCTTGCCAATCTTCAACCCCAAGTAGGTGATGTGAGACTCCGAGATCCTAAAGGAGGAAGGGGGGAGGCTGGAGTGTGGATTGCATGTGCCTAAGGGTGATATCTCGCTTTTGGAAAAAAATATTTTTAGCCCTGAGCATTTGCGGAACGTGTCAAAGATCGATTGGATGACGGGAATGTCAGTGTGTGGAGAGAAAGAAAATATGAGTATATCGTCAGCAAATAGAGCCACTCTCATGTCCTCACGGCCAAAAGGTAGACCATGTAAGAGGGGGGACGAAGAAAGAAGACGTGAGAGGGGCTCTATAGCAAGATTGAAGAGTAAGGGGGAGAGGGGGCAGCCCTGTCTTGTGCCCCTATGTAAGCGGAAGGGCGGGGATTGGATGCCTGCTGCAGTGATCGTGGCAGAAGGGGCGGAATACATACTATGTATAAAGTTAGTGATGGGGCCAGTCAACCCAAATCGAGGCATGACCAGGGAGAGCCAGTGAAAGCTAACGTTATCAAAGGCCTTTTCGGCGTCAAGGGTAACTATTACTGTGGCCTCAGAAGAGTGGGTTTTAGCATATTCGAGGGCCGATAGAACCTTACGGATGTTGGCTGCCGCCGATCTCCCCTTGGTGAAGCCCGATTGTGCGCTATGGATAAGGGATGGCATGATGTCTCCTAGCCTATTGGCCACTATTTTAGAGAGTATCTTGGAATCTACATTTAAAAGGGAGATGGGACGAAACAAACCTGGATCAAGGGGGTCTTTTCCTTTTTTAGCAATAAGCTTAATGTTCGCCAGATGACCCGTGGGGAGATAGGGACCGCCATCCCAGATGTGATTATAAACAAAGTGCAATGTGGGAGCAATGTCAGGTAGAAGCAACTTGTAAAATTCAGGCGTGTAGCCATCCGGGCCCGGGGCTTTTTCATTAGATAGACCGCCAATCGCTTGATTAATTTTCTCTAAAGTTATGGGAGCGTTCAAGTGTGTCAGTTTAGTTTAGTTTAGGGTCGATCAGTGGCAGGGTGACTTTGTCTAACCAGTCGCCAGCAAGGTCGACGTCTATAGGTTCATTGCCGTAGAGTTTAACGTAAAAATTTTGCAATGTTTTATTAACATCCTCAGGAGTTGAGGATAGGGAACCATCAGGGTTGCGCAGTGTGCGTATATGTGTAGGAGTGAAAGCGCCCCTGGTGAGTCTTGCAAGGAGCTTCCCAGCCTTATTGCCGAATTTAAAATAAGACAATTGTAGTGCGGACAACTTCATCTGTTCTACCTTCTCCGCCCAGGCATCAAAATGAGCTTTCGCGGCAATCCATGCTTTAAGGTTTTCGTCTGAGCGGGTGGTATTAAGAAGCAGTTGTGACGCCCTTACCCCGTCGCTATCTTCCAGATATTGTTTCTGGGCATTTTTTTTGTATGCTGAGGTAAGCGAAATGATCTTCCCCCTCAGACAGGACTTACCCGCCTCCCAGAATAAGTTTGGGTCATTTAAGTGTTGGATATTATTTTGTGAGTATTCCTCCCATGCATCCCGTAGTGTTGTTTTGATGTTGTCAATTTGAGATAGAAAGGCTGGGAACCTCCACTGTCTGACAGATGAGTGTGGCTGACCGTAATTAAGCGATATAGATATAGGAGAGTGATCAGAGATCACCAGATCATGAATGGCCGTTTGGGAGATTTGCGATAACAACGCATGGGTGCATAGAAAGTAGTCTAATCTGGCGAAGGAGTTGTGAACGGGGGAGAAGAAAGTGTATTCCGTGTCTACCGGATGTTGCAATCGCCACGCGTCAAGTAAGTTAAGGGCCTGGGACATACAGGAGAAAGGGGTCTCGCGAGTCGATCGTAGACCCGTCGAACGGGATCCCGATTTTGATCTATCTTCTCTATCACACATCGTCGAGTTAAAGTCTCCCCCCACAAGGTGGGGGATAGACTCATCAAGAGACAAAAAGGGTGCTAGTCGTGCGAAATATACGTGGTCTGGGGAATTAGGGGCATAGATGTTTGAAATCCTGAGTTCGCCATGTGGAAATTTCATGTGAATGGATACCCGTCTACCCTCATCGTCGCTGTCGACAGCGAGAAGATCATATGCAAGGTTTTTATGTAGTAGAATGATTGTGCCTGCCTTGCAATTGAATGACGCTGAGCCCAGTACTTTCCCCACCCAAAGCTTGCGTATACGGAAAAAGTCTTTTTCCTCTAGATGTGTCTCCTGCAGCAGGACAATATCGGCCTTGAGCCTTTTAAGATGTCAAAGTATTTTAGTGCGTTTGGCAGGGGAACGAAGTCCCTTGACATTCCAAGAGACTACGCGGACCTGAGACATAATGTGTGTTCGGGAGGATCAATAGTATGATTTTGTGGATAATGTTTACCTGCTGACAGGTGTTTGTGAGTGATGCGGAGTATGACACTGGACCTCTGGGAATTGTCGGTGTGCTGGTAGAACCATCCTCTCTGTAAAGAAAAAAGAAGAGAAGGGGAGAAAAAAAAGTATAAGGAGAACAAATTAGTAAATAAAGAACAAGAAAAAAACATCATGTATGACTTCTCTTTTTTGCACATGTATTTCCTCCACCGGACATGCCGCTGTACCGCCAAGACAAAGATCATAGAGCCCGGCACCGTCTCCAAGGTGAGATCACACCGACCAAGAAGTTTGGCCCAGGGGTCTTGGTCAATGCACCAGCGGGTACGGAGGGCCTTGTGAGGGGAATACATGACATCCTCTTAAACGAAAAAGAAAAACAAAACTATGATATATGCACTTAAGGGTAAAGATACAATAACAATGCTCGCCAGGTGTGAAGAGGAAGCTCCCTGGCTGTTCGGAGCAAATTGCAGTTTGACAACTGGCGTCATAGAGAAAATAGAACATCTACTCATATCAAGGTGGCAGTAGTTCCTAGTAAACTGAACACAGTTTGTAGAGAACAGTAAAGGCAGTGGGCCGGCTTCCAGGGGGGTAAACAGGCAAACAGGAGCCCAGGAACGGCTGGCATAGCAGCAAAAAAAAAAGAAAAGTATATAGCGCCATGACCGACATGGCAGGGACGTTTAAGCCTCATCCAGATTCATGGTATTCGAATGGCGACGTAGATTTTAGTCTCTTAGGGGGTTCTTTGCGTGGACTCCTTTGGTCTCTCGGTCCTTGTTTCACACGGTCCGCATAAGTGGCATCAGACAATCTCTCCGCATTAAGGGACTGAAGGAAGGCTTTAGCCTTATCCGGTGACTGAATTGTAGACGCAGGATGGCAGGGTAGGCCAAGGTAAAGCGCATACCTCTTTTATAAAGTTTGGCGCAAATCGGTTGGAATTCTTTGCGCTTACGGGAGACTTCCGCCGAGTAATCCGCAAACAGCAGAAGCTTGTGTCCCGCTAGTTCCACCGAACGAGATTTGCGGAATGCTTGCAAAATATCTGTGTGGTCAGCATAATTTAAGTACTGTGTTATCACTGGTCTGGGGCGAGGGCGATCTTCGGATAAGGTACCTATACGATGGGCCCTCTCCACTACACATCTGTGGCCTAGGCCCAACAGTTCTGGCAGAGCGGTCGAGCAAATGTCTATCAAGGAGCCCTGTTTGTAGGTTTCTGGGAGACCAATAATACGCAAATTATTTCTCCTGGACCGATTTTCGAGGTCCTCCATGCGGTCGTGTAGATGCTGATGATCCTGCATGAGGCATTCCAGAGCCCCCTCCGCGCTGTGTTGGTCGTCTTCCAACGAGGAGATGCGCTGTTCAGCTGTAGACAGCCTTTGGGAGTGTTCTCCTATCTCCCTACGCAGTTGCTGGATCCCCTCTGCCACTGCTCTCTCAACCACAGCTGTGATAGTGGGAGAGCAGCGCAGCCACTGCCTTAGCGATCCGTTCGTGGGTATCCTCACATAGGCTAGGGGCTTGTATGGCAGTGTCCATGGCTTCCAGCGGGGGGGCAATCCCCTGGGAGCCGCCCGGTGTAGGATGCTGTGTGTGATCGCAGGACGGGGGAGTGCCACCTCTGGGGCCGCCATGATTGGCGGAGCCGCTTCTCCGGCCGGAGGATCCGTAACTCCCGATCCCCGCTGTGTTCAGGTCTGAGGTATCGCTCCATGCGCTGGGACCCGTGCAGCTTGCAGGGACGGAGGATGGCACAAGCGGAGCCGGCGCCGGGGTTTTGTATGCCGATTAGCGGTGCGGTAACAGCGGAGCCTCCGGAGCTTGCATCTCCTACATGTGGCGCCGGAACCGGAAGTCACCCTGTCATCTTTAATTCTAATAGACTGAACTTCCTCCTTATTAACAGATCTATCCCCCTACTACTTCTGCCGGTTGTTTACTCCTGCAATCTACTGCATCCGCTGTTGGACTGTAATGCTTTTCACCCCTACAATGCTGCTCGGAAGTCACTCTGGACTCCACTACACCCCCCCATACCAGTTAGTGACGAGGCCACGGTACAGCTCTCCCTCAGTTTAAGGAGGGGGGTTTTCATTTTACAGTTCAGGGATCCAAGGCTCGCTATGTTGGGGTTGGCTAAGCGGGGAGGGGCAAGGGATTTTATCTAGACAGACGGTTTATTGTTCTTACTTTGCAAATTTCTACTGTGACCTTTACCCTGGTGAACATTTATGTGCCCCCCCCCCCAGTTTTCAGTGGAGGTACTCTCTAGTCCAGGGGTGGGCAAACTACGGCCCGGCGGACCTTTAGATCCGGCCCACGGACAGTTTGTTAAAACAAGGCACCTTTTCCCTGAACGTAAATGTAAGGGAAAGGTGCCAATAAAAATGGCGGCGATCGGCTCAGGGTCAGAACTGGGCATGCGCAATTCCCGAGAAGATACGATGCTGAGCCACCAAGTCTACCTCCTGCACAGCTTCTGCCCAGCCCACCCGCCCGTACAGCCAATGCAGTGAGCGCATTTTCCCGCCAGCCTATGAACAGGCAGACAGGACAGAGGAGTGAGTTGAGAGTCACGGTTTGTGACCTGAGCGGCTGCGGAGGGAGTCTGACCAGTCAGGACCGGTGGACTGGACACACACACACCCCGGAGCAACGGATGGACCCCTGCCAGTGCCTGCCCGACTGAGTGAGTAAAGTGCGTGGAGCCTGCTGCCCGCCATTGACACTGTGTGAGGGTGAGCAGGGAGACAGCCAGGCTGAATGGTTAATTGGTGGTGGGGGGAGGGGGCTCAGGTGGACCTACCACAGGTCCACCTGAGCCCCCTCCTCCCTCCACCATCAATAAATCATTCCAGCCTGGCTGCTTCTCTGTTCACCCTCACACAGACAGGATACAGGAGATATCAGAGACAGCAGACAGAGATTGCATACAATGATTTTGTACAATCTCACCACTGTCATTTTTGTCTGGAAACTGCTGCCTGTGCCTGTCTGACAGCACTGTGTGTGGTTGCTATTAAAAATGCTCTAGTTTAGCTCACTATTTAACAGCATGCATGGTATTTTCAGTTACCTGAACTTGATGTGCTAATTAGAAGAAAACCCCTTTTCTTTCTCGTACATCACGGGACACAGAGCGGCATATTCATTACTATATGGGTTATATGGAGTACCTTCAGGTGTGGACACTGGCAATCTCAAACAGGAAGTCCCCTCCCTATATAACCCCCTCCCCTAGAGGGAGTCCCTCAGTTTTTTCGCCAGTGTCTTAGGTGTTGGTCACGGAATAGCTTTGCTCCACATCCTTGGGATTAAGGGCGGGCTAACCGGATCTGTCCAAGGAGCCTCAGTGCCAAAGTGGACAGTACCCGGGCCCCAAACCGTGGGGTTTTGCCTATAATGCTCCTCTTTGGAGGGCTGGACCCTGGGCCCAGGACTTGGAGTTTGTAAAAACCATAAGTTCCTGTTTGCCAGGGTGCTATATAGGTCCAGGACAGTGGGTACCTTCATAGGACCCCAGGGCCTGAAGGTCTACTACGCTACCCACGGAGATGGGAGAAGATTGGATCGTTTTGCTGGACAAACATCCTGCAGCATGGAGCAGGTAAGAGGGGAGCCTGCGGGACTTGGTTCGACAGCAGGCTCTCCGGGGTAACCTAAAAGGGGGGTAGCCCAAGTATGCTCTGCATTGGCAACCTTGCTCACTATGTCTGAGAAAGACAGGATGATCCCTTTTCCCCCATCACTAGGTTCCCCTGTCTAAGAATGGTGTCGCTAGCTACCTGCTGCTTTCTTCCTAGGACTGGTAAGGACCCCTATGGGGCCTTTTGGAGAGTCCTACCTGGCCGGGGGTTTGAATCTGCTGCCTGATACTGCAGTCCTGGGTCTCCAGCAGCGCGGCTCCTCCATGTTCCTCCTGCTCCGGCATACGCGCGCGCGCGCGTGCGCGCGCACGTCTTATAGACGTTTTTTCGCGCCGTTCAGAGAGGAGGGCGGGGGGGGGGGCGTGCCTGCAGCGTCATACAGGGGCGCGCCTTGTGCTGTTATTGATCAGCAGGCATTGTCAGTGCTCAGTCTGAGGCTGATCTCAGAGGGAGAGGACGCAGAGCGGCAGAACAGTGACTCCCGGTGGCGGAAGAGGGGTAGTACATGCTGGACTTTGTTCCAATGCCTTTTTTGTTAAGCCAAGAAATTCCCCTTTTTGCAGCAGGTTGGAGGCTGGCAAACTAAGTTTGGGGTCACTGTATGTTTGAAAAAAAAAAAAAAAAAAAAGAAAGAGACTTCTATATATTTAAAAAAAAAAAAAAAAAAAAACATACGGGGCCCCATCAGTTTTTGGGCATTAGTGATCTATTGTCCCCTAAGCTCTAGTTTTGTACTCCTGGCCACTACAGTCTGTTGTTGTTGGCGGAGTCCCTCGATTTTGTATTATGGCTTCCAAAGGTTCGGGGTCAAAGGGTACAAAAAAGACCAAAAAACAAAGGGGTTCCCCCTCTGATTCTGATGATATGCCGATACTTTCCCCGCAACTTATTCCCATAAAGGGCGCCTTGGATGAGCCATTAGGGGGATCTGGTGCGGAGGCTGGCCCAGATCAGCCCAGCCCTGTGTTTATCACAGAGGAGATGCTAGCCGTATCCCTAGGGGGGCTAGAAGAGAGAATAGCAGCATTGATCGCTAGAGCTATTCCTGGCAAGAAACGGGTTAGATCCCCATCACCAAGAGGTGTATCCTCAGATGCTGAGATTCTCTCTCCGGAGGAATTGGAATCGCAGGAGGATCAACTAGACCTGAACCAAGAGGGTTCAGGGATTGAGGGATCTACCTCTGAGGAACCATTTTCAGACTCCCAGACAGAGAGACTGTGGGTACAGTCTTTGACGGACATGGTCCGCTCGGCATTTAGTTTACCATTGCCAGAGCCTCAGGTTCCTCCGGTATCCTCTCTGGGCTCTTTGAAAGCTCCGTTAAGCAACGCAGTTTTTCCGGTCCATCCTCTCTTGGAGGAATTGATCTTTCGGGATTGGGTACGGCCGGACAGGATTTTTCTGCCACCGAAGAGATTTGCGGTCATTTACCCCATGGAGGAAAAATTCTCCAAGAGGTGGAGGCTCCCAGTGGTGGATGCAGCCATCTCATGTGTGAATAAATCACTAACTTGCCCGGTGGAAGACATACATATGTTTAAAGATCCGGTTGATAAACGGTTAGAGACACTTTTAAAAGCATCCTTTGCTACGGCAGGAGCAGTGGTACAGCCAGCTGTGGCTGCAATTGGAGTTTGTCAGGCGTTAAAGGACCAGACAAAAGAAATGTTAAAGGACATGCCTACCCAACAAGCAGAAGAGTTTTCTGACATTACCAGAGCTCTGTGTTTTGCTGTAGATGCTATAAAAGATTCCATCCAGCAGGCCTCTCGTTTATCACTATTTTTGGTGCACATGAGAAGGCTCTTATGGTTGAAGAACTGGGCGGCGGAGCCCCCATGCAAAAAGCTTCTGGCAGGGTTTCCCTTCCATGGAGGACGACTCTTCGGGGAGGATCTGGATAAATACATTCAGACTATTTCAAGTGGCAAAAGTACCCTTTTACCGGTCAAAAAGACATTCCGGGGTCCTACATTTAAAAGGCAGCTCTTTCCTGTCTCAGGGCCCTCAAATTCCAGGCAGTATCGACGGCCGCCTGCACGATCCAACGTTAACAGTAGATCGCAGGGACAGGCCCCTGGGGGTAAGAGGCCATGGTATCGCAAGCCGACAAAGACAGCCCCTAAGTCTGCCTTATGAAGGGGCGCCCCCACTCTCGCGGGTGGGGGGAAGGCTTTGTTTCTTCTCAGAAGTTTGGGAAGCCAAGATCCCCGACAAATGGGTCCGGGCGTCTGTAACCACAGGCTACAGACTGGAGTTTCTAAAGTGTCCTCCGCCTCATTTTCAAGAGTCAAGGCTACCAAAGGATCCAGCAAGGAAGGCCTCAATGCTGGCAGCTTTGGATCACCTGCTTTGCCAGGACGTAATAATAGAGGTGCCAGCCCAAGAGCAAGGGCTAGGTTTCTATTCCAATCTCTTTGTCATACCAAAGCCCAACGGCGATGTCAGGCCAATCTTGGACCTAAAGAGGTTAAACGGTTACCTAAGGGTTCGTTCCTTCCGGATGGAATCCATCCGGTCAGCAGCCGCCGCGCTTCAGAGGGACGATTTTCTGGCCTCCATAGACATAAAGGATGCTTACCTTCATGTACCAATCTTTCAGTCGCATCAAAGATTTTTACGCTTCGCGGTGGGGCAGCGACACTTCCAATTCAGGGCGCTCCCCTTCGGGCTGGCCACGGCCCCCCGGGTATTCACGAAGATCCTAGCCCCAGTTCTGGCCAATTTAAGGATCCAAGGGGTCACAGTCCTAGCGTACTTGGACGACCTTTTAATCATAGATCACTCACGGCCGTGTCTGCAACAGGCAGTAAACCTCACGGTTCGGTACCTCGAAGGATTCGGCTGGGTCCTAAACCGGGGAAAGTCAGCGTTCCAGCCTACAAAGCAGTTGGAATACCTCGGCATGAGGTTAGACACAGAACAGCAAAGGGTGTTCCTGCCCCTTGTAAAGATCGAGGCTATCAAGGGGTTGGTTCAGTTGGTTCTAAGCAAGAAAAAACCAACTATTCGCCTGTGTATGCGATTACTAGGCAAGCTAGTGGCCACGTTCGAGGCAGTACCATACGCTCAGATCCACACTCGCGTCCTACAGGCAGCCATTCTAGCAGCCTGGGGCAAGAGAGCACATGCCTTTGAGTCCCCTTTGACGCTATCATCAAGGGTCCGACAAAGCCTGGCCTGGTGGTTGAACCCTCAGAATCTTCTAAAGGGAAGATCCTTCAGCCCTGTTGTCTGGAAGGTAGTTACCACAGACGCCAGCCTGGCAGGCTGGGGGGCGGTCTTCGAGGGGTTCTCTCGCCAGGGAACTTGGGTGAAAACAGAGAGGCAGCTCCCCATCAATATCTTGGAGATCAGAGCTGCTCGCCTAGCCCTTCTGGCATGGACCTCCAGATTACAGGGGTTCCCGGTGAGAATCCAGTCAGACAATGCCACAGCGGTGGCATACATAAACCACCAAGGGGGAACCAGGAGTCAGGCCGCTCAGAGGGAGGTGAGCTTGATTTTTCAGTGGGCAGAGGTTCATGTACCCTGCATTTCAGCGATATTCACTCCCGGAGTGGACAACCTGCAGGCAGACTTCTTAAGTCGCCAGAGTCTGTTGCCAGGGGAGTGGTCTCTGCATCCCCAGGTCTTTCAGACAATCTGCCAGAGGTGGGGAATGCCAGACGTAGATATAATGGCATCCAGGTTCAACAAGAAACTAGACAGGTTCGTGTCTCGAGCGAGGGACCCTATGGCCTGCGGAACCGATGCGTTGGTTTGCCCTTGGCATCAATTCAAACTTCTATATGCATTCCCTCCGCTACAGTTACTTCCTCGCCTGTTGCGCAGGATCAGAGTGGAGCACAAGCCGGTCATTCTAGTAGCTCCAGCTTGGCCCCGGAGGACATGGTACTCACTAGTCCTGAAGATGGCAGTGGGAGACCCTTGGACTCTTCCTCTACGACCAGACCTACTCTCACAAGGCCCGATCCTCCACCCTACATTACAACGTCTAAATTTGACGGCCTGGAGGCTGAATCCCTGATTCTCAGGGGTAGAGGTCTGTCTAGGCAGGTAATTCCTACCCTGATTAGGGCCAGAAAGCCGGCCTCCAGGGTGATTTATTACAGGGTGTGGAGGAACTACGTAGGCTGGTGTGAATCCAAAAGATGGAATTCCCGCAAATATACCATTGATAGGGTGTTAAGTTTTCTCCAGCTAGGAGTGGATAAAGGCCTGGCATTAAGCACAATCAAGGGACAGATTTCAGCTCTGTCAGTGTGGTTTCAGAGGCCGCTGGCCACCCACTCGCTGGTAAAGACCTTCATACAGGGGGTCTTGCGTATTAATCCTCCTGTCAAGTCACCAATTTGTCCATGGGACTTAAATCTTGTCCTGTCCACTCTACAGAAACAACCCTTTGAGCCGTTGGCTGAGATTCCTTTAGTCTTACTGACAAGAAAGTTGGTTTTCTTGGTCGCCATAGTTTCGGCCAGGAGAGTGTCAGAATTAGCAGCCTTATCGTGTAAGGAACCATATCTCGTTCTACATAAGGACAGGGCAGTTCTCCGGCCCCATCCTTCCTTTCTACCAAAGGTTATATCCAATTTTCACTTGAACCAGGATTTGGTACTTCCATCCTTCTTTCCAAAACCCACATCTAGAAAGGAGGGGTTGCTGCATACCTTGGATATTGTCCGGGCCATGAAGGCCTATCTTAAAGCTACAGAAAAGATCCGGAAAACAGATGTGTTGTTCGTTCTACCAGATGGCCCCAAGAAGGGGCAGGCAGCTGCAAAATCCACCATCTCGAGATGGATTAGACAATTAATCATTCAAGCCTACGGTTTGAAGAGGTTGCCTCCTCCTTTGTCGGTAAAGGCCCATTCTACCAGGGCCATGGGCGCCTCCTGGGCAGCACACCATCAGATCTCTATGGCTCAAATATGCAAGGCGGCGACGTGGTCATCAGTCCACACGTTTACAAAGTTTTATCAACTAGACGTGAGAAGGAATGCGGATTCTGCCTTTGGACAGGCAGTACTACAGGCTGCAGTTTAAGATCCTCGGGATCAGAGGCACCCTTGGTTGTAAAAAAAAAAAAAAAAGAAAAGTTTTTTCTTGACTAAGTTGGAATTATTATTATTATTTGAGTATACCTCTAAATTGAATCCTTCTTTGGAAGATGTCTCCCTCCCCTCATTAAAGCATTGCTTTCGGACATCCCATATAGTAATGAATATGCCGCTCTGTGTCCCGTGATGTACGAGAAAGAAAAAGGGATTTTTAAATACAGCTTACCTGTAAAATCCTTTTCTTGGAGTACATCACGGGACACAGAGCTCCCACCCCTCTTTTGGGGAAACATTTTGGGAGGCATACTGCTTGCTACAAAACTGAGGGACTCCCTCTAGGGGAGGGGGTTATATAGGGAGGGGACTTCCTGTTTGAGATTGCCAGTGTCCACACCTGAAGGTACTCCATATAACCCATATAGTAATGAATATGCCGCTCTGTGTCCCGTGATGTACTCCAAGAAAAGGATTTTACAGGTAAGCTGTATTTAAAAATCCCTTTATTCTGATGAGCAATTAGTTTGTGGATTATCAGTGATTTTTAGGTATAACGGTGCTGTTAACCATTACAGGGTTTCTGCTATCAGACAGTCACAGACAGTTTGCAGACAAAAATGGCAGTGGTGAGATTGTACAAAATAATTGTATGCAATCTATGTCTGCTGTCTCTGATATCTCCTGTATCCTGTCCGTGTGAGGGTTTTGTAAACCAACTCTTTTTATGCTTTTCTACCTTTAAATTAATCTAAACATTTAATGTTACAAATTTAAATTTAATTTGATATTAATTCACACATACACACCGTCCATCTACTCTTGGTCCGGCCCCCGGGTCCAATATATGAACCCATTGCGGCCCTCGAGTCAAAAAGTTTGCCCACCCCTGCTCTAGACTGTCACTTCAGCTGCTGACTAGACCCCCTGGCCTCTTACTTTATGTGGGGGACTTTAATACTATATTAGATCCAACTATGGACCGCCTGGGTGGTCGAGGTAGACCCTTTCCCTCTTTTCTAGACTGGGCACAGGTTCATGGCCTTACAGAGTTGTAGCGATGGAAAAAATCCAGATGTACGCCACTTTTTCCTGCCACTCGGATTCTTTCCACACCATGTCCAGACTAGATATAGCGTTTGCTTCAGCTAAGACAACTCTTATGTCCATCACAGTGGTCTTGCGCAAAAATAACTGGATGCTTACAGAGAAACTTGAGACTGTTATGGTTTGTGCTGAGTCTGCTTATGCCTCTAACCCTGCCTCCAACACAAGGGAGGCATGGTTACAGAGACGTAGGGAGCCGGATGTCTCTTGGCATATCTGACTAGAACTGACCACTCTCCCATTTCCATCCCACGTATCCTTACTGCTCAAGGCCCCATCAGTGACAACCCAGGGGATATCCTAGACTCCTTTTTATGGTTTTACAAAGACCTGTATACCTCTAGGGTTGACTATGATGACTCCCAATTGAATGACTACTTGGCTGACATATCTCTCCCCTCCTTGTCAACGGAAGGGCGTGAAGTGCTGGATGCACCTATCTCGGTTGAGGAAATTGCTGCAGCCATTTCACAAATGCCTGCACTTAAGACTCCGGGCTTAGACGGTTTCCCGACTGAATGGTACTCACAATTTAAAGAAATTTTGTGCCCCTTTCTTTTGCGAACCTATAACAAAGCTCTAGATGTCAAGATCCTCCCCCCAACGATGTGGGAGGCTTTGATTGTACTTCTATTAAAACCCTGTAAGGACCCACTTAAATGCGAATCTTACTGTCCAATTTCTCTTGTTAATGTGGACGTTAAGCTTCTGGCCAAAATATTGGAAAACCGTTTGAACACTTGCCCCTTTCTGATTACTAGGGCCACACAATAGGGGTGCCCGTTGTCGCCTCTCTTGTTTGCCCTGGCCATGGAGCCACTTGCGGTTCGCATTCGCTCCTCCCCCTCGATTAAATAACTCCCAATTGCTAATATAGAGGAGCGCATTTCACTTTATGCGGATGACACATTGGTGTATCTGGCTGGCTGATCTGGCTGATACTGATGAATCACTTTAGGCCCTGTAGGTGGAGATTAATATCTTTGGAGACTTTTCTGGCTTCCGGGTGAATTGGGATGAGTCTAGTCTTTTCCTCCTAGATGTGGCTGAGCCTCCCCTGATTCACCCAGATTCCAAGCTTCAAATGGTATCCTCCTTTAGGTACCTTAGGGTTCTGGTGCAGACCCCTTTATCTTTATATGTCGCCAATAACTTAGATCCTCTGTTGGTCCGCCTTCAGGAGCAGACCAAGCAGTGGATGGATCTGCCTCTGGATTTTATGGGGTGGGCTAATATCCTCAAAATGATCTACCTACCGAGATTACTCTATATCCTTGCCAATTCCCCTTGCGAAATACCTAAATCTATTTTAAACGCATAGATTAAATATGTACTACTTTCCTGTGGAAGGGTGCCTCCCCTAAGGTAGCACTTGAAACACTACGGTTGCCAGCGCACTTGGCAGGCCTGGCTTTTCCCAACTTCTTTCTATATTATTTGGCATCCCAGTTGGTGCACATCCACAATTGGCTGTGCCCGGTTCAGGCCAATGCCTGTACCTCCATGGAGGGAGCATCGCATCTTCTCTGGAAACCCTACATAATATCTACAGAGGCCAGGTCTCCGATCGCCCCGGAACCTCCCAACTTGCCACTTCCCTTTCCTCTTTTCGTTATATTGTCACTAAAGTATCCAGGCACACCTGGCTGAAATCTCCCAACAACCTGTGGTTTAACCCCAATCTGCAGGAACTATACTCCCTTCATGATCCCAATCGCTGGTACTCCAAGGGGGTTAAAAAAATGTTGCCACCTGTACAATGCTCAGGGCTTTAAATCTTTTTCTCAGCTACGTTTAGATTTTGATTTACCAAGATCGTACCTATTTTATTAATACCAGCTCAGGCACGCTATCCGTGCCCAGTTTGGCTCCCTGGATGATCCCACTGACCTGACCCCATTGGAAAAACTGCTCAGACAGCCAGATCCCACTAAACTTGTCTCCATCTATTATGTAGCCCTAATGACTGACTTTAACCCCAGGTTTCACAAAGCTCAGGTAAAATGGACCTCTCTGGACATCTCCCTGGTAGACAAGGACTGGTCAAAATTTAGTCATTCGTATAAAACCTCTGTTATTGCTTCCCGGGACCGCATCATACAGGTAAAAATGTTCCATCAAACCCAACCTCACTCCGGCTAGGTTACACAAGATGGGTCTCTTGCCCTCAGCTGCCTGTTTCCGGGGCTGTGGCTGGGAGGCCGATTTCTTACACTGCTTCTGGTCATGCCTGGTAGTTCAGGACTTCTTGGAAGAAGTGGGTACTTTCTTCTCATCGGCGCTAGGCCTTCCAAACATAATCCACCCCAAGAACTGCCTATTAGGCATTTTTGGCGAGTTACACCTATCATCACATGCCAAGAGACTGCTTCATATACACTTCTTCTATGTTAAAAAAAATATTTTACTGTCCTGGAAGGGGACACAGACCTCTCTGAAATCCCTCTGGTTAAATCTTATTAATGACGCTACCCGACTGTATAAACTTACTTTTGAACTCCGGAAACGGAACAAAACCTTCCACAAAATTTGGGGTAGATGGTTGGCTAGTCCGCTAACTCTCCCCCAGCACTGATTGTACTACTCTTGCTTGATCATTGATGGGCCGTGCCTCACGGATCTCTAATGTCTGGACCTCCGCTTTTGCTCATTCCAGGTATTATACCTGATCCTTTTACCACTGTGCCTACTTTTATATTTTGCACTGATGTCAGTTTATTTTTCTATGTTTGAGTGTATTGCCTGATGTTTATGACCAGGTTGTCTGGTGTTTTTTTTTTGTTTTTTTTGTATGATTTTCTGTTTGTTGGTTTGTCTTAAACCTAATAAAAATATCTTAAAAAAAAAAAAAAGTATCAAAAATTGTTGTACATACAAGGATGAGAAAAAAAAAAATATCAAATACATACAGGGATAACATTAAGAGCTCTGGTATGCAATTGATATATGATGTTCACTTATACATATGTATATCTCACAATAACCGTATGCAGTTAACCATTTGGCTGCCACATACAGAATCCCCAACCCTTTTCGATCATTTAAATCGTACTGATTTTCTTCAGAGGGTTATAAATTGATATCTATGGTGTATTTCAAAAATAAAAAGGAATGTAGTGATAATGGATAATGTAAATTCCATCAAAATGTGTGAAAAAATCGTAAGTAACAAAGATTGGTATAGACTGTTCAGTGGAATTTTTTATTAATTGGTTGATAAATTTCACACACAGGGAATCATTTCAAGAGATCTATATAGTTATGTATGTACAAAACATCCTAAGACACCAACCTTTTACAGTCTTAGGGAAAGGGGGTCTCACCGGAAATTTAAGTCAGGTAATAGATGCATATTTACAGCCTTATGTCAAATATCTATTTTCCTTTGTAAAGGATACAATTTATTTTTTGCAAATCCTTAACAAACTTACCATATCGGATGACTGTCTTTTGGTCACAATAGATGTGGAATCATTATATAGCTCTATTCCTCTCACAGGGTATGGCAGCAATATGTAAAGTTCTTTCCCAAAGACATAGGGATAACAAGCCACTTAATGAGTTTATACTCCAGGGTTTAGAATTTATTCTTCAATGCCACGTTTTTTTTCAGTTTAACCAATCCACTACCACTACCACTACCTCCAGGTGCAAGGCATATCGATGGGGATATGTTGTGCCCCATCCTACACCAATTTGTACCTGGGGGAGTGGGAGCGGGCCCTCCTCTCAGGCGAGGAGCACGCGCAATTATCTGGTCATGTTTTAACATGGCACAGATATATTGAAGATGTGTTCCTGGTATGGGAGGGGACAAAGGATGAGCTTCTGTCATTCATGAAAATGATAAATACTAACATGTTTAATTTGAAGTTCACGATGGCATGTGACCCTAGACACATTGCATTTCTGGATGTTATGATCGAGAAAAATGCACTAGGTAGATTAGAGAGTTCTCTGTATTGAAAGTAAATAGCGGGTAACACTGTGTTGCACACCTCCAGCTTCCATCCAATTCCTTTGAAAAGTTAGATACCATATAGTCAGTATCTAAGACTAAGATGGAATTGTTCGAACGACACTTTATTTTTTGAGGAAGCAAGAAAGCTACAGATAGGACTTCTTGATAGATTAGATGATGCCTGCATAAGGCCTTTAACAGAGCACAACAGAAAAAAAAACGCCTTGATATCCTTTTCAAATCTAAATCAAAATCTGAACCTAAACATGGGGCCAGATTCAGGTAGATGGGAGCATCTTTGCTCTGGAGTAACGCTTCTCATTTACGTTACTCTGACGACCCTTTCAGCGCAAGTACGGTTATTCACATAGCGGTTGCGCGTAAACTTGCGCCAGAGTAACAATAATGCGCTGGCGTAACCCGACGCAAGTGGGTGTGATCACATGTAAATGATGGGCGGAGCCCAGCGCAGAGGCTTACGTTCAGCGCATCAGCCACCTCCAGATGCCCCCCCACCCCCACCCACTCCATCCAGGCAGCTGAAGAGCCAGAGAGGTTCGGCAAGAAGGAGCCCCCGGCATCCCCGATGATTTTGTTATTTTTTTTATCTGATTTTTACTCAGGATATGAGATTTTTATTTTATTTTGATTTTTACTCAGGATATGAGATTTTTATTTTATTTTGATTTTTACTCAGGATATGAGATTTTTATTTTATTTTGATTTTTACTCAGGATATGAGATTTTTATTTTATTTTGATTTTTACTCAGGATATGAGATTTTTTATTTTATTTTGATTTTTACTCAGGATATGAGATTTTTATTTTATTGATACTGCACACGTTGCAGTGTGAATGGTGTGTGAATGTGAGGGGGTGGCACTCCTGCCAGTAAGGGGTGTCACCCTCGGCCGTGGTGGTGAAGTTAACCCCACGGCTGTATGAATGACGTGTGAAAGGTGTATGAATGGACAGTGACATCATTGGGGCCTTGACGCTGGCGTTGCTGCTCCCAAGTCCTACATGCTGGACTTGGGCTAATCCAATGCGATGTGCATGTGGTGTGTGTGATCTAGGGACATCAGTGGTGTACACGCGTGCATTGTCTGTGTGATTAATGTTTTGGTTTAGTGTCCAAAGATGCCTACGGCAAGGACCCTCCTGACTGCTCTTCCATCAGCAGACTGGGTGTCCTCTGGCAGGTGGGGACTGTGTGGGTCGGGGGTCAGGTCATCACGTATGTCAATCTGCAGGCCTTTTCTCATAGCAAAGTTGTGCAGAATACAACATGCACTGATGATCTGACACACAAAGGTAGGGGAATAAAATAGGGTTCCCCCAGACTTATCCAGGCAGCAGAAACGGGACTTCAGGAGCCCGAATGTTTGCTCCACCACTGCACGGGTTTTGATGTGTGCTTCATTGTATTTTCTCTCTCCTCTGGTTTGGGGGTTCCGGAAAGGAGTCATGAGATGGGGTCCCAGTGCATATGCAGAGTCACCTGTAAGGTAAAAGACAGGAGGATGTTAGTCATGCATGTGCCTCTTTTGATGTGCATCACGGGAGGGGATAGTCATGCCTGACTCCCATGTCACTCACCAACCAGCCAGCTGTCCCCATACATGTTCTGTTTGAATTCTGCTGGGATGGGGCTCTGATTGTATATGAAGCTGTCATGGCTGGACCGGGGGTGTTTGGCATGGACGTGCCATATGAGGCGTTGGGCATCGGCTATCACCTGTACGTTGATGGAGTGCCAATGCTTCCGATTGCGGTATATGTGCTCTGTGGCACTGGGGGGCTGGAGTGCCACATGTGTGCAATCAATGGCCCCCACAGTGCGTGGGAATCTGGCAATGTTGTAGAAATCTGTCATTGCCTTCAGCCGCAGCTCCTCAGTGGTGGGTCTGATGAACTGGTTGGACATGCGTCTGAGGATTGCAGGGACAACCTGGTGCACACATCTGCTCACGGAGGACTGTGACATCCCAGCCACCACTCCACTTGTACGCTGGAATGATCCACTTGCTAGGAAATGGAGTGTTGCCAGGATCTTCACCAGTGGCTGCACTGCTTGTGAGCGGTGTGTCTTGCTGGTGATGTCATCCTGCAGGGTTGTGGTTAGTTCAAGTATTGCATCTGGGCTGAATCTGAAGAGGCGATACACCTCCTCATCCCCCATGCCAAAGAGGTTCATGCGCGTGCGATATATCCTCTCACGTGCCCGCCTCCTTCGTTCCGGGGGACCCATCAGTAGTGCTAGGACCACGATTGACCCTGGCATGTTGGCACACAGAGGTGTTGTCCTTGCAAGTGTGGTTGTTCAGCTAGCTCCTATCGTCGGTAACGCTGCTGTAGCTGCTCTCCTGCTGACCTGTGACCGTCTGGAGTAAAGATAAAGCAGCCTTTTGTAGAAATAACTTTGCGCCGGACGGACGAGATACGCGCGGCGCATGTAGCCAGCGTATGGTGCTAATCCGTTTGGGAATCGGGAAATCTCCCTCATTTGCATATTTGCAGGGGAAATCAATAGGCGCGACTGATGCGCCAAACGAAATTATGCGCTGACGGGACTCTGGCGCCGGAAAGTTAAGCCGATCAGAACTGGCCCGTTTTCGGGCGCATCTAGTTTGGTGGGTACGGCCACATAGAAACGACAGCGCATATTCACAGTTACGCGGCGCATATCGAATTACTCCAGCGCAAGTCTTGCTGAATCTGGCCCATGGAGTTTAGGAGCTCTCCCGTGTATTTTTGAAATACTCTAATCAACACACACAAATTGAAAAAATATTAAGCAAGCACTGGTCCATTCTAACAGACAATCCGATTGTTACCCGCTTTGTCACCAAAACCCCCTCTAAAACATTTAAAAGAGCTAGTTTGTTGAAGGATAAAATAGTAAAGAGTGAATATATAGACACATCTAAATGGACACACTGTGGCCATTGCCCTTGCTGCCCTTTGATCAACAAGGATAAAAAATGTATTCTCCCAAATGGAGAAATATTCACTCCAAAGCACTTTGCCAACTGCCAAACCAGAGAAGTAGTCTATTTAATTGTCTGTGAATATGGCTCATTTTACGTAGTAAAAACGAGACAGACACTATAGGAAAGAATCCAAAAACATGTATGCAATTTTTATGTTCCTTTGGGTAGACATATAATAGATGACCACAACTACATAGTCCCAAAAATGTAAGTGGATAGGATACACATTCCCTTCCGGGGCATTGATTTGAACAAAATCTTGCTACAGTTGCAACAAAAATTTATATTTTATTTACAGGCAAATACTGTCCCTTTCTAAAAAGGTTTTTTCTTCAGGGAAATCCTACTAAAATTATGTAATTGTTTTCACAAAGTGACTGTATCACTGTAAAGACTTTATAATTTCTTGATATTATATTCCTGTTAAAAATCTAATTTGAGATTCAACTATCTTGGGGATCGGACCCCACAGGCAGATAGATGCTTATTTAATAGTTTATGGAATATTAAATATTTGCTCAGAATTAATACTTTTTTCAAAAAATAAGCATAGACAATGTTTGATATCAAATAAGACTAATGAAAAGGTGATTGACAAAAAATGTAGACCGATTTAAATGTTAATGTGTTTTTTTTTTTGCCATTAGATGTCTTATTTAATTAGTATGTTAGTATCATTTTTGTATTTGTAGTTTATTGTACAATTGTGTTTATACCCCATGTCTTCATTGCAATTCACTTTATTGTATTTGTGTATGGCCTTACTAATTTTGCCACCCGTTTATGTATTAGTTTTCTATGTCTCCCCTTGGTTTGCTCTGTTTTTTTTTAAGTTGGTGAACTTCTCCATGGTATATAAAAAAAGGAAACTAAAGCGCTAGCCAACAGTAAATAGACCCAGTATGAGAAAGAAATAAACTAATTACATGCAGCTCAAATCTGGTATGTGCTAACAACAAAAATAGATATAAATAGTGAAATGATGAGCGCAACTAAAACTAAACGAAATAATCAATCCAAAATAAACAAGTGAGCATCGCTATGGAAAACAGTGATAATATTACAAAATAAATGGGATAATCCAAATATGTGCAATTGAGTGCAGCAACAAGTGTCCCAAATAAATGAAATCCAGTGAGGAGACAAATGTGAATCAATCAGTGACAAGGCTTCTGTCCATGTAAACAACAAGATCATCCAGATGAGACTTCACAGATGAACGTGCTCACAGAGCACTTACCTTCCACCAGGAAGAAAAGGGGCATCAACACATACACCGATGGTCCTGTAGACAGCTGTCTCTGATAGAATCTTTAGGCCAACCTTAGCCACACTCAAGGTCCGGTCACCATAGGATAGAAATATGGAGGATGTTCCAAAGAAAAAATGAAGCTCACATGGTGAAGTACGTAAAACTTGAGGACAGTTTAATATGGTAAAACACACTTACAGCAAGAAAAACGAATAAAACACCAAAACAATGCCACTTCCGGACGGACGATCAGGGTGTCACGTCACTTCCGGTTAACCTTACGCGTTGCATCACGTCACGTGACTTCATCAGAGGTTACCCTTCTCCATGGCTGTTGTGCTTGTGGAGGGGCGGCTCTTTGTCTCCTGACGTGGGGGGAGGGCAGGGTTAGATATGTTCGGTGTCCTCCCCTTCCCTCTACCTCCCGGATATTTCCGGGATCCCCGACTGTGTCAGCGGCATCCCATGACCGCCTCCTGACGTCGACGCTAGTGCACGCATGCACATCAACCTATCTGGTCGGCTGGTATGCAGTGCACTACTTTGACAAACGGGCGTTTTTTCCCATGGAGACGGCGGCTAAGCAGGGTTTTGTTTTATTTTTTTTCTTCCTGGACGCTGAGGAGGTCACATGACCGGCCTGCTATTATGCAAGGGCTGGTGTGACAGACAGGTGGGTCTCTATCCTGGGCTGGGTGGGCGGGGAGAAGTGGAGAGAAGGCAATCTCAAGCATCACAGGTGAGATAGGTTAGGTAATTAGCAACTAGATAAAAGCAAGGGCCATACACAATGATTGTATTCACTTGGATAAGCAGACTGGAGTAAAGATAGGACTGACATATACTAATCCATCAGTAAGTTTGATCTGGGTTAACCACTTTAGCCCCGAGCCTATAAACATTATATATATATATATATTTTTTTCTAACACCCTAGAGAATAAAATGGCAGTCATTGCAATACTTTTTGTCACACCGTATTTGCGCAGCGGTCTTACAAGCGCACTTTTTTAGATTAAAAAATAAGACAATAATAGAAAAAAGCATCACCGGTCCTCCTAAATATGACATCTTGGGCCAAAAAGACCTCAGATCTCATATTTAGGCTTAAATGCAAAAAAAAAAAAAAAAAGAAGTAAAATGTCATTTTTCAAATGACATTAAAAAAAAAATGTCTCTTCAAGACGCTGGGCGGGACTGACGTTTTGACGTCACTTCCGCCCAGCAGAGCTACGGGGACGGATGAGGGAAAGCGGCGGAGGGCGCGGGAACGCAGCGCGAGGGGGAGGGTCCTCGCCCACCACCGATAACGGCGATCTTGTGGCGAATCCGCCACGGAGACCGCCATTATCGTTTGACCGACCGCCCACAGAAGAGATGGATATCTCGGTTGTGGCAGCAGCTGCTGCCGTTACCGAGATATCCATCTTTAAAATCATGACGTATAACAGCAGTGGGCGGTCAGGAAGTACTTAATCTTTATGTAACTCAGTTATGCTCCTTTTTGGTGCAGCACTGTTCACCTTGTTTGTATTTTGGGCAAAAAGACTTTTAGAACTATTTTACATATAAATTTATATAAATATATTATTTGTAGGTCATCCTTAACCACTTAAGACCCGGACCTTTATGCAGCTAAAGGACCCAAGGTGTTTTTACATATTGGCACTGCACTGCTTTAACTGGTAATTGCGCCGTCATGCAATGTTGTACCGAATCAAAATTTGAGTCCTTTTCCTCCCACAAATAGAGCTTTCTTTTGATGGTATTTGATACAATTATATTTTCTACTTTTTGGTATAAGAAAAATCTAATAAACTAAATTTTAGTCAAACATTTAGGCCAAAATGTATTCAGCCACCTGTCTTTAGTAAAAAAAAAAAAAAATTGCAATACGCGTATATTTATTGGTTTTCGCAAAAGTTATAGCGTCTACAAACTAGGGTACATTTTCTGGAATTTACACAGCTTTTAATTTATGACTGCCTATCTCCGTTCTTGAGGTGCTAAAATGGCAGGGCAGTACAACACCCCCCCCCCAATGACCCCATTTTGGAAAGTAGACACCCCAAGGAAACTGCTAAGAGGCATGTTGAGTCCATTGAATATTTTTTTTTTGTCCGAAGTGATTGAATAATGACAAAAAATTTTTTACAATGACAAGTTGTCACTAAATGATATATTGCTCACACATGCCATGGTTATATGTGGAATTGCACCCCAAAATACATTCTGCTGCTTCTCCTGAGTACGGGGATTCCACATGTGTGGGACTTTTTGGGAGCCTAGCCGCATACGGGACCCCGAAAACCAAGCACTGCCTTCAAGATTTCTAAGGGCATACATTTTTGATTTCACTCCTCACTACTTATCACAGTTTCAAAGGCCATAAAATGCCAACATAGCATAACCCCCCCCCCAAATTACCCTATTTTGGAAAGTAGACACCCCAAGCTATTTGCTGAGAAGCATAGTGAGTATTTTACAGCTCTCATTTGTTTTTAAAAATGAAGAAAGAAAATAAAAATGTAAATTTTCTAAACTTTGTGACAAAAAGTGAGATCTGCAAAATACTCACCATACCTCTCAGAAAATAGCTTGGGGTGTCTACTTTCCAAAATGGGGTCATTTGGGGGGGTTTTGTGCCAATTGCTGTTCACGTATGACTCCAGACCGATGCTTGCGTTCGCCTTTGCGCAAGAGCAGGGGGGACAGGGATTTTTTATTTGTTTTCGCTTTTTTTATTTTATTTGTAAACTGTTCCTTCCATTGTATTTATTTTTTTACCATTTTTATTGTTACCTCAGGGAATGTAAATATCCCTTATGATGGCAATAGTTAGTGACAGGTACTCTTTTTTGAAAAAAAAATGCGTCTATTAGACCCTAGATCTTCCTCTGCCCTCAAAGGATCTGACCACACCAAGATCGGTGTGATAAAATGCTTTCCCAATTCCCCAATGACCAGTGGCAGCCCGTTCATAGGGGGCGCCTGGGCGCCGCCCCTCAGACAGTAATAGAAAAAATAACCAAAAAAACAAACAAAAAAATTCATAAAAACATGTCCCCATTGGCAGACAAAAAACGACTTTGTGGTGCTTGCGATCACGCCACAGCTTCCTGTGTCCAGCTTGGACTGTGTTATGGCCGGGCAGGAGAGAAGTATGCAGCTCATTTCACCGCCCCAATGGGCGGAGCTTTCTGTGCGATTCCGACGTCCAGGAAGTGACGTTGGCACTCTACATGAACGGCCACAGAACCCCCCCCCCCCCGTCTGTATATTTAAGAATAGCAGCCATATAACAGTGCCCCCCCCCCGCTTATTAAAAAAAAAAAGCAAAGGGTAATACATCCAATTCCCCATACAAAAGTACACCCCCTCCCCCCGCTTATTAACTTACTAGATGTAAATTTATGAATGTTCAGCCATCAGTACCCCCACCATATAAACAGTTTTTTGTAGGGGTGAGTTTTGCACTGTTGATGGGTCAATTTGTTTTTGATGGGCGGGTTGCCCCTTGCTCTAGCCACCACCCCCCTTGCAGAGTGGAGTGAGCATCGGGAGCGTGCGGCAACGTCTGTCACAATGCCCTGGTCATTGCGCAAGTGGAGTGTCATACAATGTTAACCACACCCCCATTTAAGCTTGCATGTCACACAGCAAACTTTCAGTCTGGTCATGAATCGGATCGCATAGGTGTGAACACCCATGCGGTCCGATTCTGGTGCAGACCAAGAAAGGGGTCCTGTGCGAGTTTAATCATTTCATATACTAACTGTATAGCTGAAATTGATTCTGTTTTCTTAATTTTAAACCATATCTTCGTTAAATCCATATTTCAGGTGGAAGAAACGGTCAGTCTGGTGAAGATGATTGAAAAAACTGGTGTTGCGGCTATTGCTGTTCATGGAAGGTAGAATTTATATTCTCTTAACAAAGATTGCAGTTATTATTTTAGTATTGTCAGATTTTAATTAAAGGGATTGTAAAGATTTGTTTTTTATTGTCTAAATTTAAGCCTTTAAGCTAGTGCATTGTTTGTTCACTTATCCTTTTCTTCGATTTCCCTTCTAAATGTTTTTTTTTTGTCTGAATTTCTCACCTCCTGTTCCTCCTCAGTAAGCTGTTCAGTAAGCTGTTCTGACTGACTTTCCACCGCCCGGATGATGGTGGAAAGCTTACTGAGGAGAAACAAGAAGTGAGAAATTCAGACAAAGAAAAAAAAACATTTAGAAGGGAGATTGAAGGAAAAGGTAAGTGAACCAACAATGCACTAGCTTAAAGGAACCTATTTAGAAAATAAAAAACAAACGTTTACAACCCCTTTAATACATGCAATTATACATTGGTTAAATGCCCTCACTGATGTGTGTTAAAATGAGTGGCTAGGGCTAGTTAATCACATTCACCTTGTTTTTAAATGTTAAAGTGATAATAAAGATATTTTTTTTTTTCAATAACAAACATGTTATACTTACCTGCTCTGTGCAACGGTCTTGCATAGAGCAACCCAGATCCTCCTTTTCTCTGGGTCCCATGCCGTCCTATACCGTACACTCCTGGCCCCTCCCTCGTGTTGGGCACCCAAGCAGGCATGCTCACGAGCTGCGGCTCTGTGTGTTCATTCACAAACTGAGCTGTGGCTCGGCCCCAGCCTCTGTGTCTCCTGATTGGCTCACTGGCTGTGATTGACAGCAGTGGGAGCCTATGGTTCTGGCTTCTGCCAAAGGTGAATCAGAAGTGCGAGTCCCCTGAGAGGCAGGGCTCTCGTGGACATCGCTGGATCGAGAGGGGGTTCAGGTAAGTATTAGGGGGGCTGCTGCACACAGAATTGTTTTTTACCTTCATGCATAGAATGCATGAAGTTAAAAAAAAATTGTGCCTTTACAACTATTTTAAAGATGTTGCTTACCCAAGCCACTAGTTTAGTTCAAATGAGTGTCAGGAAAACACTCCAGCATTTATATATATATATATTTTTTTTTAAAGTGTATTTGTGCGTGTACTCGAGAGAGGAGCCGGACTGCAGGAGTTGGGATTAAGCAGGCCTCCCCCAGAGGCAATCTGCCATCTTTCTCCATGCCCCCGGGTGGCAATGGTGGGTGTGAGGGGGTGCTCCCACACAGCCCACCCTACCTGCTCCGCTTTGAAGCCCAACGGGGCAGAGGGACTCCCCTATGAGGGAGTGAGAGGATCTAGCCCGCTCAGCCAGCCCCGTTAGTCCTTCGCCTCTCTTTTTTAGAGACCGCATGGCCAAAGTGCGTGCATCCAGCATTTATATTCACATAGTTGGCAAAGATACCTTATTTCAATCACAATAAACAGGCATGTTATGTTGTCCAAGAACAGAATAGGAGACTTGAAAAGTGTGGAACCACCTTCTTCTAGTTCTATAATCCCATCCTTGGTGTTAGGAAGGCTTCATAGGTATTAATCCTTTGATTTAGATGTTGTTGTTTTTTTAAATACCCCCCGCCCAGAACTTATCTTTCTGGGGTCAGCCAACCAGAACCAGTGAACCTGATTGGCTGAGACGCCTGTCAGCGTTAGCCATGGAACGCACCAACCGCCCCCCCCCCCCCCTCGTGCGTCCCCAGGCTAACTTTTGGAAGCCAATTACAGCCGCTGGCTCTGATCGGCACTTCCAAAGTCAACCAGCTGCCGCTATTCAGATGGCCAGCGCCGCTCACCAGGGGGGCGGCCATTCGAATAGTGGGCGGCAGCGACAATATATGGATTCATGCAATGCCGCTGGCTCTGATACAGTGGCGGTGCAGGAGCGAGAGGGGACAGCGCTCCTGCGCCCTCTATGGACGCACTGCCATTGGTTGTAAATCTGCCCAATAGTTGTTATTTTTTTCTGTTTCCAGTATTTACTATCTTTGAATACCTCCAACTGCTCAAATATTGGGTTATTCCACAGGGTGGTTTCTGGGGGCATTTGCCTCCTTCCAAATTGACCTTGCTAGTTTTAGGAGGGGATTTTTATTCCCACCCTCCCCAGGTCGGTTGTTTCTAATCCTACCAGTAAATCTCCTACTTGCATCTTACTTAGCAGATACTCTTGTTTCTTGTTCCTGCATTACCCAGGTTTTTAAATGTTTTAATTGCCCCACTAAATAATATGGCCCGGATTCACATACATCGGCACATATGTATGCCGCCGTAGCGTATCTTTATGCTACGCCGGCGCAACGCAGAAAGGCAAGCATGGAATTTACAATGCAAATGCTCCCAACGTTGCACCGGCGTAACGTAAATTTGTCGGCGTAAGCCGGCCTAAGTTAAAGTAGGTGGAACTGGGTTGGAAGTGGGGGTGATACATTTAAATAAAGTGTGACCCCATGCAAATGATGGGCCGAACTTCAGACAAGTACTTAAAACGAACTGCGCAGGCGTCGTACCTTGGACGCATGCCAGTGCGCATGCTCACAATCACGTCGAAACAACTGCCTAAGATACGTCAAATCACTGCCTACAACGTGAACGTAACCTACGCACAGCCCTATTCACGTACAACGTAAACTTCGACGGCGCTCGTTCCCTGGTCCATACCTTTGCATGAGTTGCGCCTCCAATATGGGGAATAGCTTTACGCAGAACGTAAACTTTGCGCAGATCGCTTAAATAATGCCCTGGGCGCAAGTACGTTAGTGAATCGGCATATCTCCCTCATTTGCATATGAATAGGAAATCAGTGGGAGCGCCAGATGCGTCCAGCGTAACTATGCGCCCATGATACGCCGGCGTAGGCAAGTTACGTCGGTGGACTGAAGCCTGTTTTTAGGCGTATCTTAGTTCTGTGGGCACGGCGCACAGATACAGCGGCGCATATTTACACTTACGCGGCGTATCTCCAGATACGTCGGCGTGAGTGCTTTGTGAATCCGGGCCTATAAGTATAAGTCTGGTATTGCCAATCCAGCTGTTTTTTTGGTCTTTGTAGCGTTTTAAATTTTAATTTACATCTCCCATGTGCCCAAATAAACCTGGTCAACTGGGAGTTTAACTTTTTAAATATATATTTTGGGATCTTTACCTCTACATGCTCTATAACATATAGACACTTTGGCAATATAATTTATTTAATCAACTGTATTCTACCTACCTATGATAACAGTAGTTTTGTTCCCATATTCCCAGTTTACTCTTTACATATTTTATCAGGAAGGTTATGTTTGCTTTTAGGGCCTCCTCCGGGTCTATGTTTATTCCAAGATATTTAAATGTTTCAACTATTTTGAATGGGGTCTGGGGTCCCCCCCTCATTCCCCGGCCCCAATAACATCAGTGCTGATTTCTGCCAATTTATTTTAAGTCCTGAAAATATTCCATATGTTTCTATTATCTTCATTGCCTCCTCCAGTAATATGTGCACTTGTTCCATATATAATATGATATCATCAGCGTATAAATCTATGTGTTCGCTCTTTCCTCACACTTTGATCACTTGTACACTTTAGATTGTCTAAATCTATTGGCCAGTGCTTCTATTGCCAGGTTGAATAACTGAGGGGACATCGGGCACCCCGGTATTGGTTCCCCTATATAGTTTTTTTTAGGTGATATAATTCCGTTTAATAATAAATTGAAATCCTGCCCCAAATCCACTTTTTTCTTTTGTCCATGGACGGACACAGCTTCCTTATATTCTTGACTGTAGGGTTATGTTCCGTCTATCAGGAGAGGACTAGGCAGACATGTTAATGGTTAAAACATGTAATCTTTAGCAAAGTTGAAACAGCCCCGCCCAGGGGGTGCAGTCCCTCTGGTCATAACTCCTCTCACTGCAGTAAGCAGCTCAGTTTTTTTTTTCTGCCTAGTAGAGGAGAAGGACCTGGCTCCCTTTGGGCCCTTGGTTCTACAGAATTTTTATTTTTTGATCCTGAGATCCTCTATCAACTGCCGGCTGGGTGACAGGCTGGATAATATAGATCCTGGCAGTCTCCCCAGTTCGGCCATCGAGCGTGAGCAGGCCTTAGCCACGTGCTGGGTCAGCCACAACATATTATGTTTTGCTCCACGGGTGGCCGGTGTGCTAACGCTCCTGGGCTCGCATATGACTGGGCTACTGCTGTCTGAGTCACAGCGAGCTGTGGCCGACAGCTACTCCATACTGCTCAGAGGTGGGTCTGTCAGGATCAGCTGGGCTTTTTTTAGGGGGGGTCGATTAGGGGGTCCTGTGTCCTCCCTTTCCTCTCCCTCCATCCCTTCCCTCCTTCCCATGTATCGGCCTGCTGTCACTGACCGGGGGTATTGTTTTTTTTTTCAGGGTTCTGGCGGGGGGCTGCGGGGGTGTCTGAGTCCGCTCTCTGTGTGGTTTGGCGGGGGGGGGGGGGTTCCGCTCGGGGTCCACTACCTTTCGGCCTTCTCGTCTGCCTTTTTTTTCCTCTGCGCCATTTAAAACCGCCATTTTTTTGTAGCCATGCTGCTATTATGTCAAAACGGCTGGCAGGCCATTTTCTTGTAGCCACGCTGTGAGACAGATATACACAGCGAGCGGCCATTTTCTTGAAGCTCACACTCCTTTTTACTGGGACGGTCAGCGGCCATCTTTGTGTAGGTTTTGGCCTCTAGTGCTAAAATTACTTCCTGAATGGCACGAACAGCACAGGTTACCTCAGAGACACCCAGACACACACTGTGTTGTGAGAGAGAGCAGGATGCAGCGCTGATCAGTTCTTGTCAGGGCGGTGAGTCCCTGGTCAGTGGCAGTAAGGAGGGAGGGCACCTTGTTTTTTAAGTATACTATTGCACTTGACTGTAGTCCCGGAGACTGTCACAGAGCGGGTCAGTATGGCGTCAGAAGCTGGCGTTTCTTCCCCAGACATTCCAGTGGTAGCAACCGGTGCTGTGGACCCTTTGGTGGCGGTCCTGGAATCATGTGTTGCCAGGGTGAAAGCAGTGCGTGGGCGCAAGGGGGGTAAAAATGCCCCCTCCCCCACCTTCTTTTGGGGACAGACTCAGACCCGGGCCTGGCTGTACCCCAGGGCCCCGGTTCTGAGGTATCCGAGGATGCGGACCAGGACCATTCGGACAATGAGGGTGACTTCACGTCCGTGTCAGCGCAGGAAAAGACATTTGTTGGAGCTCCTATCATCACAGTGCGGGACACTCAAACTGGAGGATACGGCAGGGACATCTTTTGGCTCCCACAAACCGACCCGCACTGCTAAAGTGTTTCCTTATGTGACTTATTTTGATAAGTTCAAAGACAAGGAATGGAAGCAACCGCAGAGGACCTTTTCGGTCCCTAAAAGCATTGCAGTGTGTTACCCTTTTAAGGAGAGCCTGTTGAAAAAATGGGCATCTTCCCCGGTCATGGACCCCCTGGTGTCTAGGTTAAACAAAGTCCAATCCATGATTCCGGTAGAGAGAACCCCTGCATTTAAGGACCCTGCTGATAGGAAGTCTGAGGCACTGGGTCGGTCCTTGTTCACCATGCTGGGGTCAGCATTGCGGCCCATCTTGGTTTTGGCACTAGTGTTACAGACTTTGACCGAGTGGGCCGCAGTTATTGCAGCGGGAATTGGAGGAGCATTATGCTCCCCGGGCTGCGTAGAACTAGTTGACCAGTTAGTGCATGGCCTCTAGTATGCCTGCGATGCAGCCCTGGATGCAGCTCTTTTGATCTCCAGAGCCCCGGTATCCATGGTTGTCTTGCGGCGCCTGATCTGGCTAAAATGCTAGTCCACAGGCCAGACTTCCAAGAAGGCCCTGGCGGATTTGGTCTTTCGGGGAGGGAGGCTATTTGGAGCCTCACTGGATGACATCATTAAGGATGTCACAGGAGTTAAGAGGACGCTCCTCCCTCAGTCCAGAAAGGATAAGGAGCCACGCCATAAGCCGAGACCCCAATTTTCTGCGCAGAATCTGTATTATCATCAGTCGGGGTCCGCAGGTAGGCGTTCCCAGACTGACAAGGGACCAGCTGAGGGACAAAAGCATCCCTGAGTTCGCAGGCCAAACAAGCCTGCGAACAAATCTGCTACTGTATGAAGGTTTTTCCCCCACCCAACCCCCGGGTGGGGGGACGTTTTCGCGAGTTTGCAGCTTGGTGGACCTCCCTGGTTTCCCAACAGTGGGTTTGAGAAGTGGTTTCATCAGGGTACAAGATAAAGTTTCTCTCTTGTCCACCAAACAGATTTTTCCCTCAAAACTTCCTCTTCTTCCGGCTCGTCGGAACTCTCTAAGAGGGGTAGTACAGGAATTGCTGAAGTGTGAGGTAATCATACCTGTGCCGCTACAGGAAAGGTTTTAGGGTTTCTATTTGAATCTGATTGTTGTCCCGAAGAAGGACAGAGTCTGTCCAATGCTGGACCTTAAGGCTCTGAATATTTTTGTAAAGGTTTGGAAGTTCAGGATGGAATCTGTTCGCTCTGTGGTCACAGCACTCCACCTGGGGGATTTTCTGGCATCCTTGGACATCATGCGTACTTGCATATGCCCGTTTTCGTCAGACACCAGAGGTTCCTGCGCTTTTCAGTGGGGGAAGACCATTATCGATTTGCGGATTTCCCCTTTGGCCTGGCGTCGACGCCAAGAGTTTTCACCAAGGTGCTTGCCCCAATTCCGGCCTTGCTGAGACAGCGAGGAATCGCCATTGTGGGCTACTTGGATGATCTGCTTCTGAGAGCTGCTTCAAGTGCAGAATTAAAGGGGGATGTGGCGATTGCCAGTCAGACCCTCCGAGAATTTGGCTGGGTGCGGAACTTCCAGAAGTCGGTAAGAGTACCGACTCAGCGCCTAGAATTATCTGGGTTTGATTCTAGACTCCTCAAAGGCGAGGGTTTTTCTCGCTGTTGGCATCCCGCAAATGGTCATCGCTCTGCTTTTGCATGCAAGTCTTGGGTCTAATGGTAGCCTCTTTCAAGGTGGTAACGTATGCTTAATTCCACATTTGAGTCTTGCAGAAAGAGATCCTGTCCAAATGGGGAAAATCCCTGTTGTCTCTGGATTGTCAAATCCAGGTGAACCAACAGGTCAGGGCTTCCTTGATCTGGTGGTTAAGATCTCTGGCTCTTCAGTCCAGAAAGTCGTTCCTTCCCTCTCACTGGACGGTGATCACGACGGACACCAGCCTGACCGGTTGGGAGGGAGTTTGGGGTGTTCAGTCGACACAGGGTCGCTGGACACAGGAAGAATCTTGCCTGCCGATCAATGTTCTGGAACTCCGGGCGATCAGGCAGTGCCTCTCCACATGGTCCTTCACCTCCTTTGCCTGAGATGGGGCGAGCCAGACGTAGATCTCCAGGCTTCTCGACACTCTCCCACTCTTCTCGCCTTTCTAGTGGCCATTACATCTGTCAGATGAGTTTCTGAGTTGGCGGCCTTGTCTTGCAAGTCCCCCTACTTGGTCCTCCATAGGAATATAGCGGTGCTACGCCCACAGCCTTTGTTACTTCCGAAGGTGGTTTCAGCTTTTCAACTGAATGAGGACATTCTTCCATCTTTGTGTCCTTGGCCGTCACATCCCAAGGAGGCTGCGTTGCATTCCCTAGACGTGGTACATGCTCTGCGGGTGTATCTGTCTGCTACGGCTCCGTTTCGGAGGTCAGACTCACTGTTTGTATCGGTGCCTGGCCCAAAGAAAGGTCTGGCAGTCTTGTCAGCCATTATTTCTCGTGGATCAGACAGGTTGTGATTCAGGCTTACGCCCTAAAAGGGTGGGTGCCTCCCTTTCCTGTCACGGCACATTCAACCAGTTTTTCCTGGGCTTCATCAGGCCTTGTGCAAGGCGCGACCTGGTCATAACTTTTACTAAGTTTTCCAAGGTTGATATAAGTGCATCTTCGGATGCTTGCTTCAGCCGCAAAGTTTTGCAGGTGGCTGTTTAAAAGTTGCAACTCCTACGTTGAGGAGCACTGGTGTCTTGGGGTGAAGTTTGACTTTTGATTGCTGTTGACACATTTTTTTTTTTTTACACTGCTTGGGGTCATCCCTACAGTCAAGAATATAAGGAAGCTGTGTCCATCCCTGGACAAAAGAGAAAATATGATTTCTGTACCCACCGTAAAATCCTTTTCTCTGAAGTCCATGGACGAACACAGCACCCACCCCTCCTTTTTAGGTTTGTACTGCTTTTTGATGAACTGAGCTCCTCACTGCAGTGAGAGGGTTTATGACCCAAGTGGCTGTTTTAGCTTTGCTAAAGATTACATGTTTTAACCATTAACATGTCTGCCTAGTCCTCTCCTGATAGACGGAACATAACCCTACAGTCAAGAATATAAGGAAGCTGTGTCTGTCCATGGACTTCAGAGAACAGGATTTTATGGTGACTACAAAAATCCTATTTTTTTTCTTTCTTTTCATTTAAATTTAAGTTTATTATAATAAAATAAAGAGCATACAGAGTAATAAACGTAATACAATAAATGCATCAGGAAACATTGTGTTGACAATTATAGTAGTAAACAATAGATTACATTTCTTAACTAGATTTCCCCCTCCCCCCCCCCCCAATGTCCCAACTATATACCTGGTAAGTTTAACATGGGAGTGTAAACGTGTATAATCAGGAGGGATGGGAATCAGTAGAGGTAGCGACAACATTTTAGGGCTAAAATTCCCTGTTTACTAAGCAATCTATAAAACTTTTATTATAAGCTGAGATCATAAAACTAAAATATATGTAAGGAATAAATCATACCGAACCGTGGAGAGGATAGGTTTCCGGGGACATCCCCTCCCCCCGACACCCCCACCGGGAGCAATCTGTGTCGAGGAGGGGGGGCAGCCCCCCCCACCCAGCCCCCCCTTGATGACAAAAAAATTGGATCCAAATGTTGTCCAGAGAAACATCTCTCAATCAACTCTTAACTTATAAACCTAAAAGGAGACAAGGAATTTAATACATACATCCAGTTAAACTAAATCAGCACTACCTGAGACCAGTGGAGAATATGATATGTAATGAATATCTCCTGTTCAAGAGAAAAAAATAAGAATAAAGAAAAGAGAGGGGGAGAAGGAGGAAAGGGAAAGGGAGGGTGGGCCTACCTGCCATAGGATTACATTAGTCTGAGTCCAGAGCCAAAACTAAACTTACATGTTGTGGGAGATTCCCATGTAAATCAACCAAGGTTCCCAAATTTCAGTGAACTGGGTAGAGGTATCTAACATAGAGTTAATTCTTTTTTCCTGTTCCATTAACCCATGTAACCTTTCTCTTCATGTGTAAAATGGAAACAGACGGTTTCTTCCATGCAGCCGCTAAAGTGATTCTGGCGCCAGTCAGTATAAATAGAATCAGCTGTCTAATGGCCTTGGAACTCTGTGGTATTAGACCATTCAATAAGGCTATTGCAGGAGATTGATGGAGGTTACAACCGGTAACTCTCCTGATAATCTGGAATACCCTGTTCCAGAATCCCCGTATCCTAGGGCACTCCCACCAAGTATGGATCATGGTGCCTATTCCTTGACAACCTCTAAAGCATAGTGGTGAGGATGACGGATACATGGTGGCCAATTTGAATGGGACCAAGTACCATCTAGTGAAAATTTTTATATTAGCTTCAATGTGGGATGGACTCTTAAAACCCTTAAGAGATCTAGAGTAGTTTTTTTGCCAGTCCACCAAGTCCCAGTCCTCTTGAAGCTCTCTTTCCCAAGCTAGCATATGAGGTAATTTTATGTTATTTGATGCAAGAGATTTGTAGATGATAGAGATAATACCTTTCCTATTCTGAGCTTGTTCGCATTTGTGTTCATATGGGGTCAAAAGGCCAGAAATTGTTTTATCGTTCCAAAGTTTCTGAGCAAAGGTATGTATTTGGTATAATCTGGATCTTTCAGAGGGGGGGGGGGGCAAAGGTTGTCTATAAGGAATTGCTCAGGAAGAGGACCTGTGTGTTGAAAGAAACGACCAATGCGGTACACCCCCCTATCAAGCCACCATTTGAAGGAGTCCACTTCCGTTTTGGGGCAGAAAGATGGGTCGAGAAATATACTTGACAAAGGTTTGCCTCTAGAAATTAAGAGTGGATTGCTTTTAAGTGAATCCCATAATACCAATGCTTGTGATAGGGTGGGAGATAGTATAGGGGGTCTACTTTTAGGAGCGCGCCACATGAATTCTTCGATTGTGGATAATGGGGAAGCCTGTTCTTCTATTTCTATCCAATCTGGGCGATCATTTCCAAGTTAAACCTCCGATAATTGCGCTAACCTCGCGGATTGATAATACCATAACAAGTTTGGCACTCCTAGACCTCCCTGTTCAGGTAAGTTAAACAGACTATGAGAGGGAAGACGGGGTCCCTTTTTGTTCCAGATAAACTTGGTGATTTTACCTTGAAAGGATTTTAGATGGCTTTTTATTATCGGGATCGGAAGGGATCGAAAAAGATATAGAAGTTTCGGGAGGAGAGTCATCTTGGTAGAATTAATTCTGCCGATCCAGCCTATTTTCTGCGCTCCCCATTCGGTAAGGTCCTTCTCGAGTTTCCTATACATAGGAGGGTAATTGGCTAAGTATAAATTCTGGAAATTTGGGGTCAGGTTGATACCTAAATAGTTAGTAGACGTAGAGTCCCATTTGAAAATATATTTGTTTCTCAAAAGGGACACTGTGGGTTCTGAAAGAGAAATATTAAGGGCCCTAGATTTAGGCATGTTTACCGTGAGACCCGAGACTTTAGAGAACTCGTCTAGCAGGGAGAAAATTTCCGGAAGGGAGGAGATGGGAGAGGTCACGAAGAGTAGCAAATCATCTGCGAATAATGCGCATTTGTGTTCTTTTTTATTACAATGAACTCCCCTGATATTCGCGTTATCTCGGATGGCTATGGCCAGAGATTCAATAACAATAGCGAATATCAGAGGAGATAGAGGGCAGCCCTGTCTTGTGCCTCTTTGGATATTTATAGATTCCGAGAATATGCCTTGTAACCGGATTTTAGCTTCAGGGGAGGAATAGAGAGCGGAGATGATTCCTAAAAATTTAGAACCAAACCCCCAACGATTCAAAACAGAAAACAAAAATGGCCAAGATACTGAATCAAAGGCTTTCTGGAGATCAAGTGAGAGAAGCATACCTCTTTGTCTAGTGCTTCCAGACCACCCCGAGTACATTAAAGAGATAAGATCAATAGCTCTCCTGATCTGGTCCGGGCCTTGTCTCCCTGTGATAAAACCTACTTGATCTTTGGATATGTATTGACCTAAGAAGGCAGACATCCTATTAGCTATTATTTTAGTAAGTATTTTTAGGTCGTTATTAATGAGGAATATCGGTCTATAGTTCTCTACTAGGCTATGATCTTTATCGGGTTTCGGTATCAACGAAATATAGGCCAAATTAAGTTGTTTATCTATAGGGGAGCCCTCAGTCAAATGATTGTAAAATTGTGCTAGGTAGGGTGATAGAATGATAGGAAATGTTTTGTAATAAGACCCTGAGAATCCATCAGGGCCAGGAGCTGTGTTTAATTTTAAGTTTTTGATCACTGACATAACTTCCTCAGCTGAAATGGGTGCCTCCATCAACTCCTTGTGAACTTTTGTCAACCTGGGAAGATTCAGGCTGTTCAAATATTCACCTATTTTGTCCGAAGAAAAGTTACTATCCTTAGCGTAGAGCTTGGAATAGAAGTCGTGGAAGGCCCCCATCGCCCGCCGAGGATTTAGGGTAAGGGTACCATCTGCCATTTTTATCTTAGGGATGGTTCTCGATTTAAATCTGTGAGATAGTTTGCGTGCTAGCATTGGACCTATTTTATCCTTTAAATGGTAGAACCTGGCACCTGTCCATTTTAGATCATTTTCTGATTTTGCTGTCAGAGCTAGGTTTAAGGCCGATCTAGCAGCGTCAAGATCGTGGGTGGGAACACTGAGAAGGTCTAATTTATGTTTTCTACGTAACTCTGAGTAGGTCTCTTCCAATTTCTCTATGGTCAATTTCTTTTGTCTTCTAAGTTTGGCTGCAATTTGTATTATTTTTACCCCTAACTGTAGCTTTATGGGCAGCCCATAAGGTTTCGGGGGATATATCTTTAGTATCGTTAATTTCAAAATATTCCTTTATGGATTGTTCAATTTCTGCCATGAGAGTGGGATCTTTTAAGATCGACTGGTTAAGTGTCCAGTGAGACATTTTATGAGTTGTGTCCTCTTTTCTCAAGGTTAATAGAACCATGGAGTGGTCTGACCAAGGGACATCCTTTATAGTGGATTTAGAGGCTGCTGGGACATGATGGTTGGATATTAATATATGGTCTATGCGGGAGTACGATTTGTGAGGATTAGAATAGTGGGTGTAATCTTTAGTTTTCGGATTTAATTCTCTCCAAATATCGGTCAATCGGGATTGATGAAGCCTGCGAGCTACTTGTGTGCTAATTTTGGTTGGCCTTATGAGTTTATTATTATTTGGTTTGGATTTATCTAAGCACGAATCGAAAGCCAGGTTGGAGTCTCCTCCCATGATAATGATGCCCTCCATAAGAGGATGGAGGACCTCAAGCATCTGAGAGAAAAACTTCTTCTGTCCCCTATTGGGGGCGTAATAGGAGACAAACGTGTATAGCTTCTCGTCAAGAGTTCCTTTTACCAAAATAAATCTGCCTTCCGGGTCTCCATATTCCTTTAGTAAATTAAAATTACAAAATTTGGATAACAAGATAGCCACTCCTTTCGTCTTGTTTTCCGCGTTGGATAAAAAGAATACTGGGAAGTGGGAGTGTAGGAATGAGGGGGAGTACTGCCTTGGGAAGTGTGTCTCCTGCAGGACCACTATATCTACATGAAGCGCCTTGTATGCCTGGAGGGCTTTTCGTCTTTTAATAGGAGAGTTCAACCCCTGGGTGTTGTGTGTCACAACACGCAGGGGTTTAGTAGTGTTATTTGAGCCAGCCATGGGTCGTAAAGAGTGTTATGGACAGATCGTGTCTTGCAGACTGAGTCCATAGCTCAGAAGACACCTGTGATGGCAGGTAGGCCGGGAGGGAGGGTGGGAAGGTAAAGGGGGAAAAGAAGGGGAGAATAGATACATGGAAATAAAGGCAAAAATGGTAACAACAAAGCAAGATGTAGTATTGCAAAAGGTCAAACCATGACCCAGATTGAAGGAAGGGAAGTTTGCTCCTTCCTTCAATCAAACAGAATTTATTAGAGTAGTCCATTTAGAGGACTAACTTCCTACTTGTCAGGGCGACAAAGTGTCGCTCCAAGAAGTAGGTTGAGGCTCAGGGCCTCACCGCCAGCTGTCAGTGACAATCAAAAAGTTCATGAATTAAATTTTGAAAAACAAAGGGTTGATCCCCCAAAAATAACAATTGAAGAGATAGTACCTTCCCCCCCCCAAAAAATAAAAAAAAATGTTTTAATACCATAGGAAAAAATAAAAATTGTAGAACCATATGGGTAAGTAGATATTGAAAAACCACAAGAATAAATAAATAAATTATATAAGTGAGCCAGTAAATATTAACTCTTACTCTACCAGAAAACCTTATAAGTAATTTGATCAAGAATTGAGAAACAAATCATATTAAAAGAAGGCCTATTGGGGAAGAAAAAAAAAAAATAAAAATACACAACAACTTATATGAATGGGGGATGGACACCACCGGAGCTAAGATTAAATCATTTCAGTTCATGTTTAGTAAAGTTATTTTAGACTTTCCTGTGTTTGACTCTATTCCAGGGATATGAGGTTGGACTATTGGGTGTATTTCTTTTAGCTGAGGTTTGTTGCGGTGGTAAAGTGTCCATGGCTGGTTCATGTGAAATAATTTTCAGGTCTAGTAATAGTCTTTCACCTTCTTGAAAGTTGTGTACTATGTGGAGTCTGCCGTTATAGTTGAATTTTAAGGCGAATGGGAAGGCCCATTTGTATTTAATGTCTTTTTTCATGAGGGCAGAAAGTAGTGGTTTCATCGCTCTCCTCTTCTGAATGGTGTAGGGAGATATGTCTGAAAATATTTGAATCGTTGCACCTTGATATTGAAGGTTTTCTTGTTGTCGAGATTTTTTCATCACCTCGTCTTTGGTGGAGTAATAGTGAGGCTTTACTATCACATCTCTCGGTAAGCCGTCTTTTCTTGGTGGGCCTAGGGATCTATGTGCTCTGTCTAATTCCATTTTGTGAATAGGCATGGATGGGATCAGGATTTTTATGATGTCCTGTATAGCTGAGTGTACATCTGTGATGGACTCAGGTAGCCCCCTGAGCCTGAAATTATCCCTCCTTGATCTGTTCTCCAAATCATCTATTCTGGCCTGGGCCGCCTCCATTTGTTCTTGCAGGTGTTTTATGTGGTCAGTATTTTGTTCGATTCTAGAGACATTAAGATCCAGTTTCCGTTCTATGGATTCAATCCTGTTTCCAAGGCTTTGGAAGTCGGCCCTGATGTCCTTAGTGATTCTTTCAGCGTTCTGGGCAAGGCCCCTATCTAGCATTTCCGATATCCTGTTGAATAAGTCAGTAACATTGAAAGGGGGCTTCAGGGGAGCGTTCAGTATTAGAATGGATGTAGATAGGGTTTTGAGAAGGGGCCTCAGAAGGGGTTAATTGACCCGACATTGTGGATATTATTCCTTCTTTAACAACAGACAAGTATAGCGCTGTATGTGATGTAGAGTCTGATGAAGGGGGTGGTGAGATGGCTAACAGGTGAGATGAGATTTGTTTGACAGACATAGAATTTTCGGTAATTTCCAGCGTATGTGTCTGGAATTTGGAGTCCATGTTTTTAAGAGATTCCTCGACGGCTAAAGTTTTAATAGTATTCTTGTTCTTCTTGTTTCGCTTTCCCTTCATGTGTTGAATGTGTAGCAGAATATTTGCACCTACATGAGTCAAAGCTAAGTGAATATTAGGGTCGACAGATTTATTAAGTATCCTGAATCAACCATTGGGAGGAGCATGATATTTTAGTGCTCAGTTCATACCTGGGTACCAGGGCTTGTAGTCAAACTGTGAAAACTGACAAAATCTGTTATAGGTGGAGTCCCTGTTTAATATAATAAGTGGGTGTCATTACTGTAGATGGGGGGGGATCTAAGATCTTCAAAATTTTTTTGTCATCAGACACCCGACGGTGAGTGGTGGGTCTTCCCTAAGTCGCCACCTTAAAAAGTATCCCTGAAATGAATTATAGTAAGTGACTTGCGATTATTGCAGATTAAGTAAGATATTGTTGAATGAAAGTTTTCCTCTTAAGATTGCAGCCTTAAAATTATGTGGTGTATATTTCTTCAGGTGGTAGACTTAATCTGAGAGGCTGTAATGTACTCTGACAGGGGGGGGATTATGGACTGAGGGTCTTGAGGAGCGATGCTGAGGAAACAAACTAGTTTCCTGTCTCTGTGTATTGTATCCACTCAGATTGAATTGCTGGGGAGGCCTCAGACAAGGAATGAATCCTATTGTGTAAAGTCTATTGATGAAAGATAAAATATCAGATGATATTAATCATTTATGCGGTCACCTTAATCTAGCCAGGTGTGAGGGCTAGTCAGGGGTTCTCAGTGTGGAAGAGTGTCCTGAGGAGATTTGACAGAGACTAGTGATATCCCCCCTGGTAGGGATCTGCAGTATGTGGTTATCTCCAGTGGAAATTACCTCACATATGAGCTGCTGTATTTGCAGATACCCCAGAGTCTTTTTCCCTTTTTTTTCCTTTTTTTCTTTCCCCTTCTTCCTCTCCCCTCTTAGGTTAGTTATTAAATAGTACTGTCTAGGTCACTTGTTGTGCTGACAGGGTGAAACAGAAATGACAATGGGGTTTGAGTGCAGGTATAGAGATGGAGGGGGGAGGAGGCTGCTAGAGGGCTGAGAGTGTAGCCAATCCTATTTTTTTCATAACCGTCTGCAGGAAGTCCCATTCTATAGAGTCAAATGCCTTGGCCGTATCCAATGAGGCCAAGGCACTTGACTCTGGGAAACACTCTCTCAGTTGCACCATAAACTGGGTTCTCCCAATATCATTTGTAGTAGATTTCCCTGGCATAAATCCTGCTTGGTCGTCCAATACCACTGATAAAGTTACCTCATTAAGCCTCTTTGCCAATATGTTTGCCAATATTTTGTAATCACTATTTAATAGTGAAATTGGTCTGTACAACGCACATTTAGTTCTATCTTTATCTGGTTTTGGGAACAGTATTAGGCTCCTTTCACACTGACAGATAGAAAGGTCCTTTTAGCTGTGGATTTTACCGCAGTTAGAAGCACACAATGCTTTCCTATGACACCCTTCACACACTACGGTTACCTGCGGTTTTGTTACCCGCGGTTTTGTGCGGATACAAATAAATAGAACTGAATGCGTCCAGCAGCGATGTACCGCAGATATCGGCAGGTAACCGCAGTGCACTGCGCTTGGTATGAATCTTGAGGGGGAAATCCACGCCAAATTTCAAATAAAAAATCAGCATGGGTTCCCCCTCCAAGAGCAAACCAGGCCCTTGGGTCTGCTATGGATTTTAAGGGGAACCCCCGTACGATGAAAAAACGTTGTGGGTTTCCCCCCAAAATCTATACCAGACCCGTATCCGAGCACGTGGCCGGTCAGGAAAGGGTGTGGGGACGAGCGAGCGCCCCTCTCCGAAGAAGGAGCCGGAGAGAGCGGCGGAGCCCCTGCGCCATTTTGAGCCATGCCGCACTGTTCTCTAGCGCGGAGGAGATAGTGTGTCAGCGAGGTCTGAGAACGGCTCCCGGAGTGCTTCTTCCTGGACGACGGCATGCACGGATGTCTCAGGTGCCGGGGGGTGCATATAAAAAGGGGCGACCGGAAAAATATAGCCCCTGTAGAGCTGTTCAAGTCCCGCAGTGCACGGAGCTAAGGCTTCAAGCTGCCATCTCGCTTGGTGCCGCGCATGCGCTCCTTGCAGTGCCTATCTTTAAGTCAAAGACTAATCCTGCATGGTCAGACACCCCTCTAAGAATGTATGTAGCTGATTGCACCCTAGGAATTATCTTCTTGTTTCCAAGGGCCAGGTCTTCCGGGTCCGATCTGGTTTCTCCCCCCTGGCATGTTTGCCTCACCCTGACTGTGGCCGCCCTTTCCCCTTCCCTTTCCTCTCCCCCGCCCTGCCTCCCCCTTTTTCCACTCTGTGGTGCAGGCCACGACACACATGTGTGACCTCCCATAGGCACATTAGTGGTTTTGCCTTTGGTTCCCTCCCTGGAGTCGTTTCTCCATCTGACCCCGGGACCTGTTCCAACTCCCCCCTGTTTGCCTTCCCGGTTACTCAGTTTTGCCCTTGATGGTGTGGCTTGGTGTCCGATCACGGTCTGCTTTTCGATATGTGCCTTGGTGTGTGGCAGTTTGATTTTGTACATTATTGCTAATTCATATTGCTATGGGAGGACACCATGCACCCCTACATTTACCATTATGTTCGGGTGGACAGGTCCTCTTTGTTTGTGTTTACATTTTTTTATTGATTTGCATATTTTCTCTTCTTAGAACCTATGTTTGCGTAAAAATATTTGCTCCCTGAAAAAGACCGCTACTACAAAGGTCGTAATGCGTAGGGGCTTTTTCGCACTTAGTGCTTATATGCATACAGTACTGTTTAAATTTGAATTGTTATTGTCACCACTTTGTGATCAATTTGTTTGCTTTATCTGTTCATGGATTGATTTTTATCAAAGCTCATATCCTGAGTTCCCTTGTGTTTAGGGGCTCTGTTTTGATAAACCTATTTATTCCAATAATTTTAATTTTTTTTTACCAATTTGTATATTATCAATATTGTGCTGCAACACAAAGCCCCTAGGGGTACATTTCCTTTTTTTTCAGGTCTTCCGGGTGCATGCCACAAGTACACTCTGGCCCCAGGATTTCTAATCTTCCAAAGATCCATCCATCCTAATTCTCTTAAAAAAAATACTCCCGACCCTCCCCTCTTTTTGGAATGTTTTTCCCAAACCTGTCTAATTTTGGATTCAGCATATATTGAAATCTCCCATACATATAAGGCCTCATTCACACGGACGGATCGTTCAGGTCCGCCGTTCAGTTTTGACGGCGGACCTGAACGGCCGCTCCATGCAGTCCTATGGAGCATCGGATGTCAGCGGAGACATGTCCGCTGACATCCGACCCGATCCGCCAAAATCAGACGTATGGCGATACGTCCATATCCATCCATATCGGATCGGGTGAGATTTGACGAAAACGGCCATGCTATCCGTTTTCATCAAATCGCTCCATAGGAATCAGCGGCGCTGCACAAGCCCCTCCCCTCTCAGTGAGCAGAGAGGAGCTTGTCATCCGCCAGCTTAGCGGAGATCTGCCTCGTGTGAATGAAGCCTAAGGCCGCTGATTCCTATGGAGTGTTCTGATGAAAACGGACAGCATGCCCGTTTTTGTCAGATCTCACCCGATCCGATCCGCCATGGATGGATATGGACGTATCGCCATACGTCAGATTTTGGCGGATCGGGTCGGATGTCAGCGGACATGTCTCCGCTGACATTCGACTGCATGGAGCGGCCGTTCAGGTCCGCCATCAAAACTGACAGGTGGACCTGAACGGTCCGCCCATGTGAATGAGGCCTAATATGCGCATCTGGGTATTCTGACATGGATAACATTGCTTCCTTTAACCACTTGCTTACTGGGCACATACACCCCCCTCCTGCCCAGGTGAAATTTCAGCTTCTGGCACTGCGTCGCTTTAACTGACAATTGCACGGCCGTGCGACGTGGCTCCCAAACAAAATTGACGTCCTTTTTTTCCCCACAAGTAGAGCTTTCTTTTGGTGGTATTTGATCGCCTGTGCGGTTTTTATTTTTTGCGCTATAAACAAAAAAGTGCGAAAATTTTGAAGAAAAATACAATATTTTTTACTTGTTGCTATAATAAATATCCCAATTTAAAAAAAAAAAACACTTTTTTTTCTCAGTTTAAGCCGATACGTATTCTTCCACATATTTTTGGTAAAAAAAAAAAAAATCGCAATAAGCGACTGGTTTGCGCAAAAGTTATGCTCTTACAAAATAGGGGAGAGAATTATTATTTTTTTTTTTTTTTACTAGAAATGGCGGCGATCTGCGATTTTTATTCGTACTGCGACGTTACGGCGGACACATCGGACACTTTTGACACATTTTTGGCGCCATTCACATTTATACTGCGATCAGTGCTATAAATATGCACTAATTACAGTACAAATGTGACTGGCATTGAAGGGGTTAACACTAGGGGGTGAGGAAGGGGTTAAATGTGTATCCTTTTCTTTTCTTTCGGTTCCTATTAGCTCCTGACTTTAAATGACACGACTTGCGACAAATCTGTGCAAGTTGATACCATGACTGTATGCTCTCAAGGGAAGGGTGGGAGTGAAGGGGGGGGGGGTGCTGTACACAGCCAACATGACAGTCAATAAGATCCAGCGTTTTATAGCTTGGTTCAATAGGTATAAACAGGGATCTGGGTTATCTTGTTCTCCACTTTTGTACTCTGTATGTGAATTGACTGTATATCCGACTGCTGGTCTGTGTCATTATTTTAAAAAAATCAATAAAAAAATAAATGATTTTTAAAAAAAAAGAGTTATTCACTGTGATTTTGTGTTTGGGTGTTATATAACAGTTGTATGCTGTGTTCACAGAAGCAAAAGAAAAAATATGCCTTTAAGAGTCATTTGTTTGTATGGGACAGAAGAAGCAAAGCAATTCACAGTTTAATTCATACCAGAAAGCATAGAGTTAAGCTTTTGTGACTCATTAAAACAAGAAAAGTTTTAAAAACTGCAGTTTTTTTGGCACTCCCGCCGGAGCCTCGTCGAGAGTTAGTCCTTATTAGTCAGGATCTCAATAGTCCTGGAGTGATGGCGTCAAGTACCACTATCTGGGGTTTCCAACCGCCTGCTGCCATGGCGCCCATAATTTTACGAATTTGCCATAATTCCCCTGCGTGGTGAAGTGCACCTTTTAATTTAAGATTGTTTGTTTCATAGCTACTAGCCAGTTATCTACAGACGGAGGGGCCTGTGCTTGCCATTTTTGAGCAATTATCTTACGAGCCTGGAATAGGCATCTTAGAATAGCTTCAAGGGTGCCTTGCGGTACCCTGATGTCATCCATACATCCCAAGAGGCAGATCCTAGCTACTGGATCAAGTAAGGATCCAAATATTTAATTGATCCGTTCTATGACTCCCACCCAGTAGCTATATAATTTGGGACACTTCCAAACCATATGCATGAGATCCCCTTTATCTTTACATCTTGGGCATTCATTGTCTTGCCTCCACCCTAGTTTAAACATTTTATGGGGGGTATGATAGACCCTGTGTAATAGGAATAAATGAGACAGCCTTTGGGTCGGAGCAATTGACACCGAAGTACCCTGTTGGTGAATCCTATCCCACTGTTTTGGAGATATTATTCCCAAGTCTCTCTCACGCCACTCTGCTCTTTCGCGGACCTTCTTTACTTAGTGCCCTAGCGCCCAGACTGTTATACGTCTCTGATATTAAGCCCTTGGCTGCTGTTGCCTTAATTACAGTGATCAGAGCTGGAATCTGTGCCTATATGACCGTCTGGGAGCCAAGTTGCGCTTGTATGGCATGGCGGACCTGTAAATATTTAAAAAAGGTTTTGTTTGAGATTTTAAACTCTTTTGCTAATTCTTGGAATGACTTCATAGTATTGCCCTCGAACAGATGTTTTAGCCGACATATGCCTTTACTCGTCCAATCACTCTATACCTCAATGCTTATTGCCTCCTGTAAGTTGTTATTGTTCCAGAGGGGGGGGGGGGGGAATTCTGTCGGGCCGACATACCCCAGTATTGCTTTTGTTGTATGCCATGTTTTAGTAACTAATTTTGTAATCAGGTGTGAAATTAAGGCAGAAAAAATCTGCCTCTAGAGCTTCGACTAGTAGTTTATGAGGATTGTCTGTTAGCAAAAGTCGGTTATTGGAGCCACCTCCTTCGGCGGTTCCACATCCTGCCAAGTGTTGCAGTTGCGCTGCTAAAAAGTATAACCTTGTGTGTGGAACCACCATTCCCCCCTCTTTTACAGGAGGTTGTAATGTTTGTAGGCTTATCCTGGGTTGACCTCCCCTCCATATAAGTTCTCTAAATAGTGAGTCTATCTTTTTGAACCACTTGTATCCTATCCATACTAGAGAGTTATGGAGCAGGTATAATAACTGCGGCTGCCAGATCATTTTTATTAGGTTACAGGGACCTGCGATGGACAAAGGAAGTCTTTTCCAGATTTCAGTTTTGTTTTTCCACTTCAATAATAGTGGAGCAAGATTTAGGTTAATATATTGGGTAGGGTCCTTTGTAATCCAAATTCCTAGATACTTAAATTTAGTACTTACAATTATTTGGGAGGCGCCTGACAACAGTTGGAGGTCCACCTGATCCAGCGGCAGCAGAGCTGACTTTGTCCAATTGATAGTAAGGCCTTAAAACTGGCCAAATTCCTCCACCAAATGCATCACTTTATCCAATGTACCTCCAACGTCCCCCAGGAAAAACAAAACATCATCTGCAAAGAGTGCGATCTTTTCTTCTCCATGGTGTCTTCTAAACCCCATTATGTCCGACCTCGCCCTGGCCATAATTGCTAGTGGTTCCATTGCGAGGGCGAACAGAATGGGGGATAGAGGACACCCCTGCCTCATCCCTAGCTCCAGCTGGAAGGTCTCAGACGTCTCGTTGTTGATTCTAACTTTGGCTCTTGGTTCACCGTACAGCAATTTGACCCAATTGATATAAAGAGGACCAAAGCCGAAGCTGTCGAGTACCTTCCAGAGATATGCCCACTCAAGACTGTCAAAGGCCTTGGCGGCAACAAGTGACAGCACTGCTCTGGACCCTTCGTTATCTGTTGGTGTATATATATTTAAAAAGGTTCTCCTGATATTATTGCTTGTTGCCCTACCTGGTATAAAGCCGGACTGATCTGGATGGATAAGATTACTGATAGATCTATTTAAGCGGGTTGCAAGAATTTTGGCTAAGATCTTTACATCAGAGGATAGAAGGGAGATTGGGCGGTAAGATGAGGGTTCCAGATGGTCCTTCCCCTCCTTATGTTTTACTATAATGGTTGCTTCCGTCATTGAGCGGGGTAATGTCCCCTCGCTTGCAGCCCACTCCAAAGTCCTCAGTAGATCTGGGAGCAATATCTCGCCAAACTTCTTGTATACCTCAATAGTAAGCCCATCCGGTCCCGGGGATTTCTGATTTGGCATATCTGATACCGCTTGCTGGATTTCTTTTAGCGTAATTGGTGCTTCTAACTCCTGTCTGTCCTTGTCTAACAACGTAGGGACTGCTATCTTCTGGAAGAAAGTTTCCATGGCTCCTCTCCCCAACCCCCCTTTAGATTTTGTACAGTTCTCTATAGTATGCACAGAATGTTTTTAGGATCACCTGGCCGTCAGTCGAAGTTTCACCCGTCGTTGTCCTTATTGCAGGGACATTTGACGGGGGAGAGTTGGTTCTGCTCAGGAGAGCTAGCATACGCCCTACCTTCTCACCCTCACCAAACTGAAGCTGCTTTTGTAGTATTCTCTTGTTCTTCGCGGTTTTTAAGATAAGCATTCTATGCTCTTCTTGTTTAGTCAGCCATGCTGCCCGCAAGGGTGGAGTGGGCTCCTCAACAAATCTCAGTTCCGCTTGGGTTGTCTCACTAGTCAGCCTGCCCTCTTCCGCTCTCCCTATTTTTTTGTCCTAGCGACCTGTTGAATTAAGAGGCCCCTCACAAAGGCTTTCAGGGAGTCCCAGACTACCCCTGTCTGTGCCGTCCCTTTGTTGATGAGCACAAACTCCGCTAATTGTGACACCACAGTTCGTGGTTCACCAATAAGCTCCAGCCAGCCGGGATTTAACTGCCATTCTTTGCGAGAGACCCTAACTCCAATCCTTATTGTTAGCATCAGCGGGGAGTGGTCTGAGACCCCTCTTGGGCCATAGTGTATCTTCTTGACCAAGGGCATTGCTCCCTCACTACACGGGGCCATATCTATTCTGGATAGTGTGTGATGGGAGCTGGAGTAGCACGAATATTGGCGGACCTGTGGAAAAGAAGTTCTCCAAATGTCCCTCATTTCTTCCAGAAATCGAGCCAGACGCCCCCCCGTAGGACCGGTCCCCGGAGGGAATCTGTCAATAATTCTATCCAAAACCTTGTTGTAGTCACCGACAGCTATGACCGGTACATCTGGTTTATCGAGTGTAAACTCAATGAGGTTGTATAGAACATCAAGCTTAAAAGGTGGGGGGATGTACAAGTTGGCCAAGACATATGGCCTGTTTTCGATAAGACAAAGCAAACATATAAATCGACCTTGGTCGTCTACCCACGATTTGGAACAGGAAAAAGTAATTCCCCTTCCAATCATTGTGCTCACTCCTCTTGAGTAAGAGGAATGTACCAAATGGAATTGGGCTTGAAATTTGCGACTGTTCAACAGCGGGACTGAGTCCTTAGTCAAATGTGTCTCTTGGAGGCATATCAGTCCCGGCATTCCATCTTCCAGGAGTGACATGACTGCAGTTCTTTTAGTTGGGTCTCCCATACCTCGTACATTCCAGGAAGTGATAGCCAAAAGCTTATCCTGCATATATAATGCCACGTACACACGGTCGTTTTATGCGATGAAAAAAAACGAAGTTTTTTGTGAAGTAAAAAACGACGTTTTTGAAACGTCACTTTCAAAGACGATGTTGCATACACACCATCGTTTTTTTCACAAAAAGCGAGGTTACGTTCACCACACTTTTCCATTGAAGCTCGCTTCATAACTAGCTTCTGGGCATGAGCCGGTAGAAAAACGTCATTTTAAACGACGTTTTTGCTACACACGGTGACTTTTTGTGAAACAAAAAACAACGTTTTGAAAAACGACACAAAAAATTCAAGCATGTTGGAATTTTTTTTTGGTCGTTTTTTTAAGACAAAAAAACGACTTTTTGCCCACACACCATCAATTTAAATGACGTTTTAAAAAACGACGTTTTTTTTCAACGCAAAAAACGACCATGTGTACGCGGCATAAGAGTTGGGATAGTAATCAGATATTCGTCACTGATCGAGCAACTGGAGTGTAGAGTAGTTGCTTGTGTCCCCGGTTGAATTTGATCGGTAGCTAACCAGCTTCCTTTCGTGGCCCCTCCTTCACCTACCAGTAATGACACAACTTTTGATACCCACAATGTATTCTCTCTAACCCCTCTCCTGTAAACCTCCCTCGTCTCCCAACCCCTCCCACCCCTACCCTTCCCTCCCTGCCCTAAAGGGCTCCCCTTAGGGGCTGGTCCGATGACCGCTCTGCTCATACTAACACTCATCCCCCAAATTGTCCCAACATGTACCCCTCTCGCTCAAGCCCACCCCCCTGGGAGGCCCCATCAAAATCAAAAACCGAGAGAGAGATAGAGAGAGAAAAAAAAAAGAAGGAAATAAAGACAAACAAAGGGGGACAGAAATTACCCCCCCCAATGCAACTTCCACTGTTATGTGCCCAATAGGGATGAGCTTAGTGTTCGATGCGAACACATGTTCGCATCGGACATTGGCCGTTCGATCGTTCGTCGAAAACGCACAAATCGGGTCGTTCGCGCCAAATTCAAATGACCCATAATTCACTGCGGCGTTGCACGCTGATGATTGGCCAAGCATGCACCATGACCCCACATGCTTGGCCAATCACAGCGCCCAAAAAACGAAGAGACCTAATTGGCCAAAGCCTGGGTGCTTTAGCCAATTAGGGCTCAGGGCTTTAGCACACGCCCCACACTATAAAAGGCGGCCTCCCGGGCGGCCTCGTGTAGTGTGTTCCGGTTTGCTTAAAGAAGTGAGACAGACAGACAGAGAGAGATAGAGACACAGTGGACAGATAGATAGATAGATAGATAGATAGATAGATAGATAGATAGATAGATAGATAGATAGATAGATAGATAGATAGATAGATAGATAGATGCTAGTTAGTATAGTTAAATGTACAGTTTGTAGAGAATATATTGACATCCCTAGGAGTTGTCTATATATTTATAAACTGCTTAGCTAGTTCTACTATTAGTATCTGTCAGGCAGGAGATTGTGCTTGATGCTCTAACGTGTTAGTGTACATGTGTTAGTTAATTGCACATAGACGCATTAACTGTTACTGCACGTGTGCTATTTATTTGCACAAAAAGGCAGTTGCTGTTAATGCAAGTGGGCTATTGGATTGCACAGAAACGCAGTCGCTCTGACTGTGCGTGTGCTGTTTAATACCACCATAGCGCATTTGGTGTCACCACATGTGTGCTGTTACATACAACCTTAGCGCATTTGGTGTCTCCGCACGTGTGCTGTTACATATCACCTGAGCACATTTGGTGTCACCGCACATGTGCTGTTATATACCACCTTAGCGCATTTGGTGTAACCGCACGTGTGCTGTTACATACCACCTTAGTGCATTTGGTGTCACCACACCTGTGCTGTTATATACCACCTGAGCGCAGTTAGTGTCACTGGACGTGTGCTGTTATATACCACCTGAGCGCAGTTAGTGTCACTGTATGTGTGCTGTTATATACCACCTGAGCGCAGTTAGTGTCACTGTACATGTGCCGTTATATACCACCTGAGTGCAGTTAGTGTCACCGCACCTGTGCTGTTATTGTGCTGTTATATACCACCTGAGCGCAGTTAGTGTCACCGCACCTGTGCTGTTATATACCACCTGAGCGCAGTTAGAGTCACTGTACATGTACTGTTATATACCACCTGAGTGCAGTTAGTGTCACTGTACGTGTGCTGTTATATACCACCTGAGCGCAGTTAGTGTCACTGTACGTGTGCTGTTATATACCACCTGAGCGCATTTAGTGTCACCGCACCTGTGCTGTTATATACCACCTGAGCGCAGTTAGTGTCACCGCACCTGTGCTGTTATATACCACCTGAGCGCAGTTAGTGTCACTGGACGTGTGCTGTTATATACCACCTGAGTGAAGTTAGTGTCACCGCACCTGTGCTGTTATATACCACCTGAGTGCAGTTAGTGTCACTGTACGTGTGCTGTTACATACCACCTGAGCGCAGTTAGTGTCACCGCACCTGTGCTTTTATATACCACCTGAGCGCAGTTAGTGTCCCTGGACGTGTGCTGTTATATACCACCTGAGCGCAGTTAGTGTCACTATACGTGTGCTGTTATATACCACCTGAGCGCAGTTAGTGTTAGTATTATTGCTCCAATTAGAGTTATTGGGAGGGGTTGCAAGTGTTGTGTTGTGCCCAAGGCACAATTTTTCAGCCCCTGTTTAACAGGGGCACCTAATAACAATTTGTGATGCAATACTTTGCACGTGGCTCCTTGTTGCACTCCAATTACAGTATGTTTGAGGGGTGCCCTTTTTTCTAAAAAAAATCTTTCACAAAACAATAATGGCCCCCCACCACCGCTAAAATATTCGACATAATGCAAGTAGCATTAATTACTTTTTTTTTTATAGTCCTCTCGTGTTGTGCAGGGACATTTCTAAACACGCGCCACTAATATAGACACCCAGCAGGTGTGATATTTATAGGATCTTTTTGTTTTCACTTTAAGCATCATTAAAATGGCTGCTCCGGAAAAAACGGCAGTTTTAAAAAAAAAAAAATATTCCATTGATACATGTTCCCTGGGGCAAGACCCGGGTTCTGAATGACGTTTTCCAACATTTAATTGAATTTTGGTCTTTAAAACGACCGGTTTTGAATTCGAACGTTCGGGTCCCATAGACTTCAATGGGGTTCGAAATATTCGTGCGAACCTGCGGTCTGTTCGAACGTTCTGGTGCGAACCGAACCCGGGGGTGTTTGGCTCATCCCTAGTGCCCAAGAATCGGGCAATGCCCTCATAACTATACCTTAATAAATGTGCATAACATGGCAAAAACATAAGTACGTCTAATGAGTGCTCAAGTGCTTAAACAAAATAGTTGACTAGTGCCCTTATAAATAGTGTAGCAAAGATATAAATACACCTTATGAATGTTTGTATACATTTTCAAATTTGTCAAGTTTGTGTTATCGATTACACTGTAAAAAGTGAACTATTGTATGGCTGCCCCAGCCATACAATATAGGGGAATACCCCCCCTATACATCTTCATCTAATATTGGTGTCCAGAAATCGGACAGAGCCCTCCTGCATATACCCTCGTAAATATGCAAAACATAAAATATAAATACTTAAATACGCCTTATATGTGCTTGTCTACATAGTTAAATTGGTACTATCTCTTACTTAAATAATACTATCATGAATATACTTAGCGTGATGTAACTAAAATATAAATACACTTTTTACGTGCTTATACACATAGCCAAGTAGGTGCTACCGGGTACCTAAGTACCATCGTACCCTCAAGAGCCTTGGAAGTGTACATAGCTACCCAAAAAAAAAAAAAGGGAAAAAGGGCGTCTAAACCTAATTGGTGCTCTAGGCACATACACTGCCTTATTATATTTGCACGACCTGGGGGGACATAAATATCCCCTCAGAACATTTGTATATGGCATGTTAATTAGATATTGTCAACAGCACCTCTGGGAGGTTAAGACCATCATCTACATAGTAGTTTTTCTTAAGAAAATTTGCTGCTGATGGACAATCGATTTCATTTTCATTAGCCAAGTACTTCATACCATAATTGGCGCAACCTGGAGACGATGCTGCTCCAAACAAATGTACTTTCATTCTGTATTCTGCTGGCTCTGTATCTGTATCTCCGTCCTCCCACCATAGGAACCTCAGGAAGTCTCTATCTTCGTTCTTCACATGGAACTGGTGGAACATGTTTTCAACGTCACAAGTGACCGCTATAGGATACTTTCTGAATCTGCAGAGTGTTTGTAAGATCTGGTCCTTTTAGTAGATGATCATTCAATGCAACACCATCATACTTTGCTAAGCAATCAAATACTACTCTAATTTTATCTGGTTTCTTTGGGTGGTAAACACCTTGATGTGGGATGTACCACACTTCTCCTTCTTTAAGTTGGTTATTTACCTTCTCTGCATGTCCTTCTTCAAGGATGCCTTCCATGAATTTCAAATAATCCTGCTTGAATTTGAGATCTCTTCCCATCTTTTTCTTCAAGCATTTCAATCTTGCTAGGGCAAGATTTATTTTATTTGGCAGACCAGGTCGTTCTCTGTAGGGTAAGGGCATTTCAAGATAACCTTGTTGATTCTGCTGAATACTTTCTTCTAGAGTGTGTACGAACTTTATGTCTTCTTGGGATACACTCTTCTCTTCAGAACTTATGTCTGCGACGTCAGATTTAAGGATCTTGATTATCTTTGCTGAACTTACAGTTGGTAGCTCTTGGACAGATGTTCGATGACACAATCCTGTCACCTGTCTTGAGTTTGCAATCTGCTGTTTTCCTCCAACAACACCCCATCCTAGATCAGTTCGAACAGCGTAGGGTTCACCCTCTCCTCCTGTGATTACCTCTCATGGTACCAAAGCTTCGGGACAATCATAGCCTATCAACAGTCTGACACCAAATTCCTTCAGCGGGGACATCTCATGAGATATGATAGATAGGTGCTCCCATTTATTGACTGTTTCACAGGTAGGTATACGATCTCGATCTAGAGGTATATCGTCTTTTGTATAAGATGGAGGTAGATTTAATGTGAGGTTTGAATGAAGTTCTCTAACTCTCATGCCTCGTACACACGATCATTTTTTGTGATGAAAAAAACAAAGTTTTCTGTGAAGTAAAAAACAACGTTTTTGAAACGTCACTTTTCAAAGACGATGTTGCATACACACCATCGTTTTTTTCACAAAAAGCGAGGTTACATTCACCACTCTTTTCCATTGAAGCTCGCTTCATAACTAGCTTCTGGGCATGCGCGGGTTGAAAAATGTCGTTTTAACCACTTCAGGCCCGCGCTACCGTCGGATGACGGCAACAGCGCGGACCTGAATATCCAACATGCCGTCATTTGACGGCATGTCATTCTGGCGTTCCCAGCGCGCGCTGTAGAGCGCGCTGCGGGGAAGCCCTGTGTTGTCCGTGTCCCTTGGACACGGCCAATCACAGATCGCGGCGAACGGCCAATCAGAGTTTGAACTCAAATAAACTAAATTTTAGTCAAACATTTAGGCCGAAATTTATTTAGCCACATGTCTTTAGTAAAAAAAAATTTGCAATAAAAAAAAAATTAGCTACCTAGCGGGAACAGCGACACTAATACAGCGATCAGAAAAATGATCGCTTAGTGATGCTGGCAATAGGGAGTGAATGGGTTAACTAGGGCGGTGATCACGGGGTTACAACTTTATTAGGGAGGGTACGGGGGCTACCCTGAACCTAACACTAACTGACTGTCACACTGACACTAAATACAGTAATCATACATATGATTACTGCATTCAGTGACACTGTGACAGGGGAGGGGGGGGGGTGATCGCAAGGGGTTAATGTGCCTATGTGTAGTGTGTGTCAGTGTAGTGTTGTGCAGACTTACTGTGCGATGTGATCTCTCCTCGGCGGCGGTTGAAAAAACGCTGAGAGGAGAGATCGCATCACTTCCCCCTTCCTGTGTTTACACAGGAGGAGGAAGTGCAGAGCAGGGGAGCGCGCGGATTGGCTGGGAGCGATCTGGAGGGGGTGGACAAAAACGAATAGCTATCCCCTCGTCCCGGATCGCTCGTACAGCCGCGGGGACCGTCGCATGTACCGGGGGGGTCCCGATCAGACCCCCGACCCACGTCAAGGCAGCAACGTATATATATATATACGTTGATCTGCCTGCCTGTGCCATTCTGCCGACGTAAATGTACATGCGGCGGTCCATAAGCGGGTAAAGTACCTGGAGATGCTGTGAGAAAAATTACTAATGTTGGTTTCTGCAACAATGTAATGTGTACATCAGAAATAAGTAGTTTATGCGTGGATCAGTGTCATTTGTTAGATCAGTTGCCCATGGAGTGTTGGACAACAGGTGAGGTGGAGATGTGCTATGGACCAGTGGGTTGTAGTCACTTACCTGTGGGTGATCCCTCCTCGGGTCTAGTTCTAACAAACACTGAGATGGATGACACTGATTGTGTTGGACTGGGTGACATTAAAATGTCTAATTTGCTAATGAGTGTTGCTGTTAAAAGTGATGTGGTTGCTGTGGGTAACCAGAGAGAAGTTTTTGAGCCTGAAAGACCTGTGGTGAAAAATAAAACTTGCTTCTGTAAGCTGAAAGGTAGGATCAGGGAAGGCAGAGTTCCCCCAAGAGAGGAGTGTATGCTCAGGGACCCCAAGAGAAGAGTGGGAAGGCAGAGTATACAAACTTATAGGACCCTGTTAAGATCCAAGCTGGGACGTACCTGCAAACACACTCGGAAAAAAGGTTGGGCCTACGTGGCTGATGGCCAACACAGAGGTGTCCCAACTGCTATTGTGGATGCAGGTGTTTCTCCCTCCGGATCAAAACAAGAGGGGGGGGGTTATGTGGCAGAGCGTGGCTCTGTCACTATAAAAATGATGTTGAAGTGGACACAGAGGGCCAGATTCTCAGAGGCGCTACGCCTGCGTAAATGGATATGCGCGGCATAATTGTAAATGTGCGCCGGCGTATTGATGCGCCGTAAACACAGAACCGCATACGCCAGAAAATATTTTTCGTCTGAGCGGCGAAAATGCTTTAAGCTAGCGCGGCGTAGGCGCATAGTTATGCATGGCGCATATTCAGCTCCCATTGAATTAGCATGCAAATGAGGGAGATGCGCGGATTCCCGAAACTACGCGCGTTCGGCGTAGGCTACGCGTGGTGCGCGTAACACAAAAGCCTTGAGTAAACATACCCCTCATAAAAGCACGGGTAACTTTGCTCAAGACCGTGTGCAAGTCAGCTGGAGAGCAACTATAGCAGCACCATAACTGACGAGCTGAGCAATCACACTTACTAGACAACACATTTGTATGCCAACATGCCAGGGGCAGCCATGGTCTTATCACTACTAATGTATGCAGAGGAAGAGGCGCATAGAAGGAGGAGGAGGAGGAGGGGGGCACATGAGAGGATCTACCGAGCGCGCATGAGCCTCTTTGGCATGGGTGATGAGGAGGTGTATCGCATCTTCAGATTCAGCCCTGCTGCCATCCTGGAACTAACCACAGCCCTGCAGGATGACATCACCAGCCCAACACACCGTTTACATGCACTGCAGCCACTGGTGAAGGTACTGGCAACACTCAATTTCCTGGCCAGTGGTTCATTCCAGCGTACAAGTGGAGTTGTGGCTGGGATGTCACAAACCAGCATGAGCAGATATCTGCACCAGGTTATCCCCGCAATCCTCAGATGCATGTCCCACCACATCATCAGACCCACCACTGAGGACCTGCGGCAGAAGGCAATGACAGATTTCTACAGACTTGCCAGATTTCCACTCACCATTGGGGCCATTGATTGCACACATGTGGCACTACAGCCCCCCAGTGCCACAAAGCACATATACCGCAATCGGTATCACCACATACAGGTGATAGCTGATGCCAAATACCTCATATGGCACGTCCGTGCCAAAGACCCCGGATCCAGCCATGACAGCTACATATTCCGTCAAAGCACCATCCCAGCAGATTTTGAGCAGAGCATGTATGGAGACAGCTGGCTGGTTGGTGAGTGACATGGGTGGCAGGCATGACTGTCCCCCCCCCATGATGCACACATCACAAGGGGCACATGCACTACTAACATCCTCCTGGCTTTACACTACCAGGTGATGCGGCATATGTACTTGGACCCCATCTCATGACTCCTTTCCGGAATCCCCAAACTAGAGGAGAGAGAAGATACAATGAAGCACACATCAAAACCTGTGCAGTGGTTGAGCGCACATTTGGAATCCTGAAGTCCCGTTTCCGATGCCTAGATAAGTCTGGGGGGGCCCTGTTGTATTCCCCAAACTTTGTGGGTCAGATCATCGGTGCATGTTGCATTCTACACAACTTTGCCATGAGAAAGGGCCTGCAGATTGCCCTACGTGATGACCTGACCCCCCAACCAGACAGCCCCCCCCTGCCAGAGGAGACCCCGTCTGCTGATGGAAGAGCAGTCAGGAGTTGCCTCGTGTTACGAATCTTTGACCGTTAAACACACACATTCAGCATGGCACACAGACAATGCACGCATGTACACCACTGTGGTCCCTAGATCACACACACCACATCCACATCACATTGGATTAGCCCAAGTCCACCATGCAGGACTTGGGAGCAGCAACGCCGCGTCAAGGCCCCAATGATGTTGCTGTCTATTCACACGTCATTCACACAGCCGTGGGGATAACTTCTCCCCAACGGCCGAGGGTGACACACCTTACTGGCAGGAGTGCCACCCCCTCACATTCACACACCATTCACACTGCACCGTGTGCAGTATCAAGAAAAAAAATAAAACGCTCTTCACCAGAGCAATACATAAAATAAAAAGCTCTTCACCAGAGCATTAAAAAAAAAAAAAAAAAAAAGCTCTTCACCAGAGCAAAATATACAAATCCAATAATTACTTAGCCTGGCGTGGGCTCCGCCTGGTGTCACGGCTCCTGCCCCTCACTTGCCTAGGGGCAGCCTAAGGTGGTGGGGGAGGGGGTTTAGGTTGAGGAGAAGCATCCCCACATCCCTCCCTGGCTGCCTGCATGCCCACCAAGGCGACCGCTATGCGTGTCAGCACAGCCGTCTGGTCCTGGACAGCAACCCGCAGACCTTTGACCTCCCCCACAAGGTCGGAGGTGGTCGTCTGCAGCTCCACCAGGCTGGTGACTGTCGCTGCACTGTTGCCAGCGACATCGAGGATGGCATCTGTTATGGCATCCGAGGAGGCCAGGCTGTCGGCCAGGCGCCTCATCTCCCCAACAACCTCTGCAAGGTGCCGATTCTGCTGGTCCTGTTGCCTGGCCAGCTGTTCCGGCAGGACCTGAGGAACACCCCTCGTCTTGCAAGTCGCCTTCCGGGGAGTGGCAGGGGACCTGGCATAAGGGGAGGATGTTGAGTGGCCGGAGATGAGGGGGGTGGAAACAGAGGGACTGGAGAGGTTGGGGGTGGACACTGAGGGTCTGGAAAAAGATGGGGGGATGGCTTGGGCTGGTCCGGGCAACCCATGGTCCTCCTCCAAAACCAGGTAGAGCTTCTGGTCCTGGTCAACAATCTCCTCCTCAACCGCCTCCTCTGTAGAGGTGTGACCAGATCCCTGCAACAAGTCCTCTTCCAGGGGGGCAGCCAGAGGGACTGGATGCTCGGGGGATGTCTCCGGACGGGCCCTGGCAGCAACAGATGGCCCTGCTCCCTCCTGCACATCTGTGGATGACACAAAAGATGCACATGTTGGTGGACCCACACACTTGACACATGTTCCCTTCCACCCCCACACATGCTACACAACAGCTATAAAACACACTTACCTGTCCTCAAGGCAGACTCGTAGCACCCAACTCCCTCAACCTGCTCCCTCTGTAGGCAGCGGGCGACCACCTTCTCCTCCTCAGTCAGGCGGACATTGCAGGGTGGGCCCCCGCCAGTGCCCCTGGCATGCCGAGCTCTCGCAGCCAGCTTGCCCTTCACGAGACGCCGCAGGTCATTCATCTTTATTTGAATGTCCTGCGGTGTCCGGATCTCGTGTGAGAGGGCATTAACCTGGCAAGCCACCTTCATCAGGATTTCATCCCTCTGGGACTTGCTGGTCCGGGCACTGTTAGCACCATGGAGCCTGGAATCGTACTTTTTTTCCATTGCCGCGATGACAATGGCCCTCTCCTCTGAGGAGAAATGTTTCTTTCTCCTCTCCTTCCCAATAGAAGCCATGGTCATGCAAAAGATTTCCTGTGACAATCCAAAAAATGGGAGACTTTTGCGATGCACAGGCGCATTATATACACAGCGCCGGCGAATCGTAGGGAGGCTTTGCGCATGCGCAGAAGGCATCCACGTCACGGCGCGGGTCAACCACGTCGCGGCGCGGGTCATTCACGTCACGGCACATGCTCCGTTCGTCCCGGCCTTCATTTGCATGGGGTCACGCTTCATTAGAATGCAACACGCCCACTTCCCTCCTACTTTGGAGTTGCGCCGGATTACGCCGATGAATTTCCGCTACGCAGGCGCATCTTGGAGCGCATTTGCTTAGGGAATACGGTACTTGCCACTCTGTGTTACGTCGGTGTAGTGCATCTGAGATGCGCTACGCCTGCACAGGCCAGTCTTGTTGGTTGGAGGCTAGACAGTGGAGACTTTGAGCGGAGAGTGTGAACAAGTTTTGCTTTTGACTGCTGGGTTGCATTTTAGGTTATTTTGGGGTTCTTTTTCCTTATTAAAGGGGCCAGCACAGAGGTGGGTGGAGAGAAGGAGGTGCAGGAACTAGAAAATAGTAGATGGGGGCGTGGCCTGGACCGGCATGTGAGAGGACATAGCTCTTACAACTCCTGAGCTTGATTCGTGACTGATCCTCCCTCAGCCAAGCTACTGACTTTCTGCTGCTTTATGCTGCAGCCCACCGATCCCGGGATCTCAGGGGAACCTCCGCCAGCCCTCTGCACAAGGGGAATGGTCCGAAAAGGGCTGTTTGATTCGGATCTTGATTTTCAAGATGGCGCTGTTACGCTCACAGTGAAGGTAACCCCACGAGGCGCTGACAAGATGAAGGAGCAAGGTCCTAAAGCGCAGAGGATGCCGAAGGTACAGGGTAAGGAGGCTCTCAAGGACATGATTTATTACTCCCAGAAAATGAATGGGCTCACGGGGACTGATGCTGCAGGGCACTCTAAGCACATGTAGCCTGATTTGAATGGGACACAGGCACAGACGGCCATTTTAGCTGAGCACAGTGAGAGTGAGGAATCTGATCAGGCTGACTCTGGGACCCAAAGCGCTAATGGCACAGATGCAAATGGGGCTGCTCAACCCACACTGGCAGATATCCTCAGGGCTGGTAATTTAGGCAATGCCTCAGTGAATACCATGCAGGAAAAATTGTCGCTGCTGCGACAGGATTTGCAAAAAAATTAGAGAACGCAGGGTGAGTGAAATAGAAGATCATTTGACCCCCATAGAAAGAGAAGCCAAAGCTGCCTATCAACTAGCAAGGGAGGCCACTGACAGGGCTGAGGATTTTGAGAACCGTCTCAGGAGAATTACTATACGCATTGTGGGACTCCCTGAAAAGGTGGAGGGCAGGGACCCCACAACATATATGAAGGGGTGGCTGCTAGACATATTTGGGAAAAAAAAGTTCTCTCCCCTATTTGCTGTGGAGCGTGCTCACAGGGTGCCACCTCATCCACCACCATCTGGAGGGCCTCCCAGGCCAATGTTGGAAAAACTGCTGCACTACAGAGATAGAGAAACAGTGCTACGCCAGGCAAGAGAGCGGGCTAACATACAGCATGATGGAGCCAGAGTGTCCTTTTTTCCTGACTTCTCTGCGGAAGTGCAGAGACGCAGGGCTAAGTTCTTTGATGTGAAACGCCGGCTTAGGCAGTTGCAGCTACCATACACCATGTTGTACCCAGCCAATCTGCGGGTGATTGTGAATGGGCAGGCGCAATTCTTTGAGCTGGCCAAGGATGCAGCTAACTGGCTCGACCGGAATGTGCAGGCCCTGAGATGGCGAGGACAAGGTGGCAGGGAGGAAGGATAGTGGTGCCCTGGCCCATGGAGGGCTCCCGAGCTGGCCATGAAAAATTATGGAGTCGTGTTATGGTGAGAAGACTTTGTAATACTTTTACCCAGATGACCCCTGGCTTAGGGACATTATACTGCAACAGATCAAGATGAGAGCTTCATAAATCATAAGAGTGAATTTACAATATCTGACTTGTTGTGGGCCCCTGAGGTTGTATGCAGGGCCTCGTGCCTGCTCTGCCTGGTTGGCAGGGATTGGCACTGAAAGGCGGTTTGCGTCCTCTTTTTTTTCTTTTTCTTTCTCTGTTTTTTGATAGGTGGTTCTCCAGCACTACTTTTGCAGCGGCCAGTATGAACAGCCAATGTGCATTGCTTCCGGAATTTTCCATAGACCAAATGATCACCAAAGTCTCAGGACTGATGGGGGTACACTTGCCTACAATTATATTTTATTTTGGTGAATGGCGGAGGTCCCTTTAGTATCGTGGAATGTGAGAGAACTTCACTCCCCACTTAAGAGAACAATGATACGTATGTGCCTTAAGAAATTTCACCCAGGGATTTTCTTCATTGCAGGTTGGATGCTTTACCGTGTATACTTGCATGTGTGAATGTGCCCCCCCCCCCCTTTCAGGGCGGCGGTGCAGAGGGCCTTGATCTCCTATGTGGATGGTAGGCCGGAGGTGCCACTGCTGGTGATTGAAGACTTCAATTATTGTTTGGACCCCACGCTGGATAGGCATCCGGCCATTGGAGCCTCTGCCCTTTCCAGGGGAACCCCCCCTGGCGCGGTTGTTGAAAGAGCTGGGCTGTGTGTATGTCTGGCGACACCGGAACCCGGGGGTTAGACAATATACCTGTTTTTCTAAGTCCCATGGTAGTTTGTCTAGGATTGACCTGGGGTGGGAAACGCACGCATGCTCCAGTAAGTATCCAAAATGGAACATAGGCCCCATAGTGTATCTGTTCATTCTCCATTGATAGTGTATTTGGTGGTCTCCCAGCCCACTAAGCTCCCTAGAGCCCATTGGAAATGTAATGCTTTCTGGTTGAAATTATTTGAGTCCCCTGAAGCCATAGAAGAGAGCGTGCTTTGGTTTCTCATTAACCAGGACCCGGAGGGTTCTTGTATGCAACAGTGGGAAACTTTTAAACGTTTTTTGAGAGGGATTTTGATAACAGAAATTACTAAGGTTAAAAAGGCCTCATCTGCCTTTGTAGCAGAGTTGGAAGAGAGGGTGGAGGATCTGGAGCGGCAATATGTTCTGGATCCCTCTGACTCAGAGATGAGTGGCAGGCTGCTCAGTCTGCTTATGAGCGGGTGCTTTCCTCCAAGGCTGAAAAAAATAAGTTTTTCACTAAGCAGGCATTCTTTGAGGAGGGGGAGAAAACAGGACATATGCTGGCACAAATAGCGAATTCACAGCAGAGGTCCCCAATAAAATCCAAAGCTTGGCCCACTGTCAACTCACCCAAACTTATTATGCAGGAGTTAGTTGGGTTCTATGAGGAGTTGTACTGCTCTGGCACTGCCTATACATGGGCGGATCTGGAGCAGTATCTGAATGGCTTGACATTTCCTAGACTAACAGAAGAGCAGAGGATTGGATTGGACGCACCCCTTACAGTAAAGGAATTTCAGGAGGCGATGAGATTGTTCCCGAATTGTAAGGCACCGGGGGAGAATGGGATCCCCATGGAAGTATATAAGCAACATGCGGCTGTCTTACTGCCACGTTTGCTCCGGGTGTTTAATGCAGCTCTGGGGGCTGGAGAGCTTCCACCCTCCATGGCAAAAGCAAATATTGTACTACTCCTTAAACCGGGCAAGGATCCAGTTGACCCAGGTTCTTACAGGCCAATCTCATTGCTGCAATGTGACATAAAGATTCTGGCGAAGGTGCTAGCAATGCGGTTGGATACTGTTATAACCTCCCTTATACATGGCGATCAGGCAGGGTTTATGCCGAATAAATCCACTGCCAATTAATCTGCGGCGGTTATTTTTGAATATGCAATGCGACATGGACAATATAGAAAGCAGGGCTCTGCTGTCCTTAGACGCCGCTAAGGCATTTGACTAGAGGTGCACCAAAATGGAAATTTCAGAACTAAAACGAAACCAAAAATGACAGTATATATTTTAAATACAATGTATTTTTATATTTTAAATAAAATGTATACATTTTTATATAACACATTGCTAATAGTATTAGCAAAATTTCCATGCGGTGCACCTCTAGCAGATATGATGCAGGAGAGATGGTCAGAGACTGCAGACATAGTACAGGAGATGGCCAGAGACTGCAGACATACAGTGCGGAAAATAAGTATTTGAACACCCTGCTATTTTGCAAGTTCTCCCACTTGGAAATCATGGAGGGGTCTGAAATTGTTATCGTAGGTGCATGTCCACTGTGAGAGACATAATCCAAATTTTTTTTTCCAGAAATCACAATGTATGATTTTTTTAAACTATTTATTTGTATGATACAGCTGCAAATAAGTATTTGAACACCTGAGAAAATCAATGTTAATATTTGGTACAGTAGCCTTTGTTTGCAATTACAGAGGTCAAACATTTCTTGTAGTTTTTCACCAGGTTTGCACACACTGGAGGAGGGATTTTGGCCCACTCCTCCACACAGATCTTCTCTAGATCAGTCAGGTTTCTGGGCTGTCGCTGAGAAACACGGAGTTTGAGCTCCCTCCAAAGATTCTCTATTGGGTTTAGGTCTGGAGACTGGCTAGGCCACGCCAGAACCTTGATATGCTTCTTACAGAGCCACTCCTTGGTTATCCTGGCTGTGTGCTTCGGGTCATTGTCATGTTGGAAGACCCAGCCTCGACCCATCTTCAAAGCTCTAACTGAGGGAAGGAGGTTGTTGCCCAAAATCTTGCAATACATGGCCCCGGTCATCCTCTCCTTAATACAGTGCAGTCGCCCTGTCCCATGTGCAGAAAAACACCCCCGAAGCATGATGCTACCACCCCCATACTTCACAGAAGGGATGGTGTTCTTGGGATGTTACTCATCATTCTTCTTCCTCCAAACACGGTTAGTGGAATTATGACCAAAAAGTTCTATTTTGGTCTCATCTGACCACATGACTTTCTCCCATGACTCCTCTGGATCATCCAAATGGTCATTGGCAAACTTAAGACGGGCCTTGACATGTGCTGGTTTAAGCAGGGGAACCTTCCGTGCCATGCATGATTTCAAACCATGACGTCTTAGGCCTCGTACACATGAGGCAATCTATTTGTTCAAATCGGTCGGACCGACCGATTTGAACAAATCTGTTTGCTAGGATTTTGGTTTGCTCGCGTGTACACACGAGCAAACCAAAATCCCCGCCAGCAGACGGCGCGCTGACGTGTCGGTGACGTTGACGCCACCACGTCACCGCACCAGGAAGTAAAACACTTCCGCGCATGCGCCGAATCCATTCGGCGGCGGTGCGAGACGACATGTCTGCTGGTAAGTGTACTAACCAGCAGTCATGTCGGGCGGACGGATTCCCACCCGATAGATTTCAAAGCATGCTTTGAAATCTGTCGGGTGGCCAAATCCGTCGGCTCGCCCGTACACACGATCGAATCTGTCTGCTGGGACGGTCTAGCAGACCGTTTCCAGCAGACAGATTTGATCGTGTGTACGAGGCCTAAGTGTATTACCAACAGTAACCTTGGAAACGGTGGTCCCAGCTCTTTTCAGGTCATTGACCAGCTCCTCCCGTGTAGTCCTGGGCTGATTTCTCACCTTTCTTAGGATCATTGAGACCCCACGAGGTGAGATTTTGCATGGAGCCCCAGTCCGAGGGAGATTGACAGTCATGTTTAGCTTCTTCCATTTTCTAATGATTGCTCCAACAGTGGACCTTTTTTCACCAAGCTGCTTGGCAATTTCCCCGTAGCCCTTTCCAGCCTTGTGGAGGTGTACAATTTTGTCTCTAGTGTCTTTGGACAGCTCTTTGGTCTTGGCCATGTTAGTAGTTGGATTCTTACTGATTGTATGGGGTGGACAGGTGTTTTTATGCAGCTAATGACCTGAAACAGGTGCATCTAATTTAGGATAATAAATGGAGTGGAGGTGGACATTTTAAAGGCAGACTAACAGGTCTTTGAGGGTCAGAATTCTAGCCGATAGACAGGTGTTCAAATACTTCTTTGCAGCTGTATCATACAAATAAATAGTTAAAAATTCATAAATTGTGATTTCTGGAATTTTTTTTTTTTTTGATTATGTCTCTCACAGTGGACATGCACCTACGATGACAATTTCAGACCCCTCCATGATTTCCAAGTGGGAGAACTTGCAAAATAGCAGGGTGTTCAAATACTTATTTTCCGCACTGTAGTACGTAAGATGGCCAGAGACTGCAGACATGGTACAGGGGATGGTCAGAGACTTCAGACGTAGTACAGAAGACGGTCCCATCAGATGCTGCCAGTGTGCCGATCAATTGCCGCTACTGTGCCCCATCAGATGCTGCCAGTGTGCCGATTAATTTCAGCTACTGTGACCTATCAAATGCTGCCTGTGTGCCGATTAATTGTTTCTACTGTGCCCCATCATATGCTACCAGTGTGCCCATCAATTGTTGCTACTGTGCCCCATCAAATGCTGCCAGTGGTCCCATCAATTGGCGGTACTGTGCCCCATCAAATGCTGCCAGTGTGCCGAACAATTGCTGCTACTGTGCCCTATCAGATGCTGCCAGTGTCCCCATCAATTGGCAGTACTGTGCCCAATCAGATGCTGCCAGTGTACCGATTAATTGCCGCTACTGTGCCCCATTAGATGCTGCCAGTGTGCCCCTCAATTGCTGCTACTGACACTGTGCCCCATCAGAAGCTGCCAGCCAGTGTTAATTGCCCCTATTGGTCAGTCACCTTATCATATGCTGCTCATTTTGCTTTACTCACCTGTTAATATGGAGTCTGACTCTGGTGACTCGTCTGGTGGGGTAGAACAATCTTCAGCTAGCGCCAGTCTTCTCATCTGGTGCAGAATGAGACAGGAGGCCATCAGGCCGCTTGGGTGGGAGGAAGAGCCTGCCTGGAGTTGTAGGAGGTCGGAGATGTCGCAGGCCGCGGCCAGGCTAATGATGATGTCTGATTTGGAAATGCACTGCGGGCAGCGGGAGCCAGGGCGTCGTGGGAGGTTGTGACGGACGGACCGGGTCCGGGAACAGCTGAGCCGAGCTGTGGAGCCTGGTCACTCGGCTGCTGCCTGCTGGGCAGTGGGCTGGAGCGGTGGAGGAGGTCGGACTCAGAGCCGGACGTAAGTAGCGATGCTGCTTTCTCCGCTGCTTCTTCTGCCGCAGCTGGAGGAGGAGAGGAGGAGGAGGAGGAGGTGGGTGGGCACTGGGTGGAGAGTCAGAGACTCTGAGAGTGAGAGAGCACAGTTCAGGCCAAATGTGACGTCACTGGTTGCTACACGCCAAGCGGGGCAGCCCTAGCAACCAGTGAGTTTAGCTTTGTTTAATTACAGTGGGGCTATGGATACTCTATTGTCCCAGAATGACTAAATGGGATGACCCCGCCCCTTTTTCGGTACCTTTATCGGCAACCTTTCTGTTTCGGCAAAGTGCAAAAAACACAATTTTCGGCCGATATGTTCGGGCGGCTGAAATTTCAGTGCATCCCTACATTTGATGGTATTGACTGGAATTACTTGTGGGCAGTGCTGGTGCGATTCGTGTTCGGTGACACTTCTATAGTGTGGGTGCGCCTACTTCACAGTCGGACAGAGGCTGCTATCAGGGCCTTTGGGGGTCTGTCCCATTGCTTTGCGCTGGGGAGGGGGACAAGGCAAGGCTGCCCGTTGTCCCCTCTCCTCTTCGCATTAGCCATTGAACCCCTGGCTATGGAGATTAGAGCTAATCCGAGCATTGTGGCGTTTTGCTATGGCTCCCTGCAGGAGAAGGTGATGCTTTATGCGGACGCCGCCTTGCTTATGATGGGGGATACTGACACGTCCCTGCGGGAGACCATGGCAACAATTACGAGGTTTGGAGTGTACTCTGGCCTACAGATCAACTGGTCAAAATCTGCCGTAATTGCTGTTGGACGGGGAGGCCACACAAATGGATGGAGAACAGTGGGAAGAGATATTTCAAGGGGTGAGCATTTGTTCACTGAATGTGGCCAGCGGCTCACTCAATTATATATCATCTTTAGGGTATAATATACGCCAGATATATTGCAGTTGATGGGGATACATGCACTAGATGTAAGCGTGACCATGGGAATCTTATCCACCTCCTGTGGAAATGCCCTAAACTGCATAAATACTGGGCCGATGTGGTGAGTACTGTCAACTCGGTATTTGGGGTATCTATACCTGTGGACCCCAGGCTATGTCTATTGGGTACAATAAATAGTACAAAGAGAAAGCAGACTGCGCAAAAACACTCAAAACAACAATAAAAGCAGCTGAACACTGAAGGTCAATAGAATCCTTAGGAAGAGTACATAGAAAAAAGCAGTGCAGCGCTGGAAGACAATATTAGAAATTAATATAAATCAAGTCCATCAATGATCATGCAGGATGGAAAGGGTTAATATGCCTCTTGAGGAATCAATGTGGTGCTCAGATCAGACTCCTTCAACATAGACAACAGGTATCCACTATCAGAAGTACAAACCGCTCACCTGAACAGAAGGACCTCTGTGTGAGCAGCAGGTCAAATGCGCTTTCCCTCAAATAGGGGGGTATTAAGCGATGTCTCCACCAGAAAACCTTTTAAAAAGGTTCATAATGAACTGTAGAGGCTAAGATATTTGTTCATGCTTTGTTGTTTTTTATCACAATTGTGAATGTTATGCTCAGCATTCAGAGATGGGTGTTCCCTTTTCCCCTAACTACGGGGGGCGGGGTTTTTAATTGGCCTGATTAGGTCTTGCTGCTATTTATTAAATCCTGACACACTAGCCCCTTATCCGCTGAAGAAGTCCTGTACCTTAAGACGATACGCGTGCAGGGGGCTCCTTTTTGATGTCAGGACAGCCACCTACCTGGTCTTTTATTGTTATATACGCACTTTCTATGCACTAGGATATAATGCTTTATTTGTGAGTACCTTTTTTATAATAAATCTATATTTGTATTGTGATCAAGCGGAAAGCACTATGGGCCAGATTCATGAAGAGTTAGGCTGGCGGATCCAGTGATCCGCCAGCCTAACTGTCACTTTAAGCCGGCGTTTCTGTTTTCTATAACCAGAAAACAAGAAACGCCGGGTTGGAGTTCCGATGCGATCGGCGTAATTGAATTTCGCCATCGCATCGTTACTTCAACTTAAAAATGGCGCCGGGGGCGTTCCCGCCGATTTACGCTCAAAAAATATGTTAATGAGCGGAAATCGTCAATTCACGATCTTTTTCGGGCGCGACGCAGTGACTTTACGACGTTTCCGGAAGCGATACGCGGCGTATAGATAAAGCAGCCCCCTAGTGGAGTATCCTATGTTAGGTATAGCCGTCGTCATCGCTTCGGAAAAAAAACAAATCGCGTCGTTTGCGTAAAACAATCATGAATGGGGACGTGACATCATTGACGTTCACTGACAGAACTTGGAGCATGCGCACTGGGATGCATTGACACTCGACGCATGCGCAGTACGTTCGCCGCGGGATCGCGCATAGTTAGAATACTACACGCCCCGTACCCGCCCAATTTGAATTCCGCTGGCTCATTTGCGATGCGCTGCCGCAACTTTAGGAGCAAGTGCTCCTAAAATTTCTGCAGCGTAACGCAAATGAGATGCGTTACTCCAGAGCAGGGATCTCCAAACTATGGCCCTCCAGTTGTTCAGGAACTACAATTCCCATCATGCTTAGTCATGTCTGTGAATGTCAGAATTTTACAATGCCTCATGGGAAATGTAGTTCCGAAACAGCTGGAGGGCCGTAGTTTGGAGACCCTTGCTCCAGAGCAAAGATGCTCTGATCTACCTGAATCTGGCCCTATGTGTCTGCTTTATACTTTTTCCATGCCATCATTCCACTTGTGAGTAAATCGGATGACCATCCATCATCTGCAGTCTTTTGGAGAAAAGGTTTTCTGGTGGAGACATCGCTTAATACCCCCCTATTTGAGGGAAAGCGCATTTGACCTGCTGCTCACACAGAGGTCCTTCTGTTCAGGTGAGCGGTTTGTACTTCTGATAGTGGATACCTGTTGTCTATGTTGAAGGAGTCTGATCTGAGTACCACATTGATTCCTCAAGAGGCATATTAACCCTTTCCATCCTGCATGATCATTGATGGACTTGATTTATATTCATTTTTAATATTGTCTTCCAGCGCTGCACTGCTTTTTTCTATGTCTATTGGGTTTATTGGAGGAGTATGTGACAGAGGTGTACACAAGGGAGGCTGTTCATAGGGTGCTGTTCCAGGCTAGAAAGTTTATAATGTTTTACTGGAAATCTGAGAATCCTCCGACCTCGAGGGAATAGATTGTTAAGATAGGAGATATGCTATGTATGGAGAAAGATAGGAGATATGCTATGTATGGAGAAACGTATCTACCAACACAGGGGGAGTACACAGAAATATGAGAATCTTTGGGCTCCGTGGCTGGATACGCCAGGGCTTTCCCCAGTGGACCTGGTCATGGACAGGTTGCTGGGACTGAATGTGGGATGAGTAACACAGTATGGAAATTGGAGGGTAGTAGAAGTGGTGACATTTTAGTAATGATAGCACTGCTGTATTTTGTTTTTGATGGTTGTCTGTATGGTCATGTTTAATGTATCATTGTCAAATGCTGTATACCACCTTTTCATCAATAAAAAACTTTTTGTTGGATAAAAAAAAAAAAGCAAATAGTAGATGGGTGACAGGAAGGGGGAAGTGCCAGGGAGGCTGATCCAGGGCTGGAGCATCCCAATAAGTATGCTCCATTGAGTTAAATTGGTGAAACCAGTCAGGGACCAGCACTGCTGGAGCTCAGGGACTCTCCTAGCTGCTGGGGGAAAAACTCCTCCAGTGAGAGTGGGGGGGGGAGGAAAAGGAAAGACCGATTCTGGTGGTAGGGGACTCAATTCTTAGAAGGACAGAGAGGGCAATCTGTTATAAAGACCTGAAGCACTGAACTGTATGTTGTCTATCTGGTGGACAGATTACTGGGAGGGGCTGGGAAAGACCCAGCTGTCATGGTGCACGTTGGCACCAATGACAAAGTCAGAGGCAGATGGAGTGTCCTAAAGAACAATTTTAGGGACTTGGGAGCTAAATTGAGGAAAAGGACCTCCAAGGTAGTAGTCTCAGGAATACTACAGTTACATTGAGCCACACCAGAAAGTCAGAGGGAGATTAGGGAAGTAAACAAGTGGCTGAAGAGCTGGTGTAGTAAGGAGGGGTGTGGGTTCCTGGAGGACTGGGCCGACTTCTCAGTCGATAACCAGTACTATAGAAGGGACGGACTGCACCTAAATGAGGAGGGTGCAGATCAGCTGGGAATAAGGATTGCCAAAAAGTTATAAGGGTTTTTAAACTAGGCAACGGGGGGAGGTTCATAGATAGAGATAGTCTGCGTGGAACATGTTCCAGAGGGTAGTATTAGGGGCATTATAGGTATGGTAACCAAAGCACATAAACCCAAAGTAAGTATCATAGCAAGTCCTAGTTGCAATCTCGGAACACCCAAGAGGATAGTATGTGACCGGTCAAAATATATTAATGCATTAAAGTGTTTGTTCACCATTGCCAGAAGTCTGCCAAGCAAAATAGGTGAGTTGGAAGCTCTGGTGCATCAGGAGATCTATGATGTAATCGGTATTGCTGAAACTTGGTTTCACTCCTCACATGACTGGGTTATTAATATTCCTGGCTATGCACTCTTTCGGAAAGACAGGGTATAAAGGAAAGGTGGAGGGCTCTGTCTCTATGTGAGAAGTGATCTCAATGCAAATGTGGAAGAGGACCTGGTTGATGGAAAGTCTGATGAGTCTGAAGCATTATGGGTGGAACTGCATACAGATATGCATAGTTCAAAGTTGAATATTGGAGTTTGTTATAGACCACCCAATGTTAATGAGGAGGTGGAGAGTCAGCTCCTTGCTCAGATGGAATAGGCTGGGATGGTGATAATAATGGGGGGTTTTAACTACCCAGAAATTGACTGGAGTAATGGCACTGCTGGGACAGTTAAAGGGCAAACATTTATAAACCTATTACAAAGCCATTGTATCTAATTTTTAGGGACTCATTAATAACAGGAATATTACCACTGGATTGGCACAGGGCCAATGGGGTGCCTATATTTAAAAAGGGAACACCGTCTTTACCAAGTAACTATAGACCTGTTCGTTTAACTTCTATAGTTGTGAAGATACTGAAGAGATTAATAAAATACCACATAGATGAGTTCTTGCTGGGAAAAAATATATATTTTAAGCAACAGACAGCATGGATTCATGAAAGACAGAAGTTGTCAGACAAACCTGATTTCTTTTTATGAAGACGTAAGTAAAATATTACAGAGGGGTGGCAGTGAACATGGTATACTTGGATTTTGCTAAAGCGTTCGATACAGTTCCGCACACATGGCTAATGTGTAAGGTAAAGTCTACAGGATTGGAAATATCAGTTTGTAAATGGATATTAAACTGGCTAAAAGACAGAATTCAGAGAGTAGTGGTTAATGATTCTTACTCTGAATGGTCTAAGACAGGGATCTCCAAACTACGGCCCTCCAGCTGCTGTGGAACTACACTTCCCATGAGGCATTGTAAAACTCTGACATTCGTAGACATGACTAGGCATGATGGGAATTGTAGTTCCTGAACACCTGGAGGGCCGTAGTTTGGAGACTCCTGGTCTAAGGTTATCAGTGGTGTACCCCAAGGTTCAGTGTTGGGACCTTTTAATATCTTTATAAAGGGTATTGGGTCTGGGATCAAAAGTAAAATGTCTGTCTTTGTCGATGACAACAAGCTATGCAGTGGAATAACGTCATTAAAGGATGTCTCCAATTTACAAGCCGACATCAATGCTCTGTCTAATTGGGCGACTATTGGCAGATGAGGTTTAATGTTGATAAATGTAAAGTTATGCAGTTAGTTATGCAGTTAGGGGCTAAGAATTTTGCATACATCATACATATTAGGGGGAATACAATTGGGGGGGGGGCTGTAGTGGAGAGGGGTCTGGGGGTTTTGGTAGATCATAAGCTCAATTGCATGCAATGCCAAGCTGCGGTTTCCAAAGCGAGCACAGTCCTTTCTTGTATTAAGAGAGGTATGGACTCCAGAGAGAGAGAGAGAGATAATTTTGCCTCTGTACAAATCATTAGTAAGACCTCATCTGGAATATGCAGTTCAGTTTTGGGCCCCAGTTCTCAAAAACATGATTTTTCTTTTTAACAGCTTACCTGTAAAATCCCTTTCTTGGAGTACACCACAGGACACAGAGCCATTACATGGGTTAAGGGTCACCAGTGGTGAATGGACACTGGCACGGCCAATTGAAGACAGTTCCCCTCCATATAACCCCTCCCATCAGGGAAGTACCTTAGTTTTGTAGCAAGCAATAAGGTTCCCATAAGAAGGGGGGGGGCCCTCTGTGTCCTGTGGTGTACTCCACGGGAAACAGAGCCATTACATAATGAGATGTCCCAGAGCAATGCTCAATATGAAGGGTGGGGGATCCAGATCAAGCAGGCTGCTTGCGGACAAGAAGCCCTATACTGCTGCCTGCAGCACACTTCGCCCGAAGGCGGAATCCTCATGTCCTTTCACATCTATTTGATAGAATTTGGAAAATGTGTGGACTGAAGACCAAGTTGCATCGAAACCTGGTGGTGCACTGCCCATATAGCACTTATCACCCTGGTAGAGTGCACCTTAACAGAAAAAGGAGTTCTTTAAACCATAAGCTTGAATAATTACTTGTCAAATCCACCTAGACACGGTGGATTTTGATCCTTCTTTGGTCCATCTGGCAAAATAAACACAACCCCTGTTTTACTTATCTGAGCAGTTGCCTGCAGATACACCTTTACTGCTTTTACTGAATCTAAAGAGTGCTGTCCACAAATCTGGGAAAAAGATAAGGCAGAACAATGTCCTGATTTAAATGAAAAGCCAACACCACCTTGGGTAAAAGGGCTGGATGGGGTCGTAGTACAATTTTGTCTTTGTGACAAATTAAATAAGGCTCTTTACACGAAAAATCGGATAATTCAGATACTCTTCTAGCAGAGGAGAAAGCAATCAAAAAGGCCAATTTCCTGCTTAAAAGAATCAGCAGAATATGGCAAATAGGTTCAAAAGGTTGCTTTTGCAACACTGACAATACTAAATTCAGATCCCATGGGCACAAGGGAGAATTGACTGGTGGATTGATCCGCAGTACCCCCTGAATGAAAGCCCGAACTAGGGAATGAGATGCCAGTGGTCTTGGAAAGAAGACTGCTAGAGCTGATATTTAACCTTTGATGGTACTAAGGGCTATTTTTTTTTTGTATAATCAAGTTTATTGCCATTTTTTACATACAACACATATACGACATGTCCAACAGCAATGTTGTAGGCAGGGGCCAACTTAGACCACACGGGGTCACATAAGCACCAGTATCCCGAAGGGACCCGTTGAACAGATAAAAACATAAACAAACAATGCTATATCAGCAAGCACCAAACAGGGGGCTCGTAATCTGCACCGTATCGGGGGAGATTATAAATTCTTAGCGGGTGATGCAATGACGACCAGTCACGAGGGTGTAGGCAACGCAGATAGCATTGAGGTTCATCTGCGGACGGGCCAGCCATCCAAAGATGGGCCCAGAGACCGCCCCCAGAGGTTTTTGAAACACGTGGGCCCATGGTCAGGAGGGGGGGCACAATGGCCTCCAGCAAACCGACTCCCACTCCCGCCCCCAAAAAACCAAGGGCGCCAAATGTGGCAGTCAGGGCATGTACACTAAACCACCAGTGTCCCCATACAGGCTAGGGACAGGTTCTGTGGGTCTGTGTAGCCATGTCAACCCCCAACCACTCGTCAGAATTCCCGATCGGTTTCTTACATTAGCAATTACAACATAAAACATGGGATTGGGGGAGGAAGAGAAAGAGAAGAAGCAGTGTTAAAAATGGAGGATAGAAAAAGAGGAAAGGGGTAAAAGCCAGGCAAAGAGAGTCAAGGTGTACCTGCAGTCCAATAGGAAGTTGAGCGGTTCTCCACGCCGAGCACGGCACGCCAAGGTCGGTCCAATCAGAGATTTGGGTCCATATATTTAGCCAGCAATAGGGAAAAGATTTTATCTTCTAGGTGTCTATTAACCATGCAAGTCCTAAGGGAGGGGTCAGACAGCTCCAGTAAAGCAATGTCTAGCCTGGATGGGACAAAGGCAGAATCAGATGTGTAATCTGACTAGGGCAGATATATGTTATGGAACTGATCTCTAGTGTCATGGCAGGTCGCTCTCCAATCCTCAGCTTCCCTGACCGCATTCACCCCATCGATCCACTCCTCTCCAGTAGGTATTCTGCCTTTTTTCCAGTGGAGTGGGAGCAAGCGCCTGGCTGCAGCACACTTTGCTTATAGTGTTGGAGGGAGGTCGGGGGGACATGCAGCAGGAAATGCATCGGGGAGAAAGGAACCTCCGTCCCGGTCACTATCTTAATTTGGTCGCGTACGTCTTCCCAGAAAGGTTTAACCAAGAGGCAGTCCCACCATATGTGCAAAAGTGTTCCCCGGTGACCACAGCCACGCCAGCACAGCGCGGACGTAGAGGGATAGATTTGGGCCATGTCCGCAGGGACCCTATACCAACGGGACAACATTTTAAAGTTAGTTTCCTGCGTCCTGGAGTCAATAGAGGACGAGTAAGTTAGGTGGTACAGGTGAGTCAGCTGCGCATCGGTAAAAGCTATCCCTAAGTCAGTTTCCCATCGTCTGATGTAAGCAGGTTTAGGTTGTGGCAACGCCGAGCTAAGAAGTCGGTAGAGTTCTGACACTAGGTGGGGGTGGGGGCTTCGTCAGTGAACAAGCGCTTGAACAGGGTAAGGCATGAGGGATCTCTAATCGTGCGACCATGTATCTCAAAGAAGTGGTGTATTTGTCTATATTTCCAGAAGTTCATGCACGAGCCTTGACGGCCAACTGGGAGAGCTTCGTAATTTAGGAGTCTACCATTTTTCATGAGTTTTTCACAACAAGCGTTACCATCATCGACCCAGGATTCAAAAAAGCCATTTGCTCACCCGGGGGAAACCATCGGAAACCACCCAGGGGGGCCAGCGGGGACACAGGGGGGGCCAGGTTGAGTTCAGCATTAGCCCTGTCCCAGACAGACAGCACATGGAATGCCAGAGGGGAGGTCGTGTCGGACAACCCCCTGTGTTCCCGCGACAGCCAAGGCGCATAAGACAATTTCCTACCCGCCAGGCTCTTCTCCATGTGTACCCAGAGCTTCGAATGGGTATGGAAACGCCAGTTGAGAATCCTCTGCAAGGCTATTGCACGGTAGTATTGTCGAACGTCCGGGACCCCCAAGCCTCCCCTACACTTTGGGCGTCGCAACACCCTTAGAGCAATTCTGGATTTACGTGCATTGCAGATGAAAGCGGACATCATGCTGGAGATACGGTCAAAGAATATTTTGGGCAAGGGTATCGGAAGCATTTGTAAGTAGAAAAGTATGCGTGGCAGGACAGTCCTTTTTATGATATTCACCTGACCAAGCCATGTGAAAGCTGAGCGAGTCCATTGCAAGGGTAATTCGCGGCATAAAGGGCATCAAACCTGTCAGTGAGTTGTATCCCCAAGTAACGTAGAGACGACGTGGTCTGGGTAAAGGGGAAGGACGCTTAGAGATCAGAAACCAAACAGGCGGGAAGACAAATGGGGAGAATCTCAGAAAAAATTGGACAGGGACCCAAAGAGCTTCAGCTCCTTCATCAGGTTGGGCAGCGATATTCGTGGGTGTGATAGGTAGAAACGGACATCATCCGCATATGCCGAGAGCTTGTGCTCCGTATCCCCAACCCTCAGGCCTCTAATATCCCGATTGGCTCGCACAGTTCGGAGCAGGGGTTCCAGAACCAGGGCAAACAAGAGGGGCGACGAGGCACCCCTGTCGCGTACCGTTCTGCATGGGGAACCTAGAGGAAAGGGTTCCATTTACTTTGACCTGAGCGCAAGGTGAGGAATACAGGGACAGGATGGACGCCAGCATTCTTGGGCCTAAACCAACCGATCGCAGTACCTCCGTCATATATGGCCAGTCAACGCGATCAAAGGCCTTTTCTGCGTCTGTTGAGATAATAATATAAGATGGGGGGTTTGGACTAGTGCGGGCCCAATGGATGAGTTGGACGGCTCTAAGGGAATTATCTCTGGCTTCTCTACCCACTATGAAGCCTGTCTGGTCATAGTGCACGATCGAGGGCAGTAAGTGCTTGAGTCTATTCGCTAAGATTTTTGCCAGGAGTTTTATATCCAAATTAAGAAGGAATATGGGGCGATAGCTCTGGGGAACGGTGGGGTCCTTGCCCTCTTTAGGCATCACAGTGATGTGAGCCAGCAGGGCTTCCGGGGGGATTTTTTTACCCCTCACGCCAGAGTTAAAATACTTGCACATGGGGGCCGCCAAATGGCAGAGGAAGGTCTTATAATATGCCTTAGTAAACCCGTCAGGGCCAGGACTCTTCCCATTAGGCAAAGCCTCCACCGTGTCCACAAGCCCGGTGGCGGTGATCGGGGACTCCAACGCCAAAGATTGGTAGGCTGTGAGGGGGGGAAGGCCGGCTGCGTCAAGGTAATCACGGATCGCACGCTGTCTAGCATCCCGTGTAGTAGGTGGGAGGTCAGGACTCAGATTATAGAGATCAGCGTAGTAGTCTCTAAACCCAGCGGCTATCTTAGAGGAGTGGACCATCAGGTCTCCCGAGGGGGAACGTAATTTTTGAATGTGTGATAGGGCATGTTGCTTCCGAACGGCACGTGCAAGCATCCGTCCGCACTTGTTCCCGTGTTCATAAAATTTGTGGGCCATATAACGGTGTTGTTTATGGGCTTGGCGGTCTAACAAGCGCAAGAACAACTCTCGCAACTCAGTTAGCTCCTTTAGGGCCTCAGGGGTCCCAGTCGCCTTATGTTGCAGCTCAGCCTTCCCCAGGGCGGTGTGCACCCTAAGAAAGTCCGCCTTGCGCTCTCGCTTAAAGCGGAGGTTCACCCTAAATATAGTCTTTCCCATGTGATCCAGCATACTGGCGTCAGCGCCAGTATGCTGTTTTTTTTTACTGTGTAATCTTTATTTTTTATTTCTTTCCCCCGCGGTGGATGGCGCCTGTATAGCCCATCACGGCTTCTGAAAATAGCCGATTTTGGACTCTGGTTTTTCCGGTGCAATGCGGCGCCTGCGCACAGACCTAGGAGCTGACTGCGCAGGCGCAGTATTTCTCCGATTTCTTTTCGGCTTTTTTCGGAGGGCGTGACGTGCCATAGCCGTAGAGAAATACGGCGCCTGCGCAGTCAGCTCCTAGGTCTGTGCACAGGCGCCGCATTGCGCCGGAAATACCCGAGTCCTAATTCGGGTATTTTCGGAAGCCGTGACGCGCTATACAGGCGCCATCCACAACGGGGGAAAGAAATAAAAAATAAAGATTACACAGTAAGTGGGGGATTTAAAAAAAAAAAAAAACAGCATACTAGCGCTGACGCCAGTATGCTGGATCACATGAGAAAGACTATATTTAGGGCGAACCTCCTCTTTAAGTCTAGCACTCTGGGATATCAGTTCCCCTCGAACCACTGCCTTGTGGGCCTCCCAAATCACACCATCAACTGAGTTTTCGGCAAAATAGTGGGACAATGTGTCCGACACTCCCTTCACCACCGCCGGATCATCCAATAGATTGTCATTCAATCTCCACGTCCAGGCTTTATGCGAGCCCAACAGCAGGTCGAGAGCAATCATGACTGGGGCGTGGTCCGAAATGGAGATGTTGCCAATGGTTGCGGTCTGGAGGAGGTCCAGGGTTCTAAGGTCCACGTATAGGTGAGCTATACGAGTATAGACATTGTGTACTTTGGAGTAGTAGCTGAAGTCGCTGTCTGTGGGGTGCAGCGTTCGCCAACAATCGGTGAGGCAGTGGGACTGAAACATCTTGCGGAATTGTTTGAGGAAAGCATAGGAATGCAGGGGTCTCGCATGGGAAGTGTCAAGCAGAGGGTCAGGGCTGACATTAAAGTCACCTCCCAGGATCAGAAGGCCCTCTCTAAAGTCTGTCAGTCGGTCTAGGGTGGAGTCAATGAAAGTGAGCTGGTCCGTGTTCGGGGCGTAGATCGTTGCGAATGTTTACGTCTGGCCAGCAATGCTACCCTTAAGGAACACATACCTACCCCGGGGATCTATCTCTTGACCTGAGGGCTGGAAAGGGCAGGATTTATGTATCACAATAGCTGTCCCCCTAGATTTAGGTGTCGGGGTGTTGCTAAGGAACCACTGGTTAAAGAGGTGGGTGGGTAGTTTAGGGAGGGACTGGGGCGTGAAGTGGGTCTCCTGGAGGAAAAGCACCTGTGTTTTCAGTCGCTTTAGCTCCCACCACAATTTACTACGTTTGTGCGGGGAGCAAAGCTCCCTGACATTGTATGTGCTTACCTGAAGCGTGGCCATAGGAAGACAGGAGATGGACGAGGTCCGCGTATCAGTGGCGTGCTCGGCGCGGGTGACTAAATAGCAAAGCGCACCTGGGTGGGGAGTGAGGAGAAAGACAAGGGCAGGGAGAAAAGAAAGAAGTGAAGAAGAAGGAAAAAAAACACATGAGACAAGTAGAAAATACACATCAAATAAAACAGAATGGCCAAAGCCAACACAGTTTAGAACCATCTAAGGGCCACACCCAGGGCCCCCCTCCCGGCCGGGATCGTCAACCCCTAAAGGTGGCCTACTTGGGGGTTTGTGAGCCAACATGGGGAAAAGGCAGGAAGACTCCCAGCCCCGTCCACCACATCTAACATGGTGTGATGCGAGAGGGAGAACAGAAGAGTCCCCAGCTGGGGGGACCAGTTCGTGGGCAAAAGGAGGCAGTAAGGCTCGGCAGCAGCAGCCAGTGCCAGGTCCGTGGGCAAAGACGGTCCCTCACATTGTTCCTTGAGGAAGAAGTAAAGGCCAAATCGGACGGCTGGTTGTGTGAGAGGGAGTCAGAGCAAATGCAGCTGCAGTGTAGCAACATAGGAGAGTCAAGGCCCAACAAACAGAGGAGCAACAGACTGAAAAGTATCAGTGTAGAGTAGCAGGGCTGCCAGCCTCTCACAAGGCCAGGTCAGCCATGGGTTCAGCAGCGCGGCGTCCTCGGTCTCGCCTACGATTCTTGCGTGTGGACGATTGCCACGGTTGAGACTGTGGTAGCCTTGGTTTGGGAAGATCAGGCGATCCCCTCCAATCAGGAAAGTCTACCCGGTCCAGGTCCAGGGAGGACAGGAAGTTTGGGAGGTCATCCTTAGTGCGAAGTGTCACTGTCCTACCATTTTTAGTAACTTGGAGGTAGAAGGGGAATCCCCAGCGGTACGTCAGACCTGCATCTTGAACAGCCATCAGTAGAGGAGTGCCCTTGCTGCATAAGAGTGCGTCTAGAAATGTCCTGGTAAAAGGCCATCAAAATCAAAAAAGGGTTTCCCATGCATCTTTTGCATGATGCAGTCTTTAAGAGTATACTTGTGGAGCTTACAGATGATGTCCAAGGGGTTTTTCACATCCCTGGGAGGGGGGTTTCAGGGCCCTATGTGCCCGGTCTATCTCAATAGTGGCAGTCGCTGGTAACCCCAATATTTCTTTAAAGACGCCTTCTAGGGTAGGGATAATGTCCCTTGCACCGGTGGCTTCTGGCAGGCTGCGGACCCTAATGTTGGCCCTATGGCTGCGGTTCTCCTACGGCTGTCATCTAACTATCAGAGCAAGGCCTCAATCTGTTAGTCCTGTGCAGCACATTTGTCCTGGAGGGTCTCCTCAAACCTTTTCCCTCAGGGATTCCATCCTCCCCCCCAAGTGTGCAGTGTCAGTTTTGAGCTCTGCCTTCTCTACCCTGTCTGCAAAGCGCTCTAGGTCAGCTTTGGTGGGGAGGGACCAGATATGGCACCTAATGTCCATGTCTTCCAGGGGGTCTGATGCTGCTGAATCATCCTCCCTGAGCACAGGGGAGCTGGGGGAGGTCGGGGGAAGAGAGTCACTCACCGGCGCCGGAGCTGGGGATTCGTCCAGCGATTGCAACCAGGTGGCCTGGGAGGCCTTTGGAGTTTTCGGGGCCTTCGCGGTCGGCGCCATCTTTGGAGCCTCACGGCTGCGGGAGCTGCTCCCAGCAAAAAAATCCAGCTGCCCTTGCCTGGTTCGGTCGGTCCGTGGCGGCTGGGAGGTGGATCGGTTCCTCTGGGACATCGTGGGCGGCGGATGAGGTAAGATTCTCCCCTTTAGCTGTGATGTGGTGCTGCGGTGGAACGGAGCTGAGGAGACACACGTCTTCACTCCTCCATAGCCAGGACACGTCCCCCACTAAGGGCTCATTTCATATCCACTCCTAACTTGCAAAATGCAAACATTCAGCTTATTTCATATTTTTGAGGGCTCTATCACACCAGGGAATATATGATTTCCAGACTCTATAGTAGATAAGTCTGGAGGCTGGCCTTCTAGCATTAATTGGCATATACCAGAGACCCCTTGTTTTTTCAAAATGTGGGTCTCGGCAGCCAGACCATCAAATTTAGCTTTTGTAAGGAAGGGTGGAACACTGGACCTTGGGACAGCAGGTCGTGTCGAAGTGGAAGCTTCCAGGGCCTGCCTACCCCTATCTTTACAATTTTGGCGTACTGAGGCCTCCTGGGCCAATTTGGGGCCACTAGGATTACTGGTATTCCCTCCTTTTTGATCCTGCAAAGTAGTCTTTGTAAGAGAGGGATCAGAGGGAATGCATAGATCAGTGAGAACTGATTCCAGGGAGTTATTAGAGCATCCGTTCAGTAGGCTGGAGGATCTCTTGTCCTGGACACAAAGTTGTCCAACTTATTGTTGAACCTGGAAGCTAGCAAGTCTACACCCGGGGTCCCCCATCTCTGGCATATGGCCTGAAAGACATCAGGGTGGAGAGACCACTCTCCTGGTGATAGCTGCTGGCGACTTAGTCCGCTTGCAAGTTTTCTATCCCTGGGATGAAGATTGCAGAAAGTCAAGGAACATGATCTTTTGCCCATGCCAAAATTTGATTCGCCTCCTTTTGAGCACCATGACTGCGGGTGCCCCCTTGGTGATGTAAGCTACAACAGTAGCATTGTCGGATTGAATCAGAACTAGGTGGCCCTGTAACCTGTATGTCCAGGTTTTGAGGGCTAGATTTATGGATCTCCAGTATGTTGATGGGCAGACTCTCTTCGGTCTTGGCCCAGGTTCCCTGGGCTGAAGCTTCGTTGAACACTGCTCCCCAGCCCAATAGGCTGGCATCCGTGGAAACCACCTTCCAGGTGACTGGGAGAAAGGATCTTCATTTCCGCAAGTTTTTGGTCTTTAGCCACCAGTTGAAGCTTTGGCACGCTTGTGGAGACAGGCACATGGATAAATCCGGAGCTTGGATCTTTTAGTTCCAGGCAGTTAGGATACTGCTTTGTAATGGCCTCAAATGAAACTGGGCGTAAGTGACCGCTTTGAACGAGGCCACCATCTTTGCTGATAGCCTCATGCAAAGGCGAATAAACAGCCCTTTCTTTGTCTTTGCCCTTTCTTTGTCCTGACCTTGTGGATCAGGTCTTTCAGAGACTGTATCTTTGGCTCTGGCAGGAATACTCTGCTTTGGGCAGGCTGTATCTATGATCATGCCCAGGTTCTCTACCCGTCTTTGGGCTTGTAGAGAGGATTTTTGTAGGTTTACAATCCAACTAATCTAAATGCTCCAGGTATTTTACCGTAGTGAGCACAGCGTGATCTAATCCAGCCACTGATTGATCTATCACAAGTAGATTGTCTAGATAGGCTGTTACTGCTGTACCTTGTGTCCTTGGGTTGGCCAACAGAGGAGCTATCACCTTTGTAAATACTCTGGGCGCGGTAGCTACACCAAAGGGCAAGGCCACAAATTGGAAGTGGCGCTGTTCTACCGCAAAACGTAAGAATCTTTGGTGAGCAGGATGGATGGGTACATGTAAATATGCATCCTTGATGTCTATGGATGCCAGGAATACTCGGCCTTGTAGGGTGGCGACCACAGATCAAATTGTTTCCATTCGGAAATGGCGAATGTTCAGAAACCGATTTAGAGATCTTAAATCCAGGATGGGTTCAATGTCTCCATTTGGTTTTGGGATCACAAAGAGGTTTGAATAAAAACCTGAACCCTGCTCTTTTGGGGGTACTTCTGTCACTACCCCTTGAGACAGCAAGTGATCCAAACCCTTGAAGAAGGATCCTCTTTTTTGTGGATCTTTGGAGAGTCTTAGCCACTTCAATACCAGGCTTTTATACACACCTCAATACCGGGCCTATTCTGGCACTTCTCTCCTACATGTACAAATCATCATTCTTTTGCTAGAAAATTACGCAGAACCCCCAAACATTATATATGGTTTTTTTTTAGCAGACACCCTAGGGCAGTGATGGAGAACCTTGGCACCCCAGATGTTTTGGAACTACATTTTCCATGATGCTCCACTACACTGCAGAGTGCATGAGCATCATGGGAAATGTAGTTCCAAAACATCTGGGGTGCCAAGGTTCGCCATCACTGCCCTAGGGAATAAAACGACGGTCATTGCAATGGTTTATCTTGCACAGTATTTGCGCAATGATCTTTCAAACACTTTTTTGGGGGGAAAATAGATTTATGAATAAAAAAATAAAAAAACTGTAAAGTTAGCCTAATTTGAATGTGTATATTGTGGTATCCATGAACCACTGTTGATACAGTGCCTTGCGAAAATATTCGGCCCCCTTGAACTTTGCGACCTTTTGCCACATTTCAGGCTTCAAACATAAAGATATAAAACTGTAATTTTTTGTGAAGAAACAACAACAATCATGAAGTGGAACGAAATGTATTGGATATTTCAAACTTTTTTAACAAATAAAAAAAAACTAAAAAATTGGGCGTGCAAAATTATTCAGCCCCCTTAACCACTTAAGACCCGGACCAAAATGCAGGTAAAGGACCTTGCCCCTTTTTGCGATTTGGCACTGCGTCGTTTTAACTGACAATTGCGCGGTCGTGCGACGTGGCTCCCAAACAAAATTGGCATCCTTTTTTTCCCACAAATAGAGCTTTCTTTTGGTGCTATTTGATCACCTCTGCGGTTTTTATTTGTTGCGCTATAAACAAAAATAGAGCGACAATTTAAAAAAACATTTTTTTACTTTTTGCTATAATAAATATCCCACAAAAATATATAAAAAAAACATTTTTTTTCTTCAGTTTAGGCCGATACGTATTCTTCTACATATTTTTGGTAAAAAAAATCACAAAAAGGGTTTATCGGTTGGTTTTCGCAAAATTTATAGCGTTTACAAAATAAGGGATAGTTTTATTGCATTTTTATTAACTATTTTTTTTTTTAATACTAATAGAGGCGATCAGCGATTTTTTTCGTGACTGTGACATTATGGCGGACTCTTCGGACAATTTGCTGCTGCGATGCTGCGGCCACAGAGAAGCACGGGGAAGCCGTGTTTACACACGGCTCTCCCCGTTCTTTAGCTCCAGGGACAGATCACCACACTGCAGCGGCGATCGGGTCCGCGAGTCCTACGGTCCCGGTCCTGGAGCTTCGGACCGGGTCATGGGAGCGCGCCGCGGGCCCCTGACCCACGGCTGGGTACTAAAATCAACGTATATATACGTTGATGTGCCCAGCCGTGCCATTCTGCCGACGTATATGTGCAGTAGGCCGTCCTTAAGTTGTTAAGTTAATACTTTGTAGCACCACCTTTTGCTGCGATTACAGCTGTAAATCGCTTGGGGTATGTCTCTATTAGTTTTGCACATTGAGAGACTGACATTTTTGCCCATTCCTCCTTGCAAAACAGCTCGAGCTCAGTGAGGTTGGATGGAGAGCGTTTGTGAACAGCAGTTTTCAGTTCTTTCCACAGATTCTCGATTGGATTCAGGTCTGGACTTTGACTTGGCCATTCTAAGGCTGGGTTCACACTTGTGCGGTGAGAATTTCAGCTCTGTAATCTCTGCAGATAGATAAGGGAAGTGTTCAGCAGATTAGCTCAGTTTTTGCTGCAAATTTGGAGACCTGGGGGAAGTTCTGAGTGAGAGGAGAGTGGGGGAGAAATGTATTGAGCTGAATGAGAGAAATTCCTGAAGAGAACTGAACACATCTGCGAATCAGCTGCGTACCCATAGAAGATAATGGGACTGAATTCGCACCTGAGCATCGCACATATGTGAACCAGCCTCATTGAAAACAATGTATTTAAAAATGTTCAGCGTATTAGATGCGGTTTAAGCCGCAACCAATTCGCATAGGTGTGAACCCGGCCTCACACCTGGATATGTTCATTTGTGAACCATTCCATTGTAGATTTTGCTTTATGTTTTGGATCATTGTCTTGTTGGAAGACAGATCTCCGTCCCAGTCTCAGGTCTTTTGCAGACTCCATCAGGTTTTCTTCCAGAATGGTCCTGTATTTGGCTCCATCCATCTTCCCATGAATTTTAACCATCTTCCCTGTCCCTGCTGAAGAAAAGCAGGCCCAAATCATGATGTTGCCACCACCATGTTTGACAGTGTTTGACTACAATTTATAAGATTAAATACCCTATGCCCTTGGCACCATAATGAGTGTATTATGGGTACAAATGTATTGTTAAAACCCCTTGGTCTTATCATCAATGAGTTATTCACTTTACGGTCAACACAAAGGACACGGGGGGTACTCTTTATGTCTATCCACTTGGTTACCGCCCCATAGTCAAAAGACGTCATGTTTTTAAAGATGAATATCTCGTAGCGGCAGCAGCTGCTGCCACAATGGAGATATCCATCTCTTCAGTGGACGGTTCTGTTATTGATAACAGCGGTCTCTGCGGCGGATTCACCGCGAGATCGCCGTTTTTGGTGGGAGAGGGGCCCCGCACAGAAAAGAACGCATACGCGAGTAGCGCCCGCATATTAAAACTGTGTTCAAACCAAACAAGTGAGGTATCGCCGCGATTGTTAGAGCGAGAGCAATAATTCTAGCCCTAGACCTCCTCTGTCACTCAAAAAATGCAACCTGTAGATTTTTTTTAAACGTTGCCTATCGAGATTCTTAAGGGTAAAAGTTTGACGCCATGCCACGAGCAGGCGCAATTTTTAAGCGTGACATGTTGGGTATCATTTAACTCGGCGTAACATTATCTTTCACAATATATAAAAACATTGGGCAAAATGTATTGTTGTCTTATTTTCTTAATTCAAAAAAAGTGTTTTTTTTTCCAAAAAAGTGCGCTTGTAAGACCGCTGCGCAAATACGGTGTGACAAAAAGTATTGCAATGACTGCCATTTTATTCTCTATGGTGTTAGAAAAAAAATATATATATATATAATGTTTGGGGGTTTTAAGTAATTTTCTACTAAAAAAAAACTGTTTTAGTCTTGTAAACACAGAATCTGAAAAACAGGCTTGGTAATCAAGTGGCTAGAGGAAAAGAGATATCCCCTCCAAATATGGAAAGGTTTCTTCACAGTAAGATCTGTGAAAATGTTGAATAGACTCACTGCAGCAGTGCTTCTGGCCAGCTCAGTGGAGTGCTTTAAGAAAGGCCTGGATTATTTCCTAAATGTACATAATATAACTGGGTATTAACATCTATAGGTAAAGTTGATCCAGGGAATATCTGATTGCCTCTCAGGGGATCAGGAAGTATTTTTTCCCCCTGGTGTAACAAATTGGTTCATGCTCTGCTGGGGTTTTTCACCTCTGGATCAACTGTGGTTATGGGATTGTATGATATTTAATTACATTTTTTTATGGTTGAACTGGATGGACTTGTGTCTTTTTTCAAATTGACTATGTAAAAGAGCGGTTCATCCAGTCCGGGATATATGGTTTAGGTTGTTTATCCAGTGCGGAATAAAGGGCTCAGGGGTTTAATCAAGGCTCCAGTACTCAGCTCCAGTACACTCGCTTGGCTCCACACAGCCACCGTCCCTGCACATTTAATCGCCAAGATCTCATGGGATATCACGGTCTTTCCGATGTCTCACTGAGTGACTTACATCGCTGTCAGCAAACACAGGGTTGCAGAGAAACCGCACACTGCAAAGCCGTCAATACTGCTGCCTATTTTCTTTCCTAGGAGCCGCTGGGGGACAGTTTTTAAGGCCTGTAAGGCACATAGGGCCAGGAGGAGACACACGCACCCTCACTCTCACTCCTCACTCCACGCCGCCATCACCATCCGATCACGCCCCCCACCCCTCCTTCTCATACTTAGAGGAGAGTGGGAGCAGATAGAGTAGAGGGGGAGAGAAAGAGAGAGGGATATTGATCCAGGTTCAGCCAGTTAGCCGTTCACAATGCCCGGGCAGAGGGAAATATTGGTGTGTGATGCCCAGGTTTCCCAAATAGCTTAAAATGTACCTACTGTGTCCTGATGTTTCACAAATATATGTGTTCCTGCGTCATCCAGGATATTTTTCACGTGGCCCCCCTGAAAGACACAGTAGGAGTTTTCCATGCCTGTGTGTGTTTTATTTTCGCACCTAGGAGGATATAGAATGTTAGGGCTGGCAGATGTTTAGGAATCCAGGGGATTCTGCGGTTTAAGAGGACATGGTGGGATCTGGAGAGATTGTGGTGCCCGTTGTCTTCCTCAGAATGTGAAATACCTTTTTCCAGTAGGACCTAACTCGGGGACTAGACCACCAAACGTGGAACATCGTGCCCTCCAGATCACACCCCCTGAAGCAAAGGAATGCTTCAGGGGTTCATCGCCAGTCTGGAGGGGACGTAGTACCACCTGGTTAAAACTTACATTTGCTTCTATCAATTAAATATTAAGGGTGCATTTATATGAGTGTTGAAAAGCCTGGGACCAATCAGCTGGTTCCCATTAATGTCCTGTGTCCATTTCCCTGACCCGTGCATATGTTGGGATGCCCTCTTCGGCCTCCAAGGATGAGTAGATCAGTGAAATACCTCCTCTCTGATCTATATTATTGGAGCACCATCTTTCGTAAGGGGTGATCTTAGGAGGGTCTTTCTTATCTGTCCAGATAGAGTTAAGGAATTTGAGGATTTGGGTGAATTGGAACATTTCTGAGCTGGGCATTTCTAACTGTGTATTGCAGTGTTGCAGGCTCAGGGGCCCGAAGGTGAGAGGAAGTGGCCAATGTGATAAATGCCTTTGTTGGTCTACTAATGTAACACTTGGATGTTCAGACCCTGGAGGAACATTGGGTTGTGGAAGATATGGGACAGGCGACGCAAGGGAGAGGTCAGTGAGTGTCGTTTGTGGAGTGTGTTGCACAATGCTATCGAGTGAGAGAGAGTAGGGGACATAATAGGCAGTCTGGATTTGTAATCGTTCCATAGGAGGTAGTCTACGGCATTCAAGGGGACCACTTTTCTTTCAATCGAGAGCCAGTCTGGTTTAAAAGCCCTAGCATATGCCATGGATATTTGGGCAAGCTGAGCGGCTTGATAGTACCACCACAAGTTTGGAAGTCCCATTCCCCCTGTGTGCTTTGCCTTTAAAGTACCTCCTTGGTGCATCGGTAACCTCTGTTTCCCCATACAAAATATATTATTTGTGATTGCAGTTTTAGAAGGAATTGTTTCTTTATAGCTATCGGGAGAGATTTGAACAGGTAAAGCATACGCAGGAGAAAAGTCATTTTGACGGAGTGACTCTGCCAAGCCAGGATAGACCACATTTTGACCACACACATCTACGAACCATGGGGGGTAATTGGTTTGAAAGAGATTGCCTATATTATTAGTGAGGCTAATTCCCATGTATGGAATGACATCTGTCGCCCATGTGAAAGTCAATTTGTTTTTTAACTAGGTGATCTGTTCCGGGGGGACCGTAACGTTCAGGACCATAGACTTAGAAAGGTTGACCTGCAGACCCGTGACCTGACCGAAGTCCCTTAAAACCTTGTATATAATAGGGGGGGAAGTAAGGGGGGAAATTATGAAGGGGAGAAGATCGTCCTCAAATAATGCACATTTGTGTTCCTGTTCTACACAAGTAACCCCCTTGATGTCTGTGTTGATCCTAATTGTGACAGCCAGGGTTTCAATGTCCATCGCAAAAAGGAGGTCATCAGGCACCCCTGCCTGGTACTCCTACCTATGAGGAATGTTTCCGAATATTTACCCAGTAATCGGACCTGTGCATTAGGTGACAAGTAAAGTGAGTGAATAGTACCTAAGAAGTTTGGTCCGAATCCCCATCTCCCCAGCATCTCGTAAATGTATGCCCATGCTACTGAGTCAAATGCTTTATGAAGGTCTATCAAGAGGACAAAGCCCCCTGAGGAGGTCCACCGTCCCATTGAGAATTGATCCGTGTGTATATATTTTGCTATGAAACTCACTATTCTATTGGCCAATATTTTAGTCAGTATCTTTATATCTATATTGATGAGTGAGATTGGAAGATGATTACTGGCCTCGCTTGTGTCTTTCCCTGGTTTGGGTATAACAGAGAGTGGGGCTCCGTCCCTGAGAGCTTTGAACCGCGTCATGTACAGCGCCAGACAAGAACCAAACTTTTTGTAATAACCTGTGGAGAGGCCATCGGGCCCTGGAGAGGAGCCCAGTTTGACGGATTTGATGGTGTTTAACACCTCCTCGGAGGTAAAGGGGTCCCCCAGAAGTTCTGTGGCCTCAGGTTATTGAGGGGATAGAGAGGGAGTTAAGGAAAGTATGCTTGAGTGCTGGAGAGGGTGGGGGGTCAGGTTTATAGAGTTCAGAGTAGAATTTCAGGAAAGTGTCCATTATCTTGGTCGGGTTTTAGGTCAGCAGCTCTACAAACTCTGCGTTTGTGAGGATACATGTCAATTAGTGTGATGACCAGGATAATTGTGCTTTAGCATGAGTGCTCCATTCACCAAAGTGATGTTCACCACGTGGGGGGATAACAGGTCCCCTTCGGGGGTTAAACTCACCAGATGACAAGAATAAACCAGCATTAAACACAACTCCTCCTTCACCGTCTCAACTTAATATTTCCACGTTGAATGGTATTCAATCCCGCAATCATGTGAGGAGAATGAAAAGTGCATATAGAGCAGTATTGCTTTAAAAGATTCATTGAACCCCACAAAACAAAACCCCCTTACAAATGTATGCGTACCACAATGTGAAAATACATAGGCAAACAATGATAATGGTGCAGTGTTTGCTCACTTGACTTTCCACCCAGAAGACGGCCGTGGAGAGGATCCAGTTTGGCGTCTTCCTGGTTACTGTCCGTGGAGCGCACACGTCACTTTCGGTTTGGATGCTGTAGAGTCACGCACTGACGCATTTCGTCACTTCCGGACTTCGTCTGAGGGCGTGACTCACTCCAGCACCAACCGGGTTTAAGTATACAGAGAATCCACCCCTAAACAACGATGGGTGCGCATCTGCGTCACCGCGTCAATGCCAACACGGCCAAGAGTCTCAGTCATGATGGAGTAATGGCAGAAGTGCCTCCATCCTGTTGTACAATGCCACACTTGCCCTTCACTGCTCCCACTGTAGGGTGCTGCCGCAGTCAGAGAGTGTGACGTGCACGGCGTGCGGGCCTCCTCGTTGTTGTAAACAAATACATTCTGTGTTGCAGACCATTGGGCATACTTGGGCTGGTATAAAACTCACATCCCATATGCTTCAATCAGAAGCACCATATCTTTCAACAAAATACATATTATTGCCACATGTGACATAAACAAATCCCCCTGACGTCTATTAAATGTATCCATATTTCAATATGCAAACTAGCATTGAAATAGACCGTAAAACAAAATACAGTAACAGTCCAGTGATCATGCATAGATAACCTAATATTGCACTTATATCTACTTATGGATCTATTATGCCCATATAGCCATCGGGCGCCCGAGTCCTACTCCCTTATAATGGCAAGTGGCCCGATTCCTTCATATGTACATTACGCATTTATACTGTGTTGATGAAACCACTGATTCAATTACAGCAGGTAAACCACTAACCTAGAAATAATGCATTTACTGTAGGACGCGATTGGACGCTATGCATGTACTATTGGACGCTATTAAAAATGGTCGCATGTTTTAAAACCGGCGAACTAAGGCAATTTAAAACAACTGGCTGGCTGGTGTATATAAAAATATAAATATATATATATTAAACAATTTTGCATATGTTAAAAAGATAGCAAGCAAAATTTAAATTACAATAAATGTGATAATTAAACCTAGATTCTATAACCAATTTATGTACCTGTAAAAACTGCATGGATAGAAAAAGTTTTTTATCGGACATGCCCTAAACTTCTGTCTTTCACATATTTATTTTTGGTATGGGAATAAGTTCTACATACAGCAAAGGGGCATTGCAATAGGAGCTAAATTTGCTCCAAGAATCGCAAATTTATTCATGGCAGAATGAGAGGATAAATCTATTTTTAAAGAAAGGACGTCTGAACTTATTTTTTTATAAACGGTTCATTGATGATTTATTTTTTATCTGGGCGGGGTCTGAAAACACATTGCAAGAATTTTTATCTGTTTTAAATTTGAATAATAATAACATCAGATAAACAGCAGAATGGCACCGTGAAACGATCAATTTTTTAGATGTTACTGTATAGCGGAAGAACAATAGGCTGGAGACTAAAGTATTCTTTAAACCCACCAACAGGACCAGTTATTTACCGATCACAAGTGAGCACCATCCCCAATGGCTTAGGAACATCCCTAAAGGGCAGATTATGAGGGTAAAGCGCAATTGCTCAGAGACCAGCAATTTTCCCACTCAATCCCAAGTTCTGACAGCAAGATTTGAGGCCAAAGGGTACAACCCACAGGTGCTCAGTAAAATTGTAGAAGTTGGTGCCATCCCTAGAGACCTATGTTTAAAAGAAGAAACAACATCCATAGTTCCAGTGAAGAACACATAAGAATGGGGTTTCATTTCCAAGTTCCATGACCAGAACAAAGAGGTGGAGGGCTTCTTCAATGAACATTAGCATGTGAACATTGGCATGTCCTACTTCTCGATAAAAAACTGGGTCCTCTACTTCCTCAGAAACCACAATTTATATATAGAAAGGCCCCTAATCATGGAGATGTTATAGTGAAAAAGATTTTGGATATACCAGCTATAAACCCCAATCCTTTTGGGATAGGAACGGGGCGATCACTGGGAGAACGGCTCTCCTCTTTATATTTCACTGTAAAGCATTCATTTAGTACAATAGAAGAAGTGCAGCCACCAATTGGCAGCCCCCCTGGTACTTGTAGCCCCCCCCCCCCCTCGTGTGTATAGCTGTGTCTCCTCCCTGGTACTTGTAGCCCCCCCCCCCCCCGGTGTGTATAGCTGTGTGTCTCCTCCCTGGTACATGTAGTCCCCCTCCCGGTGTGTATAGCTGTGTATCTCCTCCCTGGTACATGTAGTCCCCCTCCCGGTGTGTATAGCTGTGTGTCTCCTCCCTGGTACTTGTAGTCCCCCTCCCGGTGTGTATAGCTGTGTGTCTCCTCCCTGGTACTTGTAGTCCCCCCCCACCCCCTGGTGTGTACAGCTGTGTGTCTCTTCCCTGGTACTTGTAGTCCCCCCCGCTGTGTATAGCTGTGTGTCTCCTCCCTGGTACTTGTAGTCCCCCCCGCTGTGTATAGCTGTGTGTCTCCTCCCTGGTACATGTAGTCCCCCCTGGTGTGTATAGCTGTGTGTCTCCTCCCTGGTACTTGTAGTCACCCCTGGTGTGTATAGCTGTGTGTCTCCTCCCTGGTACTTGTAGTCCCCCCCCCTGGTGTGTATAGCTGTGTGTCTCCTCCCTGGTACTTGTAGTCCCCCCCAGTGTGTATAGCTGTGTGTCTCCTCCCTGGTACTTGTAGTCCCTCCCCCGGTGTGTATAGCTGTGTGTCTCCTCCCTAGTACTTGTAGTCCCCCCCCCCCGGTGTGTATAGCTGTGTGTCTCCTCCCTGGTACTTGTTGTCCCCCCCCCCCTGGTGTGTGTATAGCTGTGTGTCTCCTCCCTGGTATGTGTAGTCCCCCTCCCGGTGTGTATAGCTGTGTGTCTCCTCCCTGGTACTTGTAGTCATCCCCGGTGTGTATAGCTGTGTGTCTCCTCCCTGGTACTTGTAGTCCCCCCCGGTGTGTATAGCTGTGTGTCTCCTCCCTGGTACTTGTAGTCCCCCCCGGTGTGTATAGCTGTGTGTCTCCTCCCTGGTACTTGTAGTCCCCCCGGTGTGTATAGCTGTGTGTCTTCTCCCTGGTACTTGTAGTCATCCCCGGTGTGTATAGCTGTGTGTCTCCTCCCTGGTACTTGTAGTCCCCCCCGGTGTGTATAGCTGTGTGTCTCCTCCCTGGTACTTGTAGTCCCCCCGGTGTGTATAGCTGTGTGTCCCCTCCCTGGTACTTGTAGTCCCCCCCGGTGTGTATAGCTGTGTGTCTCCTCCCTGGTACTTGTAGTCCCCCCCCCCCCGGTGTGTATAGCTGTGTGTTTCCTCCCTGGTACTTGTAACCCCCCCCCCCCCCCAGTGTATATAGCTGTGTGTCTCCTCCCTGGTACTTGTAGTCCCCCCCCCGGTGTGTATAGCTGTGTGTCTCCTCCCTGTACTTGTAGTCCCCCCGCTGTGTATAGCTGTGTGTCTCCTCCCTGGTACTTGTAGTCCCCCCGGCGTGTATAGCAGTGTGTCTCCTCCCTGGTTCTTGTAGTCCCCCCGGTGTGTATAGCAGTGTGTCTCCTCCCTGGTACTTGTAGTCCCCCCCCCCGGTGTGTATAGCTGTGTGTCTCCTCCCTGGTACTTGTAACCCCCCCCCAGTGTATATAGCTGTGTGTCTCCTCCCTGGTACTTGTAGTCCCCCCCCCGGTGTGTATAGCTGTGTGTCTCCTCCCTGTACTTGTAGTCCCCCCGCTGTGTATAGCTGTGTGTCTCCTCCCTGGTACTTGTAGTCCCCCCGGCGTGTATAGCAGTGTGTCTCCTCCCTGGTTCTTGTAGTCCCCCCGGTTGTGTATAGCAGTGTGTCTCCTCCCTGGTACTTGTAGTCCCCCCCAGTGTGTTTAGCTGTGTGTTGCCCTCCTCTCCCAGTGTCACCCTCCTCTCTCTCTAATCTCCTCCTCTCCGGCAAAGGGGGCACAGTGAATTGGCAATGGGGGCAAATCAGGCAAAGTGAATCGACAAAGCAGGCAAAGTGAATTGGCAATGGTGGCCACGGTGAGGCTGCAATGGTGGGCACGGTGAGGCTGCAATAGTGGGCACAGTGAGGCTGCAATGGTGGGCATGGTGAGGCTGCATTGATGGGCACAGGTGAGGCTGTGCTGAGGGGAACTGATAAAGTTGTTGTTAATATTTATTTTTGAAACTTAATTCTGCATAAAACATTTTACAAGATAATTTTTGAGTGCGTAATTAGCGGGAGAATTGGGGGCAAGGTAGGGGTTGGGTGGGGCAACTAGTGGCGAGTAACCCTTGAGGCCTGGCTAGTGGCTCAAGACTTGCAATTTTGAGCCCTGTTAAGATGTCCATGTGGCCTTCTCTATATAGGATGAACCAAAAGATTATTGAGAATACGAATAGCCGAGCATATAAAAAACATTAGGATCAGATTTAAAGACCATAACGTCTCGCTACATTTTAAATTAAAACATAATCAAGATCCATCAGGCTTAGAATTCTGGGGGATTGAACACCTGGAGCAGCACTGGAGGGGCTCACACCGAGTCCGAGAATTATCCAAACGTGAGACCAAATGTATATTCCTAACGGATGTATTGGTACCAAAAGGCTTAACCACTTTAGCCCCGGACCATATTGCTGTCCAATGACCAGAGCACTTTTTGTGATTCGGCACTGCGTCGCTTTAACTAACAATTGAGCGGTCGTGCGACGTGGCTTCCAAACAAAATTGGCGTCCTTTTTTTCCCACAAATAGAGCTTTCTTTTGATGGTATTTGATCATCTCTGCAGTTTTTATTTTTTGCGCTATAAACAAAAATAGAGCGACAATTTTGAAAAAAATGCAATATTTTTTACTTTTTGCTATAATAAATATCCCCCAAAAATATATAGAAAAACATTTTTTTTCCTCGGTTTATGGCGGCGACATTATGGCGGGCCCTTCGGACACTTTTGACACATTTTTGGGGCCATTGGCATTTTTATAGCGATCAATGCTATAAAAATGCATTGTATTACTATAAAAATGCATTGGCAGTGAAGGGTTAACACTAGGGGGCAGGGAAGGGGTTAAGTGTGTTCCTGGGTGTGTTCTAACTGTATGGGGGGTGGCCTCACTAGGGGAAATCGCTGATCTTCTTCAATGATACATTGTATGAACATAAGATTAGCATTTCCCTCGCTGACAGGACCGGGAGCTATGTGTTTACACACATAGCTCCCGGTCCCCGCTCTGTAACGAGCAATCGCGTGTGCCCGGCGGCGATCGTACCCACCGGGCATGCGCGCGGGACTCGGGGGCGAGCGGGGACCCGCGCGCCCCCTAGCGGCCGCTTAAGAGTGGACGTATAGCTACGGGCTCTCGCCCAGCACTGCCACCGTCCCGCAGTAATATGACGGCAGGCGTTCGGCAAGTGGTTAAACGTGGAATTGGAAATCAACTGCTTCATCAGTGATACATAGTTTCAAACAATCCTCATATCGAGAATCTTGATTCCTCATAATCCCCAGTCCCTGTGAATTTTCACATCCAAATGTTACATCCAGATTAATAATTAATATTTTTTTTTTTAATTATTTCCAGATCAATAATATTCCTATAATTAGATTATTTTTACTCCAATTTTTACTCCCATTTTATATCCAGACTAGGGTTTATATTGTTTTTATTTAAACGTATCTCTATCCATGCAGTTTTTACAGGCACATAAATTGGTTATAGAATCTAGTTTTAATTACAATCACATTTATTGTAATTTTAATTTTGCTTGCTATCTTTTTAACATATTCAAAAATTTTTACTTATATATTTTTATATACACCAGCCAGCCAGTTGTTTTAAATCACCTTAGTTCGCAGGTTTTAAAACATACAGGTGTTTTTAATAGCATCCAATGAACCTACAGTACATGCATTATTTCTAGGTTAGTGGTTTACCTGCTGTAATTGAATCAGTGGTTTCATCAACACAGTATAAATGCGTAATGTACATATGAAGGAATCGGGCCACTTGCCATTATAAGGGAGTAGGACTCGGGGGCCCGATGGCTATATGGGCATAATAGATCCAAAGGTAGATATAAGTGCAATATTAGGTTATCTATGCATGATCACTGGACTGTTACTGTATTTTGTTTTACGGTCTATTTCAATGCTAGTTTGCATATTGAAATATGGATACATTTAATAGATGTCAGGGGGATTTGTTTATGTCCCATGTGGCAATAATGTGTATTTTGTTGAAAGATATGGTGCTTCTGATTGAAGCATATGGGATGTGAGTTTTATACCAGTCCAAGTATGCCCAATGGTCTGCAACACAGAATGTATTTGTTTACAACAACGAGGAGGCCCTCGCCGTGCACGTCACACTCTCTGACTGCAGCAGCACCCTATAGTGGGAGCAGTGAAGGGCAAGTGTGGCGTTGTACGACAGGATGGAGGCACTTCCGCCCTTACTCCATCACGACGGAGACTCTTGGCCGTGTTGGCATTGACGCGGTGACGCAGACGCGCAACCGTCGTTGTTTAGGGAGGCGGATTCTCTGTATACTTAAACCCGGTTGGGTCTACAGCATCCACACTGGAAGCGACGTGTGCGCTCCACGGACAGTAACCAGGAAGACGCCAAACCGGATCCTCTACACGGGTTGAGGGTGGAAAGTCAAGTGAGCAAACACTGCACCATTATCATTGTTTGCCTATGTATTTTCTTTCTCGTACATCACGGGACACAGAGCGGCATATTCATTACTATGTGGGTTATATGGAGTACCTTCAGGTGTGGACACTGGCAATCTCAAACAGGAAGTCCCCTCCCTATATAACCCCCTCCCCTAGAGGGAGTCCCTCAGTTTTTTCGCCAGTGTCTTAGGTGTTGGTCACGGAATAGCTTTGCTCCACATCCTTGGGATTAAGGGCGGGCTAACCGGATCTGTCCAAGGAGCCTCAGTGCCAAAGTGGACAGTACCCGGGCCCCAAGCCGTGGGGTTTTGCCTATAATGCTCCTCTTTGGAGGGCTGGACCCTGGGCCCAGGACTTGGAGTTTGTAAAAACCATAAGTTCCTGTTTGCCAGGGTGCTATATAGGTCCAGGACAGTGGGTACCTTCATAGGACCCCAGGGCCTGAAGGTCTACTACGCTACCCACGGAGATGGGAGAAGATTGGATCAGTTTGCTGGACAAACATCCTGCAGCATGGAGCAGGTAAGGGGGAGCCTGCGGGACTTGGTTCGACAGCAGGCTCTCCGGGGTAACCTAAAAGGGGGGATAGCCTAAGTATGCTCTGCATGGGCAACCTTGTTCACTATGTCTAAAGAGAGACAGGATGACACCTTTTCTCCCCCATCACTAGGTCCCCCTGTCTAAATATGTGTGCTAGCTAAACCTGCTGTTTCTTCCTAGGGCTAGTAAGGATCCCTAGGGGCCTTTGGAGAGTCCTACCTGGCCGGGGGTTTGAATCTGCCGCCTGTTTCTGCGTTCCTGGATCTCCAGCAGCGCGGCTCCTCCATGTTCCTCCTGTTTCCGGCATACGCGCGCGCGCGCACGTCTTATTGACGTTTTTTGCGCCGTTCAGACAGGAGGGCGGGGGGGGGCGTGCCTGCGGCGTCATACAGGGGCGCGCCTTTGTGCTGTTATAGACAGCAGGCATTGTCAGTGCTCAGTCTGAGGCTGATTTTCAGAGGAGAGGACGCAGAGCGGCAGAACAGTGACTCCCGGTGGCGGAAGAGGGGTAGTACATGTGGACTTTGTTCCAATACCTTTTTGTTAAGCCAAGAAATCCCCCTTTTTTGCAGCAGGTTTGGAGGCTGGCAAACTTAGTTTGGGGTCACGGTATGTTGTCAAAAGAAAATATATAATATATTTAAAAAAAAAAAAAAAAAAAAAAAAAAAAAAGAACATACGGGATCCCATCAGTTTTTGGGCATTAGTGATCTATTGTCCCCTAAACTCTGATTTTTGTACTCCTGCCCACTACAGTCTGTTGTGTGGGCGGAGTCCCTCGATTTTGTATTATGGCTTCCAAGGGTTCGGGGTCAAAGGGTACAAAAAAGACCAAAAAACAAAAGGGTTCCCTTTCTGATTCTGATATGCCGATACTTTCCCCGCAACTTATTAACATAAGAAGCGCCTTGGATGAGCCATTAGGGGGATCTGGTGCGGAGGCTGGCCCAGATCAGCCCAGCCCTGTGTTTATCACAGAGGAGATGCTAGCCGTATCCCTAGGGGGGCTAGAAGAGAGAATAGCAACATTGATCGCTAGAGCTATTCCTGGTAAGAAACGGGTTAGATCCCCATCACCAGGAGGTGTATCCTCAGATGCTGAGATTCTCTCTCCAGAGGAATTGGAATCACAGGAGGATCAACTAGACCTGAACCAAGAGGGTTCAGGGATTGAGGGATCTGCCTCTGAGGAACCATTTTCAGACTCCCAGACAGAAAGACTGTGGGTACAGTCTTTGACGGACATGGTCCGCTCGGCATTTAGTTTACCATTGCCAGAGCCTCAGGTTCCTCCGGTATCCTCTCTGGGCTCTTTGAAAGCTCCGTTAAACAACGCAGTTTTTCCGGTCCATCCTCTCTTGGAGGAATTGATCTTTCGGGATTGGGTACGGCCGGACAGGATTTTTCTGCCACCGAAAAGATTTGCGGTCATTTACCCCATGGAGGAAAAGTTCTCCAAGAGGTGGAGGCTCCCAGTAGTGGATGCAGCCATCTCATGTGTGAATAAATCACTAACTTGCCCGGTGGAAAACATACATATGTTTAAAGATCCGGTTGATAAAAGATTAGAGACACTTTTAAAAGCATCCTTTGCTACGGCAGGAGCAGTGGTGCAGCCAGCGGTGGCTGCAATTGGAGTTTGTCAGGCATTAAAAGACCAGACAAAGGAAATGTTAAGGGACATGCCTACCCAACAAGCAGAAGAGTTTTCTGACATTCCCAGAGCTCTGTGTTTTGCGGTAGATGCTATAAAAGATTCCATCCAGCAGGCCTCTCGTTTATCACTATGTTTGGTGCACATGAGAAGGCTCTTATGGTTGAAGAACTGGGCGGCGGAGCCCCCATGCAAAAAGCTTCTGGCAGGGTTTCCCTTCCATGGAGGACGACTCTTCGGAGAGGATCTGGATAAATATATTCAGACTATTTCAAATGGCAAGAGTACCCTTTTACCGGTCAAAAAGACATTCCGGGCTCCTACATTTAAAAGGCAGCTCTTTCCTGTCTCGGGGCCCTCAAATTCCAGGCAGTATCGACGGCCGCCTGCACGATCCAACGTTAACAGTAGATCGCAGGGACAGACCCCTGGGGGTAAGAGGCCGTGGTATCGCAAGCCGTCAAAGACAGCCCCTAAGTCTGCCTTATGAAGGGGCGCCCCCACTCTTGCGAGTGGGGGGAAGGCTTCGTTTCTTCTCAGAAGTTTGGGAAGCCAAGATCCCCGACAAATGGGTCCGGGCATCTGTAACCACAGGTTACAGACTGGAGTTTCTAAGGTATCCTCCGCCTCATTTTCAAGAATCAAGGCTACCAAGGGATCCAGCGAGGAAGGCCTCAATGCTGGCAGCTTTGGATCACCTGCTTGGCCAGGACGTAATTATAGAAGTGCCAGCCCAAGAGCAAGGCCTAGGTTTCTATTCCAATCTCTTTGTCATACCAAAGCCCAACGGCGATGTCAGGCCAATCTTGGACCTAAAGAGGTTAAACGGTTACCTAAGGGTTCGTTCCTTCCGGATGGAATCCATCCGGTCAGCAGCCGCCGCGCTTCAGAAGGACGATTTTCTGGCCTCCATAGACATAAAGGATGCTTACCTTCATGTACCAATCTTTCAGTCGCATCAAAGGTTTTTACGCTTCGCGGTGGGGCAGCGACACTTCCAATTCAGGGCGCTCCCCTTCGGGCTGGCCACGGCCCCCCGGGTATTCACGAAGATCCTAGCCCCAATTCTGGCCAATTTAAGGATCCAAGGGGTCACAGTCCTAGCATACTTGGACGACCTTTTAATCATAGATCACTCACGGCCGGGTCTGCAAAAGGCAGTAAACCTCACGGTTCGGTACCTCGAAGAATTCGGCTGGGTCCTGAACCGGGGAAAGTCAGCGTTCCAGCCTACAAAGCAGTTGGAATACCTCGGCATGAGGTTAGACACAGAACATCAAAAGGTGTTCCTGCCCCTTGTAAAGATCAAAGCTATCAAGGGGTTGGTTCAGTTGGTTCTAAACAAGAAAAAAACAACTATTCGCCTATGTATGCGATTACTAGGCAAGCTAGTGGCCACATTCGAGGCAGTACCATACGCTCAGATCCACACTCGCGTCCTACAGGCAGCCATTCTAGCAGCCTGGGGCAAGAGGGCACATGCCTTAGAGTCCCCTTTGACGCTATCATCAAGGGTCCGACAAAGCCTGGCCTGGTGGTTGAACCCTCAGAATCTTCTAAAGGGAAAATCCTTCAGCCCTGTTGTCTGGAAGGTAGTTACCACAGACGCCAGCCTGGCAGGCTGGGGGGCGGTCTTCGAGGGGTTCTCCCGCCAGGGAACTTGGGTGAAAGCAGAGAGGCAGCTCCCCATCAATATCTTGGAAATCAGAGCTGCCCGCCTAGCCCTTCTGGCTTGGACCTCCAGATTAAAGGGGTTCCCGGTGAGAATCCAGTCAGACAATGCCACGGCGGTGGCATACATAAACCACCAAGGGGGAACCAGGAGCCAGGCCGCTCAGAGGGAGGTGAACTTGATTTTTCAATGGGCAGAGGTTCATGTACCCTGCATTTCAGCGATATTCATTCCCGGAGTGGACAACCTGCAGGCAGACTTCTTAAGTCGCCAGAGTCTGTTGCCAGGGCAGTGGTCTCTGCATCCCCAGGTCTTTCAGACAATCTGCCAGAGGTGGGGAATGCCGGACGTAGATATAATGGCATCCAGGTTCAACAAGAAACTAGATAGGTTCGTGTCGCGAGCGAGGGATCCTATGGCCTGCGGAACCGATGCGTTGGTTTGCCCTTGGCATCAATTCAGACTTCTATATGCATTCCCTCCACTACAGTTACTCCCGCGCCTGTTGCGCAAGATCAGAGTGGAGAACAAGCCAGTCATTCTAGTAGCTCCGGCTTGGCCCCGGAGGACTTGGTACTCACTAGTCCTGAAGATGGCAGTGGGAGACCCTTGGACTCTTCCTCTACAACCAGACCTACTCTCACAAGGCCCGATCCTCCACCCTACATTACAGCGTCTAAATTTGACGGCCTGGAGGCTGAATCCCTGATTCTCAGGGATAGAGGCCTGTCTAGGCAGGTAATTCCTACCCTGATTAGGGCTAGAAAGCCGGTCTCCAGGGTGATTTATTACAGGGTGTGGAGGAACTACGTAGGCTGGTGTGAATCCAAAAGATGGAATTCCCGCAAATATACTATTGATAGGGTGTTAAGTTTTCTCCAGCTAGGAGTGGATAAAGGCCTGGCACTAAGCACAATCAAGGGACAGATCTCAGCTCTGTCAGTGTGGTTTCAGAGGCCGCTGGCCACCCACTCGCTGGTAAAGACCTTCTTACAGGGGGTCTTGCGTATTAATCCTCCTGTCAAGTCACCAATTTGTCCATGGGACTTAAATCTTGTCCTGTCCACTCTACAGAAACAGCCTTTTGAGCCGTTGGCTGAGATTCCTTTAGTCTTACTGACAAGAAAATTGGTTTTCTTGGTCGCCATAGTTTCGGCCAGGAGAGTGTCAGAATTAGCAGCCTTATCGTGTAAGGAACCATATCTCGTTCTGCATAAGGACAGGGCAGTTCTCCGGCCCCATCCTTCCTTTCTACCAAAGGTTATATCCAAATTTCACTTAAACCAGGATTTGGTACTTCCATCCTTCTTTCCAAAACCTACATCTAGAAAGGAGGGGTTGCTGCATACCTTGGATATTGTCCGGGCCATGAAGGCCTATCTTAAAGCTACAGAAAAGATCCGGAAAACAGATGTGTTATTCGTTCTACCAGATGGCCCCAAGAAGGGGCAGGCAGCTGCAAAATCCACCATCTCGAGATGGATTAGACAATTAATCATTCAAGCCTACGGGTTGAAGAGGTTGCCTCCTCCGTTGTCGGTAAAGGCCCATTCTACCAGGGCCATGGGCGCCTCTTGGGCAGCACACCATCAGATCTCTATGGCTCAGATATGCAAGGCGGCAACGTGGTCATCAGTCCACACGTTTACAAGGTTTTATCAACTAGACGTGAGAAGAAATGCGGATGCTGCCTTTGGTCAGGCAGTACTACAGGCTGCAGTTTGAAATCCTCGGGATCAGAAACACCCTTGGTTATAAAAAAAAAAAAAAAAAAAAAAAAAGTTTTTTTCTTGACTAAGTTAGAATTATTATTATGATTTGAGTTTATCTCTAAATTGAATCCTTCTTTGGAAGATGTCTCCCTCCCCTCATTAAAGCATTGCTTTCGGACATCCCACATAGTAATGAATATGCCGCTCTGTGTCCCGTGATGTACGAGAAAGAAAAAGGGATTTTTAAATACAGCTTACCTGTAAAATCCTTTTCTTGGAGTACATCACGGGACACAGAGCTCCCACCCCTCTTTTGGGTGACCATTTTGGGAGGCATACTGCTTGCTACAAAACTGAGGGACTCCCTCTAGGGGAGGGGGTTATATAGGGAGGGGACTTCCTGTTTGAGATTGCCAGTGTCCACACCTGAAGGTACTCCATATAACCCACATAGTAATGAATATGCCGCTCTGTGTCCCGTGATGTACTCCAAGAAAAGGATTTTACAGGTAAGCTGTATTTAAAAATCCCTTTTTCACATTGTGGTACGCATACATTTGTAAGGGGGTTTTGTTTTGTGGGGTTCAATGAATCTTTTAAACCAATACTGCTCTATATGCACTTTTCATTCTCCTCACATGATTGCAGGATTGAATACCATTTAACGTGGAAATATTAAGTTGAGACGGTGAAGGAGGAGTTGTGTTTAATGCTGGTTTATTCTCGTCATCTGGTGAGTTTAACCCCCGAAGGGGACCTGTTATCCCCCCACGTGGTGAACATCCCTTTGGTGAATGGAGCACTCATGCTAAAGCACAATTATCCTGGTCATCACACTACCTGACATATATCCTCACAAACGCACAGTTTGTAGTTCTGCTGCAGGACTCGTTATAGGCTCTGGGGGAGTCTTTTTACCCTTTCTGCTTTCTTGTTTATATCTTTTATTTTATTTTAAGCAGCTGCTTTGGACTTTTGGGTTATATTTCTGATCATCTGTTTTTAGTATCTGAGTAGCACACATCCTGAGCGCTGAGCTGTACTTAATAGGCAGGGCCAGTTAACAGTACTTATTCGGGTTTTAGGTCAGGTCCCTGGTTATGGATCTAAGTTTCGGGAAAGCAAGCGTGGAGTTTTTGGGGGTCAGTTTAGTGGCTAGTCTAGAGCCTATTCTGTCCTTTTGGGAGTAGAATTTCACCTCAGAAACATCTGTTGTAAGGGATAGGTTAAGGTGTGCTCGGGCTGTGTCAAGCTGTGCTAATGTCGCTGGCGTAGGGTTCCATTTGTGGGACTTGGCTAGGGATTGATATTTTTTCATGCAGTTCTATAGGTCTGCCCTGTGCTCCTTAAGCTTAGCGAAAAGCTGGATGAGCTTGCGTCTGAGAACTGTTTTGTGGGCGGCCCACATCGTCGCTGGGGGCACCTCCATATTGTTGTTTTCCTGAAAGTACTCTTTATTGGTCTGCTCTATCAAAGTACACTATATCAGGTCACTCAGGAGTGCCTCGTTGAAGCGCCACCTAGAAGGACTAGGGGACACTGCAGCTCAGCGAGTGAATAGAGTCACAATGGAGTGTTCCGAGAGGAGGTATCCTTGATCTTAGTCAGTGGTACCATTTAAGAGTGCGTGAAAATGTGGTCTATCCTGGCATATGAGTTGTGGGGCGCTGAGAAGTGCGTGTAATCTTTCGCTCTGCTGTTGAGCTCTCTCCAAATGTCTACCAGCCCTGCCTCATGGAACAAGTGAGCTATTTTTGCACTTTGTTTTATGGGGCGTTTAGGTATTTTTTAGTTTTTTTAGAGGCAAAATCGAATGCAACATTAGAGTCCCCACCGATTAAAACCGCCTCCCCTAAAAATGTTTTTGTAGGGTATGTATAAGTGAGTTCAAATATTTTGCCTGGCCCTTAAAAATGTATAGGTTTCCCTGTAAATGGTCCCCGAAATTAAGAGGTATCGACCCAGGGGGTCTGAATAGACCTATGACTGGGAGAAGTGAATGTGTTTAGAGAAACACATAACTCCTTTTGTTTTGTTATCTGCGGTTCCAAAGAAGAATTGAGGGCAGTGCTGGTGTAGAAAGGAAGGTCTATAGGTAGCAGAGAAGTGTTTCCTGTAAGAAGAGGATGTCAGCATTCATGTCATATATTTGGAATAATTGTTCTGCATTTGATTGGGGAATTGAGGCCTTGTGTGTTGTGGGAGACAATTTCAGGTGGGGATTGGGGGGGTTATGTCAGCCATGGATCAGAAAGGAGTGGATCTTAGGCCTGATACATCCCTTGCCATCGTTCTGTGACAATTTTGAGAGGGAGGGCAAATCCAATGGTTGAACCAGCGCCTGTGCTCTAGAACATAGTGTCTGTGGATTCCTGGTAAACCTCGAGGGATGGAGAGAGGTAGTTACGCTGATGATTTCAAACACTTGGTATTGGCAACAAAAAATAGAAAAAACATGTGGCCCCCTGTCTGCCCCCACCTCAGGGTAGGCATGGACCTGCCAGCGCCCATCCCATAACCCAAATGATCTGGAGTACCCTGGGGCAGGGTCTCCGAATCGTCCCTGAGAGGCAAACTAGGTGCCCTCTGAGACTAGAGGAGGTGCACTGGGCCCACTACCAATAAACAATAACTATTTAAAGTGAATAGAACACCCTTGGGGTTAGAATATTAAAAGATCATAATCTCACACCGAGACCCCTGTGGTTCACAGGGGCTCCAGGTGCGGCTGATCTTGCACTGGGGAAATCAGATACCCCTAAGCCCTTCTTCAAATCCACCCCAATATTCAGGAGAGGCTGAGATAACCTGTGGGCTTAGAGGTGATCAACATCATACCGAGAACACTGCATAATGTTAAATACATTGTGACAGGGGAAGAAAAAAACATATATTGCTGGATAAACATTTGAACTATACAATTCCCACTAGCGATGCCACGGCTCCGCGGCCTTTCCTGATGCGGATTGCCGCCGCGGTCACAGCATCAGGAAAGATCGTGGCTTCGGCCTAGCTCTGGATCCGCGCCCATCTTGGTACACCCATCGCGGCGTCCCTCCTCTGTTCACGCCCACAGAGGAGGAGGAACCCGTGCTCGTGGGACACACACCGCTCTGGTGTCTGTACTACGGGGGGCAAAGGGGGGGGTCTATACTAGAGGGAGAGGGGGTCTGTACTAAGGGGGGGGTGACACCATTTTTTGCACCAGTGCCAATTATTGCCACTTGCTATCCAGTGCCATCTGCCGGTAACAATACCAGTGCCACCATCCAGTGGCAATTAGTGCCACCTTCCATCCAGTGCCATCCGCCAGTGCCAATACCAGTGCCACCATCCAGTGCCAATTAGTGCCACGTGCCATGCACCAATGCCACCTGCCAGTGCCAATACCAGTGCCACCATCCAGTGCTAAACAATTCCTACCATCCATCCAGTGCCATCCGCCAATGCTATCTGCCAGTGCCAATACCAGTGGCACCATCCAGTGCCAGTAAGTGCCACCTTCCATCCAGTGCCACCTGCCAGTGCGATCCAGTGCCACCTACCAGTGCCAACTAAAGCCACCAGTGCCACCTGCCAATGCCAACCAGTGCTAACTATTGCCAATCAGTGCCACCTGCTAGTACCGTCTTTTAGTGCCTGCCAGTGCCAATAAGTGCCTTCTGCTAGTGCCATCTTCCTTCCAGTGCCAATTAGTGCCATCCAGTGCCACGAGCCAGTGCCACCAATAAAAAAAGTGATGTGAAAAAAGTGATGTGAATGCACTACACTACACAAAAAATATAGTCAACACAGAACATATGAATATCTACAGAAGTAGCCAAAATCAAATGTAATGTAGTGAGTCCAAACTGCAACAATGTGCACAGTTGGTGTTGTCCTATTCACCAGGTGCATCCATGTGCTGAATGTGAATGTATAATAAATCAATGAATAGACAGGTAACAAGATGGTGTGCGGGATAATAGAAAGGTGAATATCTTCACTCTAACAATGGTGTGGTATCTGGATCTCCACAAAAGTCTTGTAGTTCCCTTACCTTAATGGTGCTATATGTGAGAATATAGTGTGGGTCCTCCAGGGTCCTGGGTCCGGCTTGTTCCAAATAGATTCCCTCTTACTTCTTCCTTCTCACTGCCAGGTGCTCTTTCGGCATTTATCCAGCTAAAAGTTCAGCTCTTCTCTTGGCAATCTTTTCATCCGTTTAGAAGACATTGAATTGGACCTCAATTGCAGCAACAAGATGGTGAATTCAGAGTCCTTTGCAGGATGCAAATCACTCTAGACCTGGTGACACACACAGGTTGTCATCCATTCAAAACCAGCATGGGGCCACATGGCCATCTACAGTTGTTTGTGCATTTCCAAAGACAGGATTAAGGCTGCAGATTTGGATATAACCCCATGTTGCAGCCTTTATCCTGTCTTGGGAAATGCACAAACAACTGTAGATGGCCATTTGGCCCCACGCTGGTTTTGAATAGATGACAACCTGTGTGTGTCACCAGGTCTAGAGTGATTTGCATCCTTCAAAGGACTCTGAATTCACCATCTTGTTGCTGCAATTGAAGTCCGATTCAATGCCTTCTAAACGGATGACAAGATTGCCAAGAGAAGAGCTGAACTTTTAGCTGGATAAATGCCGAAAGAGCACCTGGCAGTGAGAAGGAAGAAGTAAGAGGGAATCTATTTGGAACAAGCTGGACCCAGGACCCTGGAGGACCCACACTATATGCTCACATATAGCACCCTTAAGGTACGGGAACTACAAGACCTTTGTTGAGATCCAGATACCACACCATTGTTAGAGTGAAGATATTCACCTTTCTATTATCCCGCACACCATCTTGTTACCTAAGAGACTGTCTATTCATTGATTTATTATCCATTCACATTCAGCACATGGATGCACCTGGTGAATAGGACAACACCAACTGTGCACATTGTTGCAGTTTGGACTCACTACATTTGATTTTGGCTACTTCTGTAGATATTCATATGTTCTGTGTTGACTATATTTTTTGTGTAGTGCATACACATCACTTTTCTGAAGCGCTAATCACATCATTATTCACCTGATAAATTGTGTAACCATAAAATGTCCATCCACAAGGGGAATAGAAGCAAAATCCAGCAGGAGCTACAGAGTATAAAAGAGAAGAGAGGTGCCTCCAAGTGTAGCAATATGGTTACATTTAATGAAGGTACAACAATTAGCAACTCACATGGTTGATGATTAAAAGAGGCACATCTAAGTATGCAGGGCTCCGGGGTAAAGCAATTCACATAGACCATCCCCCGTGCCACTGGCTCTCACCGCTGTCGGTCTGCAATCGTGACCGGGAAGACTACTCTGCAGTAGAGCGATCTGAAAGCAAGGCTTGAACCATTTGTGGAAGGGGTGACATCGATGGTGTTGCGGAGGATGGTCTTTGTAGACATCTTTACCCCGGATGTCTACATACATCTATGTGCCTCTTTTAATCATCAACCATGTGAGTTTCTAAATGTTGTACCTCCATTAACCACTTCCTTACTGGGCACTTAAACACCCCTCCTGACCAGACCAATTTTCAGCTTTCAGGGCTCTCACACTTTGAATGACAATTACTTAGTCATGCAACACTGTACCCAAATGATTTTTTTGTCCTTTTTTTTATACAAATAGAGCTTTCTTTTGGTGGTATTTGATCACCTCTGGGTTTTTTATTTTTTGCGCTATTAATGAAAAAAGACCGAACATTTTGAAAGAAATGTTTTTTTTCTTAGTTTCTGTGATAAAATTTAGCACATTATACATTTTTCTTCATACATTTTGGCCACAATTTAAACTGCTACATGTCTTTGATAAAAATAACCCAACATTTTTGGAAATTATTTGGTCTGTGTGAAAGTTTTAGAGTCTACAAGCTATAGTGCAAATCATAGAGCAGCGGTGCAGCAAGACGCTCTCACCTTAGTCTGCTCACCCTAGGGACAGAGAGAGCAGGACGCTCTCAAACGAGTCGGCTCTCCCCACGGCTAGTGCAGCTAGGCAGGGTCCTCTAACTGCGTTGCTGGGCCGCTCCACGGCATAATCCACCAGGACGCTCCCAGCCAGGCTACCCCCCCATCCATAGCCCCCCTCAGCTTTGACCATGCACCATTTGATCTGCATTTCCCTGGCTTCTGGCTCCCTCCTCAAAGGTAAGCCCCTGACACAAGGCTACAGGGGTACCCCAGCTCACCACTACCATTAGCGGCCGACCTTTTCAGCACAAGCTGCGGCGGCGGCCCTCGCACCACCTTGTGGAACTAGTCGGTGGCCACGAATTCAGGAAAGACCGTGGCTTCAGCCGCGGCCTAGCGGCTCGCCACACTTTTTTTACCCCCAGCTTCCACCAAAAACGCCCTCAAACAGGTCACCACCGCCCATCCACCTCCAGATACCTGAGCAGACCTTCACTAATAGGATCTGGCCACCCAAGCCGCACAGCCCCCCAGCTGAAGCACAGACCTTCAGCCAGCGACCATCTTGGTTCACCCCCTGGTTCCCACCCCCCACCCCATTCACAACCCAATAACTCCCTATTGGGTATACCCCCCCACTACCCCCCCTGGAAGTTACCACCGGCTTCTGCAGTATCTTGATCCAGGGACCCATCCGATCGCCCCTTGGGGGGTCAGGAAGGATTTTTTTTCCCCTGCCACAACAAATTGGCATATCACGGACATGTTTTTTTTCGCCTTCCTCTGGATCAACCAGGAGGTAGGATTCTGCAAATTCTCACCCCCAGCATTACTGAACCCCCCCCCTCGATAATACATCTGCCCCCCAGTGCGTCAACAACCATGACTAATCTGAGATACTCGGCAGTAACCATTTGGGGTATAAAGCCATTTGCCTCAATACTACCGACCGGCACTAAAAATGCCTTAAAGAAAGAATGACTGTTTAGAATCAATCGACGATCGACAGCTAAACATTACACCAACCTATCCCAACCAAAGCGCATATCATGCGCTCTGGTCAATACAAGATCAGCAGTAAGACACCAACTAGAAATCCATGATCTCATCTTACAATGCGATTTAGACGGTCTCTTTATTACAGAAAGCTGGCTTACAGCCAACTGTAACACCATTCTAAGTGAACTGGTGCCAGAGAATTATTGCATAATAACAGAGAACAGAGTGGGGCAAGGAGGAGGAGGATTGGCGGTGATGCACAAGTCACCTCTCGATCACTAAACCAATCCTCCAAAACCCACTTCCATTCATGGAAACCCTCTCTCTGCAACTTCAAACAAATCCCCAGGAGACCGTCCAGATCCTACTCTGCTATAGACCTCCAGGTCCAAAATCGCAGCTTCTCTCTTCTTTAACAGAGTTCATCTCCACTTACACCCTAAACAACAAACATCTTTTGCTGCTGGGGGACTTTAACCTCTGGGCCAACTCCCCACAGGATCTCGTTGCTGACACCTGAATTGACCACTTGGAAGCACTAGGGCTGCAGCAGCTAGTGTGTGGGTGGGCCCACGCATACCTCAGGTCACACCCTTGATCTTATTTTCAGACAAGAGCTGGAAGTAAAAATCTTGAAAAATGAGCCGCTACCATAGACAGACCACCATGTAATCAAATTCATAATGATCAAAAACCCCCCTTCAACAAAAACATTGAAACCAGTGACAACGCACTGGACAAGATCTCAGAAGAAGCTCCATTCGGAGCTCTTCAAAACAACATTAGGGAGCAGAATAAAAACAATCCAATCTCATCAATCAGCCACTGAAACCCTGGATGCCATAAACGCAGCGCTACTACAGTCAGCCGACGTAGTAGCACCCAAACGCAAAACCTGCATCCGGAAAAACAACGCCGGCTGGTTTAACGGCCAGCTGGCGTTGATAAAGCAAGAGCGCAGAAGAGCGGAAGCAGCTTGGAAAAGAAGCGCCTCAGCTGAAAACCGCACCATCTATAAGGTAGTAACAAAAAAATACCACAAAGAAATTTTCAAGGCCAAAAAAAAAACATTTTTCCAACATCATCACTAATGCCCTAAACCGCCCCCGCGAACTCTTCAAGCTTGTCACCCAGACCAAGAATTTTGCAATGAATTATCCGATTATTTCTTAACAAAATTGAAAAGATCCGTGAAAGCATTCAGCAAAACAGTACCCCCCTTAATCTTCCCCCAAGTCCTACACCCAACTCTCACACAAATTGGCTGCAGTCAACGAGGTTTGCCCTAAAACCCATCTCCATTGAGGCTACTAAAAACATTATTGACTCGTTGTGAAATAGCACGGCGCCTAATGACAATATCCCCACCAAACTGCTGAAGGAATGCGCCACTATTCTGGCGCCACCTATCAAGCAGCTTATATATCAATCATTTAAGGAAGGCATAGTACCTACCCTGTTGAAACAGGGCACAATCAAGCCTATCTTGAAGAAACCCACCCTTGACCCCAAGGCCCCTGAACATGGTCGTCTTATAACAGGCCTAAACGTCTTCTCCAAGGTAATGGAGAAAGTAGTGGTGCAACAGCATCTAGATACCCATAATTTGCTCGATCCTTTTCAATCTGGTTTCCGTCCCGGGCACGGGATGGAGACAGCACTGCTCAAAATATGGGATGACGCTCTCGAGGCCACAGACGAAGGAGAATTTTGTTTTCTGGTTCTGTTGGACCTAAGCGCAGCTTTTGACACAGTAGACCACACACTCTTACTGACTCGGCTAGTTGAAGTAGCCAGGGTCGCAGAAGGTGATTTATCTTGGTTCTCCTCTTTCCTGGAAAACCGATCACAAATAGTAAAATTGGGACCTTTTACTTCTGAAAAACGCACGGTGTCATGCAGAGTCCCTCAAGGATCCCCCATGTCGCCGGTTCTATCCAACATCTATCTTCGCCCTGTCTTTGAAATCATCAGCAGCCAAAAACTGCTTTATCACTCTTATGCAGATGACACACAACTGTATTTTCGCATCTGCAACAAAAAGGATCATCATCTCAGTCTAGAGACATGCCTTTCTTTGATAGAAAACTGGATGACTAAGAGTTATCTTAAACTCAACAGCTCCAAAACAGAACTTCTCCTGTTTCACGCCAGTCGTAAGAATCACCTCGCAACACAACTTGCACACCCCCACCCATTCTGGGCCAAATCATCACCCCTAGCACAAAAGTCTCGGGGTCATTCTCGACACCTACATGACAATGGATGCACAAATAGGGTCAGTAGTCGGCGGATCTCACCATATGCTGCGCCTACTAAGCAGACTTATTCCATTGATTCTCAAAAAAGACATAGCAGTCGTGGTGGGAACAATTGTGAACTCCAGACTGGACTCTCGGACTCCCAAAGTACCAAATCACTTGCCTGCAAGTCGTGCAGAACACGGCCACCAGACTTGTGACTGGGAAAAAACCCTGGGAATCAATCTCACCTTCACTGAGATCCCTTCATTGGTTGCCAGTAAAAGACAGAATTGCTTTTAAAGCACAAGTGCATCCATGGGAAGGCCCCCCAATATTTATGCAAAAAGATAAAAGCTTACAACCCCAATCGCATTCTGCGATCCACCAACCAAAATCTGCTCCAGATACCCAAAGCCAGATACAAGTCCAAGGGAGAAAGAATGTTTGCACTCCAAGGTCCCAGACTATGGAATGCTTTACCAACCAGCATTCGGTTGGAGGAGAATCACTTGGCCTTTAGAAGAAAGATCAAAACTCATCTCTTTTGATATCAAAGGAGAAAGGAACAAGGAGCGCCCAGAGGTGATTTAATTTGCATGTGCTGCGCTATATAAGTTCTTCATTCATTCATAATAAATTATCACACATGATCACACCTGATGTACTGAAGACCTATCTCATTTCTTGAGACCCTAACAAGCCAGGAAAGTACAAATTCCCCCCAAATAACCCATTTTTGGAAAGTAGACATTCCAAGGTATTTAGTAAAAGGCATGGTGAGTTATTTGAAGTTGTAATTTTTTCCCACAATACTTTTCAAAATTAAGATTTTTATTTATTTAAAACATTTCGCAAAATTGTCATTGCTTATTTCTCTCACATGGCATGAGCATACCACAAATGACACCCCAAAATACATTCTGCTACTCCTCCTGAATAAAACGATACCCCATGTGTGAGACTTTTTCACTGCCTGGCCACATACAGAGGCCCAACATGCAGGGAGCGCCATCAGGGGTTTTAGGAGCATAAATTGCACATCTAACTAGTTGACTACCTATTACACTTTTGAAGTCCCTGGAACACCAGGACAATGGAGTTACCCACAAAGTGACCCCATTTTGGAAAGCCAACACCCCAAGATATAATTTATGAGGCATAATGAGTCTTTTGAACCGTTTTCATCAGACGAACCGATCGTGTGTACGCGGCATAAAGGTGCAAAAATTGGGACTGATCTTTGTATACTTGGGGTCATCTGAGGTGTGAAGGAAGGTGCCGGACTTAGGGCTGATATTTGATGTGAAGGTGTAGGAATTGGGGCTGATCTAAGGTGTGAAGGTGCAGGAACTTGGGGCTGGTCTCAGTGGCCTGAGAGTTCAGAAATTTGAGTAATGTGGGGTGTGAAAGTGCACAAATTGGGACTGATCTGAGTTTGAAGGTGCAGGAACCCGGGGTAGTCTGAAGGTGCAGGAATTGAGGTGAATTTAGGTGTGAAGGTGCAGAAATGGGGCTGGTGTGAAAGTGCAGGAATTGTGACTAGTCTGAGGTGTGAAGGGATTGGAGTGATCTGTGGAGCCAAGATGCAGGAGTCAGAGCTGATTTGAGGGGTGAAGGTGCAGAAACTGGGGTGATCTGAAGTGTGAAGGTGTAGGACTTGGGGTGATCTGAGAGAATGATATTAGGATTACTATCACATCGCTTCATTTCCAATGGTATAGTTCACAGAAGTACCTACCTTTCAGAACACGTCTCCTGAAAAGTATTACCCTTTACCATTAATCTTTGAAAGTTCAATTAAAATTTCTTACTATTTTTCAAGTTGTTTACAGCATTTTCTGTATCAAGATGCCTCTTCGTAATTGAGTTTCTTTTTTTTTTTTACCTCCCTGGCAGTATGATTTATGTCAGATTTTTGATGCTGAAAGTGGTACAGTGTTTTGCATGGAAATTTTGCTTTTTATATTGTAGGCCTGTAATTCTTAGGCCGCGTACACACGATCAAATCTATCTGCTGGAAACGGTCTGACAGACCGTCTCAGCAGACAGATTTGATCGTGTGTACGGGCAAACCGAGGGATTTTCCCAGCAGATAGGTTTTAAAGCCTGCTTTAAAATCTGTCTGCTGGGAACCCGTCAGACCGATATGTCAGCTGGTTAGTACGCTAACCAGCAGACATATCTGCCCGCACATGCATCAAATGGATTAGACTCCTCCTGAGTAAAACGATACCCTATGTGTGAGACTTTTTCACTGCCTGGCCACATACAGAGGCCCAACATGCAGGGAGCGCCATCAGGGGTTTTAGGAGCATAAATTGCACATCTAACTAGTTGACTACCTATTACAATTTTGAAGTCCCTGGAACACCAGGACAATGGAGTTACCCACAAAGTGACCCCATTTTGGAAAGCCAACACCCCAACGTATAATCTATGAGGCATAATGAGTCTTTTGAACGGTTCAATTTTTTCCAGAAGTTTTTGGAATATGTGGGAAAAAAATGAAAACACATTTTTTTTTTTTTTACACAAAGTTGTCCATTGATAAGATATTTCCAACACATAGCATGTACATAGCAAAAATGACACCCCAAAATACATTCTGCTACTCCTTCTGAGTAAAACGATAACCCATGTGTGAGACTTTTTCACTGCCTGGCCACATACAGAGGCCCAACATGCAGGGAGCGCCATTAGGGGTTTTAGGAGCATAAATTGCACATTTAACTAGTTGACTACCTATTACAATTTTGAAGGCTCTGGAACAAAGTGACCCCATTTTGGAAAGATAACACCCCAACGTATAATCTATGAGGCATAATGAGTCTTTTGAACGGTTCATTTTTTTCCAGACGTTTTTGGAACATGTGGAAAAAAAATGAAAACACTTTTTTTTTTTACACAAAGTTGTCCGTTTATAAGATATTTCCAACACATAGCATTTAGATAGCAAAAATGACACCCCAAAATACATTCTGCTGCTCCACCTGAGTACAACGATACCACATCTGTGAGACTTCTACACAGCCTGAGCACATACAGAGATCCAACATGCAAGGAACACCGTCAGGTGTTCTAGAGACACATAGCATGCACATACCAAGAATTACACCCCAAAATACATTATGCTGAGCAAAGCGTAAACAAAAGATTACCTGTGGTAATAGTAGCACAGTTCTACACATCAGGATAGCACTGGTCCAGGCAGCAGGCAGGGACTTGGTCAGCAACGTCATACACAATTGTCCAGGCAGGGATACTGTCCCATCAGGGTTAGTGCAGGTGGTCAGTTCATGCAACAGGCAGAGGCATGATGGCATAGGTCCTACAGGCAGCAGGCAGAAGTAGGGCCTCGTTCAGGACAGAATGGGGACAGGGGTAGAGGCTTCCCCCACCCAAATCTCTTTAAAGCCTTCGGGCAACCAGACCCTAATCTAGGATGAGAAAACAAAAAAAAATGGTTTTCTTCATCCAGAAAAACTTTTCTGGAGCCCCTCACATATGTGAGACCCCTGTATTGAATCCCACTAGTCCAGTAGCAGGATACAAGAGGCAGGCAAAAGGCATGGTCAAACAGTCCAAGGTCAGTCCCAGATCAGGCAGAGGCATTACAGAATCGTTAGGAAGAAGAGTGGTCGAAAAACAGTCCAGGGTCAATTCCAGATCAAGCAGAGGCATTACAGAATTGTAAGGCAGAAGAATGGTCGAAAAAAAAAGACCAGGGACAATTCCAGATCAGGCAGAGGTATTACAAAATCATTAGGCAGAAGCATGGTCCAATAACAAGCTGGGGTCAGTTACAAAGCAGGCAGTGGCATAAGGTGTGTGAAGGCAGGATTACGTTTACCATACCAAACTAATAATAAGAACGTCCTGCCACACAGATGTAGTTCCCAGGAGGGGGCGAGCATGTCACTGACCACCGGAGTAAAGCCTCCTTTCACGGTGGTGAGTTACAATCAGACAAGTAGGAAGTAAACAGAACAGAGAAGAAGTAGAGCAACTTCTGAGCAAAAACGAACAATGAGGAAGTGAAAAGAGGAATGTCTGCAGGTGAAGGATGCTTATTATGAAAAAATATATATATATTTCCTTTACAACCCCTTTAATAAATTGTGACTTGATATAAGAGTAGCGTCATGTCACAACTGAGTATACAATAGAAGAAAGGCACCTCTAAGTGTAGCAACATGGTTACATTTAAAGTGGTTGTAAAGGGGAAAAAAAAGGGAAGGGGACATGAAAAAGGAAAGAAATCGGGAGGACCTAAACCAGCACCCATTTACCAAAAAAGTAGCATGCTCTTAACACCAGGTAGTAAAGAAATGGTATAGCAGAGATAAGGCTAAAAAATATTACCAAGGCTGGTAACAGCGCTTGATTAGGGCAGCTGGGATGTGAGCGTTGTGGCAAGTATAGTTACAAGTATGTTGATACAAGGCAGCAGAAGGTAATCAGCTGTCCACCATCAAATATGTATGGCCCCAAATCACTGTATTACAATTGACAGTGATGGTGACCAGGTGGGAGGATAACCGCACTAGAAAGCCAAGGAACATTCAATAAGGCAAGGAAAACTTCAAAATAGGGAAGTGATACAGCAACATTAGAGGAAGCAACTTACCAGAACCGCTCAGATCCCAGGAGTATAGCCGATGGAGAGTCACAGAGAGCTCACACCGTGGACCATAAAAGGAGCCCTTAAAAGTGTTTCCCTAACCCCGCCGTCATAGCACACCACTCTGACGGATTGGTGAGACAGTGTGATACTGCACTCATTGGTGCTTTGCATCACGGGGGGTGTTGACCCTGTGACGCGAAAGCACCAATGAGTGCAGTATTGCATTGTCTCAGGCAGCACTATTGGCCAGCAGGCCTGCTCTACAGAGGCAGCGTGGGATTGGTCAAAACCAAATTCCCAGCCAGGGGGTATAAACTCGTCTGCCAATGGGAGAAAAAAAGGCATCCGACTCCAGCGAGAACTAGCATTGCAGCAGAGCCTCAACACATTTAAAATACATGTAAACGTCAGAAATCATTTTTTTAAATATCAGTGATTGGACTCATTGAGATAGAAGTAATTTAATACTTAATTAGCCTCTGGCCTAGAAAACCAGGTCAGGGGATCGTCACACATATGGTGAAAAAAAATGGGGAATGAGCAACCCCAAATCCTCTATTAGGGGACAAAACACAGGGACCTCCTACATATGGCTTTAAATGGGCCATTGCAAGTTAGCTAAACAGGGATAAATTGCAGCAAATAAAACAACAAAGGTATATTTCCCGATCTATTCGGAATGCATAAGAGTAAGACAATGAGAAAGCAAGCCAAAAGGAATGGGAAAGGTAGGGGGGAAAGGTGAGGGGGAGGGGAGAGAATCATTTGAAAGTCTGTACCATAGAGATCACACAGCATCTTGAGTTCACAGAAACGGTCTATAAGAGATTATTTCATTGAGTCCGGGGAGGGGGGGGTGGTGGCGTCTAGGCGTTCGATCCAGAGTTTCCCTCTGTAAAATCATCCTATCACAATCACCACCCCTCGGACTCGGAGCAATGACCTCTAGGACCAGGAAGCGGACCACCGACAGATCATATCGATGATAAAGGCCGATATGTTTACCCCCACTAGAGTCATATAGGTGATCATCAATCCGCTGCCTGAACTGTCTAATCGTCTTGCCGACATAAAAGGCTCGGCATTGGCAGAACATTAAAAAAATAACGCCCCTTGTACCGCAGTCAGCATGCACCCGTAGGCGGAGGGTTTCTCCATTCGGTAGAATGAATTGTTCGCCCTCTAATACCCACGGACAGCGAGGGCATTCATCACATTTGAAGGTGCCGTTAGGTACCACCTTCGGGGCAGTATTGGGTGCATAGTGGCTCTGGGTCAGGCGGTCACGTAAAGAATGTGCTCGACAGAAGACCAGTTCAGGATTGGATTTAACATGCTTACGCAAGATGCTATGGTCTGTAAGGCGATGCCAGTGATTGGTTAGTATCAAGCGTAAAGTACAATGATGTGCTGAAAATGTGGTTACAAATCTAACTGATTCTTGAGTAATTTGAGTTCTTGGAGGTTTAAAGAGCAAGGAGTGTCTTAAGTATGCATAGGCCTTGTTAAAGGTTTTTTTCTAGTTGGTAGGAGCGTAGCCTCTCAATAATAGGCATTCTCTTAGGGCATTTGCCTGTGTTAGGAAATCACTATCCGATGCACAGTTTCTGTAAAGACGCAGGTACTGTGCACAAATGATGCTGTGTACTAGCGGTCTGGGATGCGCACTGGTTGCCTACAGTAAGGTATTACTCTCTGTGGGTTTACGGTACAAATTGGTACTGTCTGGCTGTTTGATGATGACCAGATCCAAAAATGGGATCTGGCCATCATCAAACTGAAAGGTAAATTTCAAATTAAAGACGTTGTTATCCAAAAGGTGGACAAAGGACAAGAGCTCTTCTCTCGTCCCTGTCCACACCAGAAACAGGTCATCTATATATCGGTGCCAAACCAATGTTTACTCCAGAAAATCTGAGAATTGAAGATGCAGAAATTGGGGTGATCTGAGAAGTGAAGGTGCAGGAATTCGGGCTCATCTGAGGTGTGAAGGTACAGGAATTGGGACTGATCTAAGGAGTGAAGATGCATTGAGACTGGTCTCTGTGGCCTGAAAGTTCAGGAATTAGGGCGATCTGAGGTGTGAATGTGCACAAAATGGCACTAATCTGAGGTGTAGAGGTGCAGGGATTGGGACTAATCTAAGGTTTGAAGGTGCAGGAACTGTGGGGATCTGGGGGTCTGAGGGTGCAGGAACTGGGGGGAATTGAGGTGGGAAGGTGCAGGAATCTGGGATGATCTGAGGTGTAAAGGTGCTGATTTGAGATGTGAAGATGTGGAAATTGGGGCTGGTCTGAGCAGTAAAGGTGCAGGAATTAGGGTGAATTGAGGTGGGAAGGTGCAGGAATTGGGGCTGATCTGGGGCATTAAGGTGCAAAAACTGGGGCTGATCTTAGGTCTAAAGATGCAGAAATTGGGGTGATCTGAGGAGTCAAGATGCAAGAATTGTGGAGATATAAGGGGCGAAGGTACAGGGATTGGAGCTGATTTGAGGGGTTAATGTGCAGGAGTTGGGGTGATCAGAGGTTTTAAGGTACATAAACTGGGGTGATCCAAAGTGTGAAGGTGCAGGTATTGGGAATGATCTTAGGTGTAATGCCCTGTACACACGATCGGTTCATCCGATGAAAACGGTCTGATGGATTTTTTTATCAGATATCCGATGAAGCTGACTTTCATCAGTCTTGCCTACACACCATCAGTTAAAAAACCGATCGTGTCAAAACGCGGTGACTTAAAACACGACGACGTGCTTAGAAAAGTTAAGTTCAATGCTTCCAAGCATGCGTCAAATTGATTCTGAGCATGCGTGGATTTTTAACCGATGGACGCGCCCACGGACAATCGTTTTTTTTCTATCGTTTTTTTAACCATCAGATGGTTTTCAAACAAGTTGCTATTTGATGGACAAACGATTGGGCTCATGATCACGGTCGGATTTTCATCAGACAAACCGATCGTGTGTACGCGGCATAAAGCTGCAAAAATTGGGACTGATCTTCGTATACATCTGAGGTGTGAAGGAAGGTGCAGGACTACTGATATGAGATGTGAAGGTGTAGGAATTGGGGCTGATCTAAGGTGTGAAGGTGCAGGAACTTGGGGCTGGTCTCCCTGAGAGTTCAGAAACACAAATTGACTGATCTGAGTTTGAAGGTGCAGGAACCCGGGGTTCTGAAGGTGCAGAATTGAGGTGAATTTAGTTCAAAATGGGGCTGGTCAAACAGGAATTCTGAGACTAGTTGGATTTTTAACCGAAGGGATTGGAATGATCTGTGGAGCCAAGATCAGGAGTCTATCGGGGTGATCTAAGGTGTAGGACTTGGGGTGATCTGATTACTAGGATTACACATCACATCGCTTCATTTCCAATGGTATAGTTCACAGAAGTACCTACCTTTCAGAACACGTCTCCTGAAAAGTATTACCCTTTACCATTAATCTTTGAAAGTTCAATTAACATTTCTTACTATTTTTCAAGTTGTTTACAGCATTTTCTGTATCGAGATGCCTCTTCGTAATTGAGTTTCTTTTTTCTTTTTACCTCCCTGGCAGTATGATTTATGTCAGATTTTTGATGCTGAAAGTGGTACAGTGTTTTGCATGGAAATTTGGCTTTTTATATTGTAGGCCTGTAATTCTTAGGCCGCGTACACACGATCAAATCTATCTGCTGGAAACGGTCTGAGGCCTCGTACACACGAGGGGATATGTCCGCTGAAAACGGTCCGATGGACCGTTTCAGCAGACATCTCCGCTCGTGTGTATGGGCTAGCGGACAGATTTCTCCACCCGACAGATTTCAAAGCATGCTTTGAAATCTATCCGGTGGGAATCTGTCCGCCCGACATGTCTGCTGGTTAGTACACTTACCAGCAGACATGTCGTCCCCCACCGCCGCCGCGCCCCTGCCGAATGGATTCGGCGCATGCGCGGAAGTGTTTAACTTCCTGGTGCGGTGACGTGGCGGTGACGTGGCGGCGTCAACGTCACCGCGCCGTCCGGCGGCGGGGAATTTGATCCGATGGTGTGTACACGCCATCGGATCAAACTCCCGATCGGACATATCCGATGGAAATGGTCCGCGGACCGTTTTCATCGGATATGTCCGATCGTGTGTACGAGGCCTGACAGACCGTCTCAGCAGACAGATTTGATCGTGTGTACGGGCAAACCGAGGGATTTTCCCAGCAGACAGGTTTTAAAGCCTGCTTTAAAATCTGTCTGCTGGGAACCTGTCAGACCGATATGTCAGCTGGTTAGTACGCTAACCAGCAGACATATCTGCCCGCACATGCATCAAATGGATTAGACGCATGCACGGAAGTGATTTACTTCCTGGTGCGGTGACGTAGCGCTGTCATCACCGCGCTGTCTGCTGGCGGGGATTTTGGTTTGATCGTGTGTACAGCGATCAAACCAAAACAGCCAGCAGACAAATCTGTTCAAATCGGTCGGTCCGACCGATTTGAACAGATACATTTGGTCATGTGTACGCGGCCTTAGACCGTTTCAAAAGACAGATTTGATCGTGTGTACGGGCGGACAGACAGATTTGGCCAGCCGACAGATTTTAAAGCATGCTTTAAAATCTGTCTGTTAGGATTCCGTCCGTCCGACATGTCTGCTGGTTAGTACACTGATATCTGCTCGCACATGCGTCGAATGGATTCGACGCATGCGCGGAAGTGTTTTACTTCCTGGTGCGGTGACGTGGCGGCGTCAATGTCACCGCCACGTCACCGCGCTGTCTGCCGGCGGGGATTTTGGTTTGATCGTGTGTACACGATCAAACCAATACATCCCAGCAGACAAATCTGTTCAAATCGGTCTGCCAGACCAATTTAAACAGATGTATTTGGTCGTGTGTATGCGGCCTTAGAAATAACTCACTTAAATCTGTCCAAAAAAGAGTCTAGTAGACATCCTGTGTATTAACAGTTTGGAACACAAAATCATAAATTATAAAATAATAAATAACTATAAATAATTATAACAAATAATAATAAAGATTATTCAATAATGTAATCAAATCAAAAACACTGAAATTTGCTCAGTTGCAGAATTGTTACTGTCGGTACTTTCAGTGTTTGATGATCAATTTCCCCACAAATCGATATTGCTCAATTCTGCAAGTGATTCTAATTTATTATCGCTGTTTTATAGCTGGTCTAAAAGCACTTTTGACGTAAAGGGACACTTTTTGGTTGCTATGGACAATCTCCAGATTCCAGGCAGAAAGAAATAGTCTTTATAATATAAAACTGGATGCAGGGCACTGGACAAACCACTAGGGGAAAAGGGAATGTGAAACTATTTGATACTGTGCTGTAATCTGTAAGATTTTTCACTTTAAATTTGTCACAAGCTCCGTCCCCATGCGTCGCAATGCTCGCAGAGAACGAAGCTTGGCACTGTGAATCGAACAGGGACACCGCTCGTAGACACAGCGGGGGAGACATCACAGAATCCAGGGGACAAGGTAAGAAAGCTGTACATGGATCCTGCAAATGCAATCCCTAGTGTGGCTCAGGGTTACCACTTTGGTACTGAAAATTCACCCCAAGCCTCACTTGGAATTACTGCCAGGGAGGTTAATAATGGGCACTCTCAATTTCGTTGAAAACTTTTTTCGGCACACTGCTCAAAAGGTTATATTATGGTGTTAGCAGCCTTGTTTGTTGATGTTACAATAATAGTAGGTTTCTTAAAACGATATAAACAATGCTACTACTTTTTATGAATGTTCAGCAATGTACATCAAATCATTGTAAGTTGTTTCTGATAACCCACAGAACACTGGAAATATAATTAATCTGATCAGTATTTTTACTTTTCTTTGCAAAGGAAAAAAGAGGAAAGGCCACAGCACCCGGTCCATTGTGACTTTATCAAGGCAATAGCAGAAGCTGTATCTATTCCAGTTATTGCCAAGTAAGTGAAAAACATTATCACTAAACTCTAGGTGTAAAGGTGTAAACTTTATTACTAAACTCTTATTTATATAAGCTTTAACACAGGGATGTCAAACTCAATTTCATTGCAAACCGTATAAGCATTATGGTGACCCTCAAAGGGCCAGTTGTTGTAGTTGTCTACATAAATTTATCCAGGACTTTTCTCTCATTGGTGCAGGAACAACATGTAATGCTGTGCTTATACAATCCATGCTGCCCAATACAAATAAAATATAATTCTGTGTACAAATATTAAATAAATCACTTGTGTCAAAAATTAAAACAATAGCTTGTGTCAAAAAAAAATATTTCAGTGTTGCCCACTATAACACTCAAAAAGTGTCTTCACCTCACCCCCTAACTTAAAGACCAAAGTCACCTTTTTTTATTTTCTAAAATCCAGCTCCCCTGTGTACCAATATACCAGTAATGTACCTCTGTTGCACAAAACATTTTTACAGAGGACAGAGACACAGGGCTGCCAGTATGACCCAGGAAAGAGTTTACCAGATGTCCTCATTAGCACATCTTCACCATCAACTAAGTTTTCACAGCACCCCTGGCATTCCTCCATGTAAGAATTTGCCTGACTTCCCCAGCATCCCTTCAGATGGGCTCAGGATGCATGCTAAATTTCTCTGGGGCCACATGCAGCCAACAGGACATCCCTAATGTAGTGCAAGTGCCTGCCTGATTGGACACAGAGTGATTGGATTGATGGTGTCTCCTCCTATTAACCACTTCAGCCCCAGACCATTTTGCTGGTCAAAGAGCAGACCACTTTTTACGATTCAATTTGCTTTAACTGACAATTGCACACGTGCAAAGTGGCTCCTAAACAAAATTGAATGTCCTTTTTTTTCCCCAAGACATCTTCCAGGATGGCTTCCAGAGAGAGAGATTGGCTCCTCCCACTTAGCACAGAAAAAAAAAAAAAAAGATCCACATCACAAAAAGCACTGCACCTACATTAGCTCCTCAGTATTTGTGTTTCCTCCGGCCAGACAGGAACTCCAAAGAAATGTTTGTTATTTTTCCGGCCTTCGTGCTAGAGGGCAGGGGCCTCCCGACATCCATATCCAGTACAACAGGGGTAGTTCTCCTTTTGTATAAGTTAGTTAGGGCCACCCAGAGACCTGAAGGAAGCAGCTGGGGTGAAAATAAGGTACCCCCTCTCCCGATTTATGGATATATCCTCAGTGCGGTTACCTGTGAGGAGTGGAGGAGGTGATTCAGTTGGTCCATCCGGATTTATTGTGTATGCTTAGGATAGACAGGTGTCACACATACTAGCATAGGCTCCGATGACACGCAAATTTGTGAAGTGTTCCATATTTTTTATCCATGGAAGCAGGTCTGGAGGTGCCATCGGTTGATGCAGGCCCTAAGATAAGAAAATAGGGGGCAGAGTGCTCCTTCCCTTTTCTTATCCCCCTGTGGTGGGTGCACAGGGGGTGTTATGTTTTTTCCAGAGCCGGTTTATTGTGTATGCTTAGGGTAGACAGGTGTGGTGCATACTAGCATAGGCTCCGGTGATGGGTACTTTAAAAAAAATCTTAGATTAGAATTTTGTTATCCACTGGGTGTTTTTAGTCAACAGCTATTTACTTCAGTGGAAGTAATGTGCTAGTGCTTGGCATTTAATTCATTACAGGACAAAGCCTGCGAAGCCCAGAGATAACAAAACAGAGTCATCCAGAAAATGGTGCTTGATGTGCACCAAGAAAATGCCTTACGGGTGGAAGAAAAGTGCATGTCAGGTCTGTATAGTTTGGTAGCAGACACTGACCAGGTGGTCAGGGCTACAAGCTCCATGCACTGTTCCACACTGCTTGACCCGTCAGGGCTACAGCTGTCCGCACTCCCCCGATCCAGGGCTGGGTTGCAGATATTGGGGGGAGCTGAATAATCCTCTCCCCGATGCCAGCGCTTCAGCTGGTAGGAAACGTAGGCTGGTAGTGCTAAGCTGTTGGGGAGGAAAAGGTACTTGCTTTTCTCCTGGCATAGTTACCGGCCGCTGGGGAAGTGTCTTGCATCTCCCGGACTCTCCATCTCTTTTTCTGATGCTGGGCAGCAACCAACAGCTCTCTGTCCTTTAGCCAGCACTTCTGCTGGGGGGACATATACAAAAGTTGGGTACAGCCGCTGGAGAGGGGGAAGGGTTTTCTCCCCTGCCAGTTCTGTGACCAGCCACTGAGGTGACTTCTGACCGGGGCTGTCTCCCAAACCCTCCAAAAACATACTAAGGGCTGGGCAGGGGCCAGCGAAACTCTGCCCCGTAGCCAGCGCTTCTGCTGGGGGGGATAAACACTGGGGTAGTGTCCAAGTGCTGGGCAACCAGCTCACTGAGTTCATCCCTCTGATTCCCTGGATCTAACTCTGAGGGTAGGCAGAGGCCAGCGCCACTTTGCCCCATAGCAAGCGCTTCTGCGTAGTGTCCAATTGCTGGGAGGGAGAATTGCTTCCTCTACTCCTGGTGGGGATATATGCTGTTGGGGAAACAGCTTACGCAGATCATCTCAGACTCTCCGGATCCAACTCTTTTTCTGATGCTGGCAGAGGTCAGTGGCACTCTGCTCTTTAGCCAGTGCTTCTGCTGGGGCACCGGATGCGATACTCTGGACTTGCTGCTGATCACCCATTTCCCAGCCTTCCAGCACCTGTCTCAACTCCACTTTCTGAGACCTTCATGCTATTAGCTTATTTCGCTGCCTGGGGGACCTCCGGTGCGTTAGGCATTCTAGCACTCGCAGTGCCCTCTGTATCATCACCTCTGCTTCCATTGCGGTTAGGATAGGAAAAAGGAGGGGCACCCCTGGCCCCATTTGCTCCTCATCTTTGTGACTGTCTGCTATTTCTCCTGGACAGTCCCAGGCAACGGGAGCTATTCCAGGCTGCTGATCACCGTCAAACAGCCGCTTGTAGGCAATTTCGAGCTCCCATTCCTGCTAAACCAGGAACTCCAATTCCTTCAGTTCACAGTTCCAGCACTTCATCTTGGAAGTCCAGGATGTCTTCCAGCCGCCACTCCTCGTCGCTCCCAAAGTCTGGGTCTCCGTACATTTTTTGATGGAGCAGCCCCACACCGCTGTAGCCAACGCCTCCTGTCGGGCTGCCATCTGCTGTACCTGGCCAAAGTTTAGCTGCGAACCATCGGAGGGCTCTGTAGCTGGTGTCGAGCTTCATCTCCTCCCGGACCAATCTTCCGAGCTCTGCCTTCCACTCATCTGGTGGTCAGTCCCTCAGGAACACCTCTTGTGCACAGTACTGCATCCAGTACATCTCTGTGGAGGAGGGAAGGATCTTCCCCTAATGGTGCCGCTCATGCCAGAGTTTCCGTCGGATCACATCCTCCCAGCCGAGCATGGTGTGCTCCATTGCTTGTGCCCAATGTTTCTTCCACATGCCTTGCAGCCTCCTCCCGAACTCTGCTCTCATGCTGGCCGGTCCCCGTGTCGCTCCTCGGTGTCTGCTCAGATCTTGAATCCCTGGTGGTAGTTTGGATGTCCCAGACTGCAGGAGACATCCCACTGCTGCCACCACTGTGATGGATCTCGGATACTCCAGGTGGGCACATCCGCCAGACCTGTGTCTCCTGTCCTCCAAACGCACCCGCAGCCTGCAGATTTGCCATAACCAGCCCTTAACCCCTCAATCACGAGACAATCCACACAGGTGTTGTGGGTTAAACATGCAGAGCATAAACTGTTTATTAAATACAAAACATACACTTTTACACACAGTTAGGGACCCCCCCTTTTTTTTTAAAGCCTATGGCACACACCCAAAAAACTCCACCCGGTGCAGAACAAATGTGCACACACATAAAGAGTGTTCACACAAATGTGCAGACGGTTGCAGCGTCAAGTGGGTCCTCCTGTGAAAAAGGACCCGAACCCTGATCCCCCGGGGCATTAGGCTCCAGACGGGGACTGAGGTACTGTGGTCCTAGCAACCGAAGCCGACACGGACCCAACTTCCTTGGAGGGACTGCCGAAACAGAACCCTCCCAATACTAGGTTGTGCTCCCCTGAAGGGAGACCCCATGAGAGCAGGTGAACTAAGCAAGAAGGCCATGTCCACCCACTCCCAAGACGTTCAGGGCTGGCCTGAGGACCGGCACCCTACTAATTACACAGTGAACAAATAACGTGCACAAATAAAAAAAAATAAAAAAACGTGACAAACATAGGCATTAATAAAATAAAGTGGGGGGAAAGGGATAGTGGAGAGGAGAGTAAAAGAAGTGGTCATTGTGATTTACAATGACCAGGCCCTCCGGCCAGGAATAAAAAATTCCTCCGGTCCTAACCAAAAGGCCCGGCCCAGGAGGCAGGTGCTAAAAAAAACATGTTGCTGGTGGAGTGATCGTGGTATCTTTAAATCAAAGTCACCCTCCCTCACAGTGATTCTCAGATACCCCTGGACTGCCACTCCAGGGGCACATGCACCATAGGCTTTTCTGTTCCAAATCCAACCCCCCGACTGGCCAGTGCAGCCCTCCACCCCTGCCAGATAGAGAGCCCTTCAAGGTTTTCTTAGAGTTAACTGCCGCTTCAGTTAGCAGCCTCCACCAATACTAGCCCTTCCAGACCCCTCCGTCAACCCGGTGGATTTGCATGGCCTTACCCCGTCTTTCCACCAGGGCAGTACCAGCTCCTCCTAACAGATCTCTGACAGGGACAGCACTTACACCAGCCAGCCAGAAGGCCAGACTTGAACTCGGCAAAAAGACCAGACCAAGTGCAGCCACCCATCCTCACGAGGAGCACCCTTCCAGATGGCTCAGACGCAACCATGGGCTGGCCCCCAGTATCTAGGGACACTCCCCTTAGCCTTGTGATAGAGGGGAGGGGATATGGTGGACAAGAAAGAACCAATGGGAGCAGAACACTTGTACATTGAAACAAACTACAGTTAGATATAATGAGATTATGGTAAGCAGGCAGCCTCTCAATACACATCCCCTGCGGAGGGACATCTCCAGTTCAGACCATTGTCTATGTGCCATGAACCAACACAATTAGACACAGCAACAAGAGGGGGGGGGGTGGGGGAGAAGGGATGCAGACACTACATTATCTCAAAGCCAGCTTATCTCCAGTCTCTTCTGGGCCATAATCTGTGGGTAACAGGCCAGCCCACAGTTCCTTCCAAAACACACAGTGACAGTGGGTTCTGTCACAGATGGCCTAAAAGGAAGGATTGCTAATATTGTCACATCTCCCTAAAGAGATAGCAGAAAGCGAGGTACATCCTCTTCATCTGCTCTGGCTCTCTTTTCAGAAAAATCCCTCTCTGGAGATGAGGATCATGTGCAGTCTTAGGACTCGGAGGATGAGAGAGGTTTCCTGCGACTTCACCGTCGCTAAAGATGCAGGTGCAATATTATGCAGAGATAGTGCGTGCCACTTACAAATTGCCTCCTGTTAAAGCTTTTAGGCCCTCTGTTTCCTCTTTGGGATCCCGGAAATCCCTGCAGGCTGCATGTGCCTTTCCAGTTCATCCCTTGCTGGATAAACTGATGTATGATGACTGGGTTCACCCAGATAAACTTTTTTTCTCCTGCTAGGCAGTTTTCCCTCCCTTATCCTATGGAGGAAGGTTTCACTAAGAAACGGGGGGGTACCTGCTATTGATGCAGCTATTTCTTGTGCAAACAAAAACCTGACCTGTCCTTTAGACAACGCGCAAGGTTTTAAGGATCCAACTGATAAAAGGCTAGAGTCCCCAAAGTAAGCAGATGCTTAACCTCCTCCCTACAGCTGGAGATTGAAATTTATGAGGACCTTCCTAAGGCCTTGTTCTTTGCGATTGATGTGATTATGGACTCTGTTCAACAAGCATCTTGCTTGAATCTCCTGCAGGTACACATGCACAGGTCCCTTTGGTTAAAACATTGGGAGGCCGAGGCTTCTTGCAAGAAATACTTGGCAGTGTTCCCCTTTGGGGGAGAACGACTATTTGGGGATGACCTGGATAAATACATCCAAAAGATTACCGGAGGCAAGGCAAGTCTGCTGGTTAAGAAAAAGAGTAAACATTCCTCATTTAAATGTACTCTTCTCCAGCCCCTGGAAATTCAGTCTCCAGGCAGTGGCAACAGCTTCCCCAGTATAACACTAGGGGAAAAGCCCAAGCCCAAAGGCAGAAAATAACTTGGGGTTTAAAGTCTAAACAGACCCCCAAAACTTCCCGGCTGCTGCATTTTGCAAATGCATAAATCAGTTTCTGAACATCTGCTCCTTCCGCATGTCTGTCCATTCAGTTGTTTCCACCCTTCAGGGAGGAGAATTCCTGGCATCAATAGACATCAGAGATGCGTATCTACATTTGCCAATGTTTCCTGCTCACCAAAAGTTTCTAAGGTTTGCGGTAGATCAGCACCACTTCCAGTTTGTGACCCTTCCTTTTCGGGCTGGCTACAGCACCTCGAGTGTTCAAAAAAATACTGGCCTTGGCAAGGCTTAAGGGCAAGAGGAATAGCAGTAACAGCCTACCTTGATGATCTGTTGATCATATATCAGTCCGCTGCACGCTTGGACCACAATGTGCACAGCACAGTAGAGTATTTAGAGTACCTAGGTTGGGTCCCCAATCTGGAAGAATCTTCCTTGCAGCCTCCAAGAAGGCTGGAGTACTTGGACATGATTATAGACATGTCCCAAAGCAAGGTATTACTTCCCAAGCTGAAGGCAAAAGCCATAGGAGACTTGGTCCGAGTGGTAAAGGCAAAAAGTAGGCTTTCCATCCGTCTATGCATGAGATTATTGGGAAAGATGGTAGCTTCATTCGAGGCTGTCCCTTACGCCCAGTTTCAGTCAAGACCATTACAGGGCAGAATTCTGTCAGCTTGGAACAAAGATGTTCAGGCCCTGGATCCTCCTATGATATAATCTCCAGGGGTTCGTCAGAGTCTCAATTGGTGGTTACTCCCCCAAAATCTGTCAAAAGGAAAATCCTTTACTCCAATTACCTGGAAAGTGGTGACCACAGATGCCAGCCTTCTCGGCTGGGGGGCAGTGCTAGAAAAAGCATCTGCCCAGGGGAGGTGGTCTGGGGCCAAAAAGCTCCTACCCATCAACGTTCTGGAGATTGGGGCAATTCATTTGGCTATCAAAGTTTGGTCTTACAGACTGCAAGGCTGGCCTGTTTGGGGTTAGTCTGACAATGCTACTGCCGTGGCCTATATCAATCGCCAAGGAGGCACCAGAAGTCTGAAAACCCAAAAAAGAGGTGAATCACATCTTGGCCTGGGCAGAAAGGCATATTCCTCGCCTATCTGCGGTCTTCATTCCAGGGGTACAAAATTGGCAGGCGGATTGACAGCCTCCAGCAACTGAGTCCAGGAGAATGGTCTCTACACCCCGACATGTTTCAGATCATATGTCAGAAATGGGGAATCCTAGATGTGGACCTGTTGGCTTAAAGGTTCAACGTAAAACTGGACAGCTTTGTGTCAAGAACAAGAGATCCCTGTGCTCAAGGGTCAGATGCCCTGACAATCTCATGGGATCAGTATTCCCTGATTTATGTGTTCCCTCCAGTTCCGATTCTCCCACGATTCCTTCAGAGAGTCAAGAAGGAAGGTAAGTCAGTGATTTTGGTTGCCCCAGCTTATCCCAGGAGAGCCTGGCACGCAGAAGTCGTAAAGATGGCAGTAGGAAGACCTTGGGTTCTTCCATTACGCACAGACCTACTATCACAGGGTCCAATATTCCATCCTGCATTACGAAGTCTAATTTTGACGATTTGGCTGTCAAGATTCACATTCTGATGAAACATGGGCTCTCAGGGGCCAGTCCTATCCACTCTGGTTAATGCTAGGAAGCCGGCCTCCAGGCTCATCTACTACAGAATCTGAAAGTCATATGTTTCCTGATGTGAACCCAGAAAGTGGCATCCTAGGAAGTTTGCCATTAATAGGATTTTTGCCTTTCTTCAGTTGTACTTAAATATAAAGTTGGCCTTGAGCACTATCAGGGGCCAAATCTCGGTTTTGTTTGTATTTTTTCAAAAACCACTTGCCTGTCATTCCCTAGTCAGGGCCTTTGTTCAGGGTGCACTGTGGTTAAATCTGCAAGTTAATTCTCCCGTGTGCCCATGGGATTGGAATTTGGTATTGTCTGTTTTACAGAAGCTCCCTTTCGAACCTTTTACACCAGGTTTCTCTAAGTCTGTTGACACAGAAACATTTTTTCTCGTAGCCATATCCTCAGCAAGGAGGGTATCGGAATTGGCGACTCTTTTGTGTGAAGAACTGTATATGATTATTCATGAAGACAAGGTGGTGCTGCGTCCTCACCCAACTTTCTTACCCAAGGTGGTTTCAGGATTTCATCTGAATCAAGATATAGTCCTACCGTCTTTTTTTCCAGATCCGCAGTCTGTAGAGGAAGAGAATTTACATTCTCTAGATGTTGTTAGAGCGGTAAAGGTTTATCTGCAAACTACGGCTCAGGTAAGGAAGACTGATTGTCTATTCATTCTGCCACAAGGCAAGGTGGATTTGACAAGTCATTATTGTACAAGTCATTATTCAGGCCTATGATTTAGAAAAAAAAGATCTTTCCTTTTCAGGTGAAAGCACACTCGACTAGAGCAGTTGGTGCTTCATGGGCAGTGCCTCAATGGCTCAGATCTGCAAGGCTGCTACTTGGTTTTCAGTCCATACATTTAATAAATTCTACAGGGTAGATGTGAGAGTTTACGAGGATGCCGCCTTTGGGCGTAGTGTGCTGCAGGAAGCAGTATAGATCCTCTGGCTCGATGGCAGTCTTATTCTGATCTGTCTCCCCCTCCCCTCAAATTTTAGCATTGCTATGGGACATCCCATTAAGTAATTAAGGCTCTGTGTCCCGTAATGTATGATCAAGAAATTAAGATTTTTAATACAGCTTTCCTTTAAAATGCTTTTCTTGGGAATACATAACGGGACACAATGCTCCCACCCCTCTTAGGAGTTTAACATGGAACACGTATTGCTTTGCTACAAAACGGAGGTACTCCATTTGAGGAGGGGTTATATAGGGGAGGAACTATTTTTTTTTTCCAATTAAATCTTTATTGAAAAGTTTCTATTTTTACAAACATACAGAAAAAAGAAGTCATAAGTCGTAATTCCAGAGAGAAAACAGGAACATAACAAGAGTGTTTGACATAAGAGTGTTTGACATAAGAGTGGGACCTCTTAGCTGCCACAGCATATATAGAACAAGATATACAATAAGATATATGTACTGAATGGCGAAAAGCCACCACTTCTAATAGACAGCCCTGCATACTCGGTCACTGACATATCAGGAAGGGAACAAAATATCAGTAGGCGACTTACAACAGAGGTAGAAGGGCAACAAATATTAAAATGAAATAAAATAAAACATAATAAAATTGTAATAAAGCTGGATCAAAATAAAAGGGGTGGGAACAGAACAAGGGTGAAATGGACCCCAAGAAAAAGGTAAGATACTGAGTAGTAATCATACCAGGGCATGACGGGAGCCTCTGCCAGCTATACGTTATCATCAAGAAAACAGTGCACCAGAGGTAAGTTCACACTCTATCCCATTCACTCCAGACCTGCCATTTTTTATCAAAGCTTCTCCTCTGACCAGCTCTCGAGGCAATTTGGGATTCATACACATAATTATTACGGGTGAGAGCAATTACATCGGAGAGATTTGGGACTGTGTTGGACTTCCAATTCCGAGTGATCAGTGATCTCGCCGCTAGTAACAGATGAGTCACTACTGTACGGAACTGGGGGGGGATGAGTCGATGTTCAAATTTAGCAGGGCCAATGCGGGTCCTGGCCTAGTAAGAACTCCCGTAATGGAGGATATGCATCTGAACACACTATTCCAGAAACTTGTTAAGTGTTTGCACTTCCAGAAGACATGCATAATGTTACCCACCTCACCACAGTCCCTCCAGCACAGAGGGGAGTTGTCTTGAGAGAACTTTGACATCCAGTACGGCGTAAGGTACCATCTTAGGATAATCTTCTGGGCAAGTTCCCAGTGGTTAGTACATTTGGAGGCCTTATATACAGAGTTGAGAGCAGCGTGCCACTGAGGCTCTGTAAAGGAGGTACCCAAATCCTCTTCCCATTTCAGGAACGGGAGGGACTTGACAAAGGAGCGTCTGTGCTGGAGAAGACTGTAGAAAAGGGGAATACCCTTAGTGGAGGGGCTAGTGGGCATATAGAACTTCCAGACCTGGTCAGGGAGAAATATCCTACACTCGCTGACAGATTTAAGGAAATGAGATACTTGGCGGTTTTTAAACACATCTGCTTGAGTGAGGTTGTATGTAGCTTGAAGGGATTGGAAGGTGGAAACATGGTTTGCACTAAAAATATGAGAGACATGAGTAATACCCCTGTCTCCAGCTCCTAAGTCTGAGATTGGGAATCGCACTCTCCAAGGTCTCAATAGGAAAAGGTATCTCCACCAACACATCGCGGGGGTCAGAAATGTTGCCAAGGTCCCTCCAGGCCTCCAAGGAGGCCCGAAGAGACAAGGGCAACTGGTGCAGAGGATAAGGTTTCATCCTGTCCAGGTATAGCAGGGAGGTCAAGTCTTTAGTGGGGCTCAAATCTCTTTCAATACTACACCAGGGGGACACCGGGGGGTCTGTAAACCACAACTTAAGTTGGTTTAGAAGGGAGGAGGCACGGTAGTAGTCCCTTATGTCCGTGAGACCCATACCTTCTACAGATCTGTGTCTAGTCAGCAATAGCTTTGAACACCTGGGTCTACGTGAGCTCCAAACATGGGACCTAAGGATGGAGTTCAATGATCAGAGATGTGGGGGTTTCAGAGGAATAGGGAGTGTGTGAAAGATGTACAAGATCTGGGGAAGTAGAAGCATCTTAAAGGAGGCAAGACGACCAGCCCAGGAGAGTTCTACCTTGGATAAGCGCAATGACTCCTTGGTGAGTTTCGCTATTAGCGCTGTGTAGTTGGCATCAGCTAGTCCATAGGGGTCTGCTGTAATCTGGAGACCTAGGTATGATATGCTTTTCTTAGCCCACGAGTAGTGGAACGCATCTTCTAAATAAGCCCGGGCAGAGGTTGGAAGGTGCATAGGTAGAATAGTTGACTTGGAGGAGTTCACTTTATAGTAGGAGATATTGCTGAAGGAGTGTAAAACCTCCTGTACGTGGGGGAGCGACATGGACGGGGATGTTATGGACAAAATGATATCATCAGCAAACAAATTGATTTTATGGGATGTACCGTGGATAGCGAAACCCGCGATGTGGGGATGGGCTCTAATCTTCTCGGCCAGAGGTTCGATCAGGAGGTTAAATATGGAGGGGGAGAGGGGGCACCCCTGACGCGTCCCATTTGATATAAGAAAGGGTCTTGAAAGG